>BPLT01000140.1:745000-1315985 GCA_019656295.1 Rhododendron mucronatum var. ripense | reverse complement strand
AAGAGAATATGAAGTAATAGCAAGATACAAACTTTATATTGTTCGATTGTAAGATTTTGTGGTGGGATATAAATTTTGTGGTGAGAGATACGAAAGTGCATACCTTATGCTCCTTTATTGAATGGTACTATAACAGCACCCTACAATTGTGTGGCATCTAACCTAATCTCAAAACAAGCTGATCTAAGGATTTGAATTGGGGAAATGTGATGGCCTACAATTAGCTCTGCAGTACAATTTTCTTACCTTCCAAAATGATATGGATGCCTCTTGTGTCGTGGATCTTGTTAAGGAAATTGGTGGCTTAGCTCATCTCTTGAGTGTTCTCATTTGTGATTGCAGGACCCTCATGACCTAATACAATGTATTTGAGATTAGCCAAGTGAGTCGGGAAGCAAATCAAAGTGCGGACATGTTTGGATAGAAAGTTACTCCACCCGATGTACTCATTCTCTTCGTAGTCGTCACTACAGCCAAGAACAATGGTAGAATGTCCTTACTCTCTAACACTAAGTATACGTAAAAGGTTTCTTATCCGTTAAACTCTAATAATATTGTATGATGTTTGTATGTTAGAAATGCATGAGAAATTGAAAGGTGTTTTTCTTTAAGTTATGAAAAGGAAGGGGAGTATGTTGAACATATTGACTTTATTTTCCAGAAAAACATATGTTGTTTTGAACTTCCCAAAAATGAAAGAAAGAGCGAGTTCCGAAAGATAAAAATTTAATGTTTGATTGTAAGTATTCATATTTTAATCTTTAGAATGGTTATGAGAACGTATACATATTTACTATGATTTCTTGCATTACTTATAGTTGTGTGATAAAGCATAAGTGGTCCCCACTCCAAAGGCGTCGGTACATGTGGCGTTATGCTTTAAGTGGTAAATTTGAGCATGACAGATAATATAGAGTTGGATGATCTTGCTAGTTTAGTTTCAAGATTACAATGAATGATTTATGATTGCTTAAGTAAAAAAAGTCCAACCGCAGAGTCTATGCATGAAAACGAGACACAGGAATTGAGAAAGTTAGAAACATGACACCTAGGGTGAGGCTAATGACAAGACATGTTTTGAAACCGCAATGTGGCCGGACTTGGTAGCCCATTGTGTGTATGGAAAACCACGATGTGGCCGGGCTTGGTAGCTCATCGTGTGGATTGCGAAAACCGCAACGTAGTCGGACTTGGTAGCCCATTGTGTGAATGAAAACTCACAATGTGGCAACCACAATGTGGCCGGACTTGGTAGCCCATTGTGAAGATTGCCAATGTGGCCGGACGTGGTAGCCTCATTGGGAATATGGCTTGGTTATCCGTGTAGAGGAGCCAATGCAAGTTTTGTGTGCCAATGGGAACCCGGTGCGGCGGAACCATTGTGAGGCTACTCGGGAGCCCGGAACGGCGGAACTAAGGTTGGGTGTGTTAAAAATGATTTGGAAATGTTGATTTGGAAAAAGAAAAGTGAAAATGATGACACGGTCTATGATGAGTCGCGTAGGAGAAACTCAGAAAATCATGGACACCTACGATAGTTTGAAAAGCGAATTTGGATGTGCTATTGTTACTGTCTGTTGTATATGATCTACTGTTTGTAAGTTATGGGTTAGCGGATATGGGATTGTTCTGCTGAGCTTTCGTAGCTCATGGTGTTACCTTTTGGTGACCCTGACATATTATACTGGTGGCGACGCTAGTATAATGTGTCAGACTTTGTAGATGAACAGGGTAAGCTGTACACCTTAGAGGCTTTTGCAGCCGAAGAGCTGGCAAGGATGGAGGAGCAGGCGGAGCTGTAATTAGGAACCTTAGTTACCCTCCCTTGTGTAATAAAAGTACTCTTGTGAGAATTATGATGTAATAAGAGCCAGACTCTATTTAGTTTTTCAATAAAATTGCCTATTTAACGTACCCAAAATTAGGGGCATTGCAAACAATGATTGGCCCATTGCTTGGAAACCAACTAAAACCGACCGAACTGAACCGATAATTACTAAACCGAACCGAGCAGTTTTTGAACCGAATTAGTCGGTGTCGGTTTGGAAAAAAGGAAAACCGAACGATTCGGTTCGATGGTAAAATTGGAAAAAAACCGACCAAACCAAACCAACTTTCGTCCCTAGTTTGATCTCCGTGGTACGATACCTGAACTTAAACCAGTCTTCTATTTGAGTTGAGATTTTCGCTCAGTTTGAATAAATTTTTTTAGGTGTGAAAAATGACCCACAAACCAGACTAGTTGCTGGATTCAAAAGGGCGGGATTTACTCTATGAATCCACGTGATCATCACCGGGACTCCCAATCCTTGCTCAAATTCATCCTTGATAAAATCGAAATAACTAACACCGGAGTAAAGTTGGTGGTTCTAAACTACATGAAATTTGGGATCTCCCAACAGTTTTTTTAGTAACACTTGGAAATATCGTCGGTATAGATGATGAATAGTAATGGTTTGCAAAACGTTACTAGAAATAGGACTATAGCAACGGTTTCATGCAATCGTTACTAGATTACAGTACTATAGCGACTATTTTTAATAACCGTTACTAAAAACTGGAAAAATAGCGACAATTTCCAATAACCGTTACTGTAAACCGTACTATAGCGACAGTTTTCATTAACCGTTAGTTGATTTTCACACCGCCAAGACCAATTTTCTTTCATGCGATCGGTCTTCCAAACCCGAACTAACGATCGAGACGGTTAACTTTTTTACCATGTTGATTAAATCATTCTCGTAAAAATTTGACTCAATCGGGTTTAAAAAGCTTCTTTATCGAGACACAATTTCATTAATAAAATGAGTTTTTTATCTAATCAAGTATGTAGTGATACCCGATTAACTTCATTTTTGGTACGAATGAAGTACTCGTTAATATGTAAAAGATAGATAGTTCCAATTGGAAAAAAAAAGATATTAGTAGGTGTTTGCATGTATAGTATAAACTAAATTTAAAAAATTGGATTAAGAAAAATTCGGTTAGTATACTATAAATATTAGTAGGTGCTTCAACTAGCACAAGTGCTTTGCTAGCTTAGTTGGTTCGTGCACGCGCGCGAGTGCAGGAGGTCCTGAGTTTGTTGCGCCACATGGAGGACACATGGCCATTAAATCACAAAATGGCGATTTTTCAAAAAAAAAATAATTTATTTTTAGCAACGGTTATAAGCGTCGCTAAAGAAAACGTTACTAAAAAGAAATTTGTACCAACGCTTGTCAAAACCATTGTTATACCTCTACAGAAACGGATATCTCGCAACGCTTTGGCCAACAGTTGGTGAACCATTGGTATAACCTTTAGCGACGGTTTTTGTGTTCTTTAGTGACGCTATTGACCGTTGCTATATCCCAATTTTCTTGTAGTGTTGGTCGAGGTTATTAATAGTTGAAGGGGTTCGATCCGTTTTTATCTGACTTGACTAATAGTTGTAAACATTAATCTCATATAGAATATGTAATCGGACAATTCGACAATGAGGGATTAATAATGTCAAACCTATAATCCTATTGTATGTCTATTTTTGGTGCTAAAATCAATCCGACAAATATTTACTTCGAACCATAAGAGTTTAATAGCAACACTCCAGATATGCGATTTGCCAAAATATATAGTCCAATTAATCTGGAGGATTTATCTAATCAAACCATGCCCTTAATTTTGTTCGGTCTTACTATTGTCAGCCCACTGGACTGATGATAAACACACTAGAAAATAAGAAAAACACATATTTCTGTATGTTTTTTACATCCTTTAATACACATTCACACACTTATTATTATCAGTTATTGGACTAATTTTAGAATTTTCTGATTTTGTTTACCTTAATACAGCATCAGCTATTGGACGACTACCACGTAAATGGAAGTGATCACTGAAGCCAAGATGTGCCATGTAAAGCCAGATATGAGTGAGATACTCTCCTCCTCGTCTCAACTGCTGAGCATGAAATCGTCCTTTACATTGGCTAGCAGCATGACCCAACATTTCCATCCAAACATAAATGATTATGTCCCATCTGTTTTGCCCTGGCAACTTTTGAAGTTCCCTTGCGAGCTTACACCCATCTTGTATCACCAAAGTGCTACTCTCCCGTCGTCCTACAAGAATGTTCTTCTCGTTTCCTTTCTCTATTAAAGTCTTTATCACTTCATAATGATCCACTTCCCCCGTCTCCTCTTTTGAATACTCTTCTATGAAGTCCCTGAGGTCAGAATACAGATCTCGGATCTTGATTTTCCCCATCCCAATTGGTAACATATTGGGATGCTCAACTAGGAGGTAGAGCATATATTGAGACATGCAATTGCCTCTGTTGCACATGGGCGACGGTATACTAGGAGAATCCTTGTCGATTTGGTAATGTATTTCTGTAGCAAGGTGCCAGATAAGAATGCTTTGGTCAAACTCCCTCTCCACGCTCCACTCTAGATTTATATCACGATGGTTGAACTTGAACGTTTGAATTGCCAGGCCTCCCCGACGGCCGTACAAGGACTTCAGATCTTCGCCTTGACCATTCATTTCTGCCCAAGACCTAGCTTTCTTGATCTCTGGAAAGATTTTGAACGGTAAATCTTCCTTTTTATCGGCATGAAGTTGGACTGGAGGAATAAAGTTCTTGAACAAGTACATCTCAACAAATTTCTCAATGCCGAACGACTTTAGGAGTTTGAGGCAAACCGAGCGTTTTTTTCTTATGGCGAAGCAAAAGCTTAGCAGACTGAACTGTTTCACGGTTTTTGACCACCTCTTGCGTTCTCTACCCCAGTTCGTTGGTATCATGGGACGGATACGATTGATGATTCGTAACATTGCGATTTTGTCATGCTTAATCAACCAATGAGCAGTTTGGTCGGAGAGGAATAGTTCCCCAAATGTACATAAATCTAGAAGCAAAGCAACTCCTAACAACACCAGAGTTATAGGTAGGTCAATCTTGGGGGAGTTTTTTCCTAGCAATGTCCCGTTCAGTGATACCGTCACCAATACACCGAGGACCAAAAAACTTCCGATAAGTCGTAGAGCGACCCCCCAATAAGAATAGACTACCGGTGCTTTGGTGTACATTAAATCGTAGATCAATCCGAGTTCAATCTCGATTACCTTTAAAGCCTTAGCAGCTTCCATCTTTTCGCTTTCAAAGATTGCCCTGCTCGAATCCCGATCTGGGAAGCTGAGTATGAGGTCAGCAAACAGACGCTTAACCATGTCAAGGAAGCTATAGGCAATACATACTTCTTTTGCATCCTCATAATTAGTATCTGATTTATCGTTGTCAACCTCTACCTCATCCTCAGAATTAGTGTCTGATTTATCGATGTCGACCTCTACCTCAAGCACTTGATGGGTAGTGACATTGTACCCCTCCGATTTCTTCAAGGTACATTCCTCCATTATCTTGGACTTGCTGGTTGAAATTTCGGGAATTGAATCTCTAAACCTATTCTCGCTTGCAGAGAAGAGAGCCCAAACTCGTTCGCAGTACTTGACTAGGCCAACAAAGAAGATCACGATAAATAGAGGCGAAAGAATAGACGACGTTGACCACGACATAAGCAAGACGTACCCGGTCGTCACAGCTTGGGCAACGACGCCGAAAGAGTGCCTCAGCCATAGTTCGTTGTCTTCCAACGAGTAGGCGGTGATGGTGTCCATCCCGCCCATGTGCAACAGCAAAAAAGGGGCCCAAAACGCCGTCAACTCGTACTCCAAAGCACGAGAATTCCAATTGCCCTTCCAGTAGACTTCACTGATGTTGTTGGAAAGGATGCCAATGGCCATTGTGGCCACAGAGTCGGCAAGTAAGTAGAAGAACCAAACAACGGCTCTGACCCAAGTTTTGGCGATGTACTTTCGGCGATTTCCGAGACTGACTAGAACAATTTGGGAAGTGAGGCTTAGTAAAATCAGTCCGCGTAGTTGCCATTCACTCCACAAGTTCCTCAACTTTGGTGGAAAAAGCTCGTTGCTTTGCCTTCTGTTGATCAAAATCACACTGCCCACAACTGATAGAACTATTTTAATATGTGAAATGTTGAATGCTAGTATAACAGCAGGAAAGAAAATTTACGCACCGAACTTTCTAGTTCTAATCTCCATATTGTTCCCGTGTTAAACCTTTTAACGGAAAATAATTGATTGGGTTTTATTGCAAATTTGGAATCCTGAAAAGTGAAAAGGCTGGAGGTAGTGATTATAGTCAAAGAAAGACACTCCCCAATAAAAAGTTAAGGAAAATTCTAAAATCAACCCAATGGGTTGATAATAATAAGAGTGTGGATGTGTATTAAAAGGTGTATAAAGTACACAGGAATACGTGTTTTTCTTGTCTTCTAGTGTGTTTATTGTCAACCCACTGGGCTGACAATAGCAAGACCGAAAAGTTAAAACATTAAGCAATATAACTGTGTCTTTACCAATCACCACGTGGATCACTTGGAAGAAAAACGTGTTTGCACTTTGCAGAAATTAGGGCTTCTCTTTTCTTCTCACCACAGCCGCTGCTCCTCTCTCTCTCTCTCTCTCTCTCTCTCTCGGGCTCTCTCATCAGTCATCTCTTCCAAGAGCATGACCTGACGATTGAATCCGTATGAATCTGACGATTAAAGACAGCAGTGGTCCTCATGACGGAATTTCTTCGATCTGAGACAGACGCTTGAAGACCGAAGTGATCCATCACCGTGCCGGTCCTCGCCGGTGACGTCCGAAACAGGAGAAAAATCAGGCGTTCAAAATGGTCCACTTTGCAAAATACCGGCCGAAATCGCCGGTAACACAATCTCGCCCCGTATTGACTGAAATTTCCGGTACCGACCAATAAGGCTCAGTATTGAGGTCGGGATAGTATTGTAAGGTTACAGTGCCATTTTCTCACCAAACCGGTACGTACTGACCCACAAAGTACCGAGCAAATCACCACCCGACACTTACCAAACCTCCTTGGTCCATTTTTTTGTGGTGGTAAAGTTGGCGTACCTAGGAAATTCTTAACCGAAAAAATTAGTTGCAATCAAGCTTAAAAAGTAGGGAGAATTTTTTATAGGTCCATTATAGCAGTTTCTAAACCCATCTAATCCACTTCTAAACTTCATAACCCACTAAGTCCACTAGCCTACAAAAAAAACTAATATAACCCACTATATGTAGCCCTAATCGCTACATGTAGCCATAAATATACCCCACTATATGTAGTTTGGGGGGGGGGGGGGGGGCGGCAATCGCCACCCACCTCCCATCATCGTTACATCCCGTCCTAGCTTCCCGTCGCCCTCGCCACCCACCTCCTGTCGGCGTGGCATCCTGTCCCGCCTCCCCGTCCTAGCCTCGCCATCGCCATTGCATCTCACCTCCACATCACCGTCGTGTTCAACAAGTGGCATAGGTCACCAGCGTGTCACCAAACGAGATCTGCACAAATCTCCATGAGATCGCCATCCTTTCCCACCATCGGCTTTGTTCCCACCATCATCATTGTTTTCAACACAAACAAGTAAGTCAAGTTTAGTTTAGTGTTGAACATATACGGTTATTTGTTACTATTTGTGGAGATCTGGTTTGGTTATGGTCTTGGATGAGCTTATGGAATCAAATAATGTTATATAAGAGCTTCTGAAATCATTTTCATTGCAGTGGAATAACATATGATGCTATACGTTTACATCGAATTCTTTAACATATAACCCTAATCACGTACAGATTGTAATATAATTAGGTCAGGTTCTATGGCCGAAATTACACCCCAAGTCCTTGAAAATATTGTTTTCTCTGCAATTCGGTGTGCCATGGGGGTCCAGGGCTAAACTATTACTGAAGGTTGTCCCCACCCCTAACAGTGGAACCATCATAATATTCGATGAAATTTGTGTCTTTGAGTGTCATTTTGTTCTGTGCTTGAGTGATTATTTGGTTATATGTGAATATATGTGCTCATACATAATACATATATATATATATATATATATATATATATATAGAGGAATTTTCAAGTGAAGGATCCCTCATTTTTTTAAAATGAGGGACTTGCATTTTCAGATCAAATTTTGAAAATCCGAGCCGCTCAATGTGTGCAGAACGTGATTTTAAGGGTACCCACGAGAAATCAGCAAAAAAAATGACCGGGAAGGGCTTCATCCTAGTAGTTTTTTTTTGAACCGTTCAATGAAAACTGCTCAGATGAAGCCCTTTCCGGTCATTTTTTTTGCTGATTTCTCGCGAGTACCCTTAAAATCACGTTCTGATCACTTTGAGCGGCTCGGATCATCGAAATTCAATCGAGAATGGAAATCCCTCATTTTAAAAAAATGAGGGATCCCTCACCGGAACCTAACTATATATATATATATGTATATATATGAGTTCCGATGTAAACATATAATATTAGGTTATAACATATAACATTGTATCGCGTAACATTATATGACATTATATATTCTCCTTTTGATTATTTATATATGTCATTTTTTTTTGGTTGTCATTTTGTTCTGTGAATATGTATGGTAAATTATCATTTTGTTCGGTTGTCATTTTGTTTTATGAATATATATGGTTATATATTCACGTCTATAGGCCGCTGTGCGGACCATTTCAATAACGTAAATTTAGTAGTTTTATTAGTTTTCATGTATAAATATATGTTACTCCAGTTTTATTTGTACATATGACCATATTCTAAAAAAATATGGTATGTTCTCTGTATATGAGACACACATGGTTATATATCCAAGTATGTACCCTGTATCATATCATCATTCCTAATATATATGGTTATATGTGATTTTCTGTTATAGTGTATCATGAGACATATAACGTTTAAGTTTTCGTTTGACAGCTGATATCATGAAACATATATAGTAATATACAAATTCTTGAATCCTTTTTTTTAACTTTTTTCTTATATGTGCAGAAATGACAAATCCAAAAGAAATAGGAATATGGTTTTATGAAGTGCCTAATCCAATTTATTGCAAATTGGAGTATCACCACAATGACACTGTGATGATAGAGTTTAGGATGAACTCCAACCTCAGAAGAACCCTCCACATCAAATACTTCTACCAAAGGTACCTGATGAAGTTGAAGAGGCACATTAGGATCATTGAGCCTGACAAGACAGCCAAGAACATTAGATTTAGAATTTTAATTTGGTTAAAGTCTTTCGGTATCATTTCTTTGTCTTGTTTTCATATTGCTATTCCGAAGACTTTTAATCCATTTTGTATATCTATCGATCAAATTTATAACTATGTAGTTGAACAATAGCAGACTCTGAATCCATATTTTATTTATTTTGAACACAGATGTGTGGGTGGCAATCGCCACCCACCTCCCATCATCGTTACATCCCGTCCTAGCTTCCCGTCGCCCTGTCCAAGACCTGACTGTTGAAGAGTAAGTGACATACAATTTCCTTTCCTGAAACTATTTGCAGGCCCTTTGTGGCCATAGATTTCGCCCTGCGAGGCACTGGTACATTTCCTCAATTTTAGTAACACAGGTATTCAGCCCTTTGTGGCACAACACTTTTAAAACATGTAGTCGTACGTTGGCCTAGTTTTGGCCCTTCGGCGGTGTAATAACTCTGAAATTCAATAAATAAAAACTTATTTATTATTCGAGTTATTTATTTAAATTGCTTGTATTGCTCTAATTTTTCGGTAGTTTGTCATAATTACGCTTTAGTCCTTCAACTTTCATTTCTTGCACTTTAGCCCCATCTAGCAAGCCTAGTTAGCTTCTAACCATCCCGTTGGAGGAACTAAGCTAGGAAATCACTTGGTTACTTTTCCCTAACCGCAAATGGACCATTTTGCCCTCTTGGACCTTTTGAACCTTTTTGGCCCCAGAATAAGATTTGATTTTTCATTTTCTTTTAATTATTTTTGGTTTTATTCTTTATCCATTGGACAATAATTGTTAGGGGAACTATTATCCATTGGGTAATAGAAACCCCAATTCTTTATTATAAAAGTCTACTTGATTAAGTACTTGTATTTATAAAAAATAGACTTTTATATTTGATTAAAGGACATTTTTGATTAGTTTAATATATAATCTCCCTAGCAACTATTAGCCATTGGATAACAGAAGTTAGGGGATTTATTACCCAATGGATAAAGGGTTAGTCTTTTAAAGTACATGGGTTATATTAATTTAATCTTTTTCTTTAAAACCATGTGAACTAAGTACATGTTATTTTATTAGAAAGGTACTTAGTACTAAGATTCTTAAAGTACCTTTACTTATTTTCTATTGGGGTTTTTTGATCTTCCTAGAGTACAAGGTACCATGGTTATATTATTTTAGTACATGAAAGACTAGATTAAAGCCCTAAGTACACATGTGCCAAATTGTTAGTTTAATAGAAAATCTTAGCCATTTAGACTACTTTTGATCTTTAAGTACAAAAGTACTATTATTCTATTTGTTCTTCTTGCATTGTGATATACATATATATACATATTAGTACTTGTGGAAGAGAGAGAGAGAGAGAGAGAGAGAGAGAGAGAGAGAGAAAGCCGAGGGAGGAGAGAGAGAGGGAGAGGGAGATTTGATGTGTACCCTTGGCCATTGATCTTCCAATGTACTTCAAGATCATGGGATTCTTCTCTTCCAAGCAAAACTTAACTTCCAATGTCCTCTTTGTACATTTTTCCATTTGTTTAACCTAAGAATCTTGTACCAACTTCTCTTCCACCACAAATTTGCTTCAAGAATCAAATCTAAGGACAACATAGCCATGCAAGCCTAGTCTTTTTAGCCTTTGATCTTCCATGGGAACACAATTTTATTGGAATAAAAAAATGGGGAAATAGAGAGAGAGAGAGAGGGGGCCGGCCAAGGAGGGAGAGGGGGAGCCCTTGCCTATAAATAGAAGACCATTCTATGCTTCAAACTCACACCTCCAAGCATTTGCTCTTCCTTCTCTCTAGAATTCCTAGTGTTCTTTGTTCTAAGTTCAAGAACTTTCTTTGTTCTTGAGTGTTCTTGAGCAAACCACCAAACCACTTTCAAAAACCACTCATAGATCTTTAAAGTAGTCCACTTTAGTTAGTAAAGTTGTTTCTAGGAAATATCTTTTCCTTTCGAAGCAACCGGAGGCCGTTACGCCGCCGATTTCAAAACCGACAACCAAATCACCGTAGCCAACCAACACCAAGAACGGTAGTTTAAAACTCTACTTACTTTTCCAAAGTAGGAACAGCTTAACCTTGCACTCTACTTTTATGTATCGTATGAATCGAAGCTTGTTACTTGATCATAGATAAGGTTATCTTCTATCGAATGTTGGAAATGCATGGTTTATTTTCAAAATGTTTCAAGCATGCTAGGTGGCTTAGAGTTGGATGATCTTGTTGAATAATCTTATGAAATGCATGTTTGTAAGTAAAGTCCTACACCGCAAAGTCTATGCATGATAAACGAGACACAAAAATCGAGAAAGTAGAAACATGGCACCTAGGGTGTGGTTTAACGAGGAAGAAATGTGTTTTCTAAAGAAAAAGATATCTTAGAAACTACATAATGACCATTTCAAGGGTATTTTGTGAGTTGTGTGTGTGCCTATGGGAACCCGGCGCGGCGGAACCATAGTAAGGATACTTGGGAGACCGGCGCGGCGGAACTAAGGTTGGATGAGTAACATGGTTATTCGTGGAGAGGAGCCAAAGTAAATGTGTGCCAATGGAAACCCGGCGCGGCGGAACCATTGTGAGGATACTCAGGAACCCGACGCGGCGGAACCGAGGTTGGGTGAGTTAAAAAGGAGTCTTTGGAAAATAAAGGTAGCAATAACAACACGGTCTACGACGAGTTGCGTAGGAGAAACTTAGAGAATTTAGAACACCAACGATAGTTATAACGATTGTGGATATGTTATTGTTATCGTCTTTTGTAGCTGTTTTTATATGTATCATGTGGAAATCGATGTTATAATGATCTTATGTTCATAAGTTATAGGTTAGTAGGTAGGATTTTACTATTGAGCCTTCGTAGCTCATGGTGTTACCTTGTGGTGACCCTGGCATATTATATGGGTGGCGACGCCATTATAATATGTCAGATTTGATAGATGAACAGGGTAAACTTTTCACTTTGGAGGCGTATGGAGCCGAAGAACTCGCTAGGATGGAAGACCAAGAGGAGCAGTAGTTAGGAACCTTAGTTCCCTATTTGTTTCCTATTTTGTGTTTAAAATACTTTTACGAGGGTTATGATGTAATAATGAGCAGTGACTCTCTTTATTTCTGTAATAAATTATCCCTTTAACGAACCTAAACTTAGGGGCGTTACAACTTGGTATCAAAGCTTTAGGTTCAAAACCTCAGCCATGGGTGGAATGGGTAGAACCATGTAGAACCTTGAGATAAGTTGACTGTTACACAAACGTGACATCGATTTTTAAGTTTACCATCCCAAATTGGGTGGAATTCTATCAAAACAATCTTCGGATTGAAGCAAGGCGCGGAATTGGCAGTACCGCTGAGCTAGGAATTCCCAAACAATTGGATGATGACTTGAATCAAGGAGCGAATGTGGAACATAGAAACTTGAAACGTTTTCCTTATAGTTTTTACTAAAACTATTTTATTTCAAAACTTGTCTAATATAATTTTCTTGTAGATGAGAACCTCGATTGATCTGTTAGTCGAAGCCTATTAACCTAGAAATGTCGTAGAAAGAATCACAGCCCAACACTTCGAAGATCCCAACTTCATTGCCGCAGTGCGTGTTGAATAGCTTGACTTCATGAGAGTGAGCGGAATACCCCTCATCCCTTAGAGATAGACCCTTGGTTTCCCGAGATGTTTCCTATTTATCCAACTTCTATGAGTATTTTGGTGTCCTACCGCCGATGCCAAACATCGAATTAGGAAACGAGGAGGAAGGAGCCAATGGCACGAAGATGCCATAAAGGTAGCTGAGGAAGGGAATCCGGCAAATAAGAGGACTTCAAAGAATCTAAGAATACTTGGAAGCCCCTATAAGTTCTAGTCATTGTAATCCTTTGGGATGTAGGAATGTTAAGGAATAGGATTTCCACTATCTAAGTTGTATTTTGGTTACGCTATGAATATAAGACTTGTTATGCTTTGTTGTTAAGCCTAATAGTTAGCATTCCTTATTGTAGATGAATCACTTGAGCCCCTACCAAATCAAACTCCTAGCTGAAGCTCACCAACTCGCAAGCACCGTAAGGTCTATGACAAGCCAACTAGTGGAGGATCCCTACTTTCCTTACGCCTTTCCCTACACTCATGACTTCTATCAGGAGCATGGCACCCTTATCCATCCCATCAATGAGGAAGAGGAAGATATGGTTGACGCCATACCCGTCCTAGTTCAAATCGCACCCCCCAACAATGTGAATCTCCCAGTAGGAGGAAACGATGACGAAGCAGTGGCCATAGCACCCCTCGTCAACGTGGAAGTTGAAGAAGACCCTGAAGAAGAGGACCCCGAGGAAGATGTCAGGGTAGAATCCGACGAAGAGGACCCCGAGGAAGAGGATCCCAAGGAGTTCAATGACCCACCAATTAACGAAGTTGATTAGGAGCATCTGATGAACATGCCAAATCCAGATCTACCGTCTGACGACGAAGAATAAGACCCTGAGGAAATTCCCGAGGAAGAACCGATAGGCTGGGAGTCCGACGATAAAGAGATGGTGATTTACGGGGAGTTACCACCCGAATGGGCTCAGCCCGACTTCCTGTACATAAACACTGACTCTGGAGACATGCCGCCACCACCTTACGAGGACGACATAGGTGCTTATAGGGTTGAATTTCCACTTATCTTCTAGACTAGTTAGTAAAGCCTAGCAAGTGGTAGTATCTTTTGTTGTAAGCAGTATGCTGTAGGAAGCTTTGGCTTATATGCCATCTATTATGTACCTGCTGATTTTAGTAATGAAAAACTCAAGTTTTTATTGTGTTATGATCACTGTCTATGTGTACTTGTAGTTATTGAGAACGATTTCCACTTTCCACTGTTAAGTCTAATATATAACTTTCCTTATTGTAGATATGGATAGCTATTTCGTTGCCGAGACTACTGTAGCTGACCTCCTGTACTACAAGACACTACTTGCACCTGAGAATCACACATTGATGCCTCACCTAGGGATTCGTGACCCCGAGACCGGTAACCAGCTGTACGAGTTAGTCGTGATGACCCCTTTCACCAGCGAGGACCAGTACTTGATCATCGACCCTCAGGATCCATCACTTCAGGTGCTAGCTGCGGAGATTCGCCATAGAGGAGAGCGCTGGCTCGAGATCCGAGAGAAGGAATGGAAGGAGCAGCTGAGAGAGTTCTATGGACTCGTTCCGCCTAGTCAGTAGAGTAGTAGTAGTATTAGAATAAGGTTCTAATAGCTCGAGTTGCCTTTCAAGCACTTGTGCTAGAGAAACCATGTAGTAGGTTGTGTAGGACTGTTTCAGCTTTTGGTAGGAAGCTTGTTCTAGTTTATGTATTTTGTAGTAAAACTCTATACTTCTGACTGTAATCCTCTGTTTGTCTATGAAAAGTTGTTTTTATTTAAAGAGTACTGTTGCATACTATATGATTGATTGCTTCTTATCATATGCAAAAGAAAATAGTTTAGTTAAAACTAAACCTCCCCTTTTCAACTTTCGCTCGTAGATGGTGAACCGACGCAGTGGACTAGGGTATGAGACCGGTGACTCTTCTAACCCTAACCCTAATCCCAACCCCGACCTCGCTCAAGTCATGCAAGCGCTCGTGACCGCTTTGAACGCTACCCGCCAGAACCCGAACCCTAACGAAGGACCTATGACTTGGACCCGGGTGATGAACGAGTTCTGCAAGCGTCAGCCCCCGACTTTCAATGGAGATACCAACCCTACCGTGGCAGAATCATGGCTGAAGGAAGTCAAGATGATCATGGACACCTTGGAGATCACCTGCAATGGAGACCGTGTGGCCTTAGCCACATACCAGCTGAAGGGAGAAGCCCGCTACTGGTGGGATCTGATAGAGGCAACCCCTGCCGTAGCCACCATGACCTTCGCTCAGTTTGAGACCCTGTTTTTCGACAAATACTTTCCCACACCCCTCCGCCTGGCCAAGGAGCAAGAGTTCATGAACCTGAAGCAAGGAACCATGACCGTCACCTAGTATGCGGCTAAGTTCGAAGAACTGTCCCGCTATGCTCAGGAAGCTGTTGCAACCAAGGACAAGAAGGCTAGGAGGTTCGCGTGGGGGCTGACTACAGCTAGAAGGGCTGTGGTAGCTCAGGCTTTCCCCACCTATACCGGTGTGGTGAAATGTGCCTTTCGTCTGGAGAGTGAAGAAAACGACTTCAAGACCTGCTGGAGGAAGGCGATAGGCAATGCTGGCGGACCTATCCGAACCCAGACCTCCAACAACAACCGTGGGCCCTATCCCACCAAATCTTTTGCTTCGGGTCAAAGCAACCAAGCTTGGAAAAACACTACGCCAGGGCGTGGTGAACCGCAGAAGAATGGCCAAGGCAAGGCATCAGTCCAGTGCTTCAGCTGCCAGGCTATGGGTCACTACAAACGTGACTGCTCTCAGCCCCAGAAAGAGAGAAATGGAAGCTTCGGAAACCAGAAGGCTCAACTGCCCGGGCAGGCCAGCTTTGTGAAACAAAACTCTGGAGGCCTAGCTCAGCAGCAGAATGGGCAGAATAAAGGGAAGCAGCCCTTGCAAGCTCAGCAAGGCACTGGAGGTCGTATCTTTGCACTGTAGACCGAGGAGCAAGAGCTGGATCCCTTTGTGATCCAAGGTACGCTACTGTTATATAGTACTTGCGTACGAGCCTTGTTTGACTCTGGTGCATCGCATTCGTTTATATCTACTGCTTGCGTATCTGCTCTAGCACTAGCAACAGAACCCCTAAGTAAGAGTACGAAGGTAACATCGCCAATGGGGGGAAGTATAGCTGTTAGTCTAGTGTGTAGAGGTGTGCGAGATAGAAGTAGCCAACCTACGCCTGACCTGCGATCTTAGAGTAATCGACATGGCGGATTTCGACATAATCCTTGGAATGGATTGGCTATCGGCTCATCGAGCAGTCGTAGATTGTCATTAGAAGACGGTGACGGCTTACACCCCAGAAGGGACTCGTTTCCGTTTTAAGGGGGATAGAGAAGCCATGAGTTCAACGACGAGGAGATCAAGATGGGAGAACAAGTTATTTGGATGGCTCGCTAGTCACCAAATGGAAGAAGCTGATAGGATGGAACTGGGATTGCCATACATCGTTTGCGAGTACGCCGATGTTTTCCCGGAAGAACTTCCTGGCTTACCACCTAAAAGGGAGATAGATTTCTCTATAGAGCTTCAACCAGGAATCGCCCCAATCTCCATGGCCCCGTACCGAATGGCCCCTACAGAACTGAAGGAGCTTAAGACCCAATTCCAAGAGCTGCTGGACAAGGGATTCATCCGACCGAGCACATCGCCTTGGGGAGCGCCTGCCTTGTTCGTGAAGAAGAAAGAAGGAACCCTTCGACTATGTATTTACTATAGGAAGTTAAACCAAGTCACAGTCAAGAACCGATATCCGTTGCCTAGGATTGATGACCTGTTTGATCAATTAAGAGGAGCAACTTGCTTTTCCAAAATTGATCTCCGATCAGGCTATCATCAGTTAAGGATTCGGGATGAGGATATCGCCATGACGGCTTTTCGCACCAGATATGGCCACTACGAGTTTGTAGTAATGCCGTTTGGACTGACCAATGCTCCGGCAATATTCATGTGTCTCATGAACAAGATTTTTCAACCCTACTTAGACAAGTTTGTAGTGGTGTTCATTGATGACATTTTGATATACTTCGCCAACAAGGAGGAGCACGAAGAACATCTTCTGATGGCACTATAAATACTCCAGGATAACCAACTCTATGCCAAGGCCAGCAAATGCGAGTTTTGGCTAGAAGTGGTTAAGTTCTTGGGGCACGTAGTATCCAAGGATGGAATCGCTGTGGATGAAAGCAAGGTCGAAGCGGTGCTGAAGTGGAAATAGCCGACCTCCGTGTTCGAAATCAGAAGTTTCTTAGGATTGGCTGGGTATTACAGAAGATTCACACCGGACTTCTCAATCTTAGCCAAGCCAATGACCAGGCTGACTCAGAAAGGAGTGAAGCTGGATTGGGATGAAGCCTGTGAAAAATCTTTCCAGGAGTTGAAGAAGAGACTGACCAGCACACCGATACTCATCATCCCTGAGTGTGGTGTAGATTATACAGTATACTGCGACGCTTCGAGAGATGGATTGGGGTGTGTGCTAATGTAGAATGGAAAGGTTGTAGCTTACGGATCTCGACAACTGTGACCGCACGAGAAGAACTACCCCACCCATGACTTAGAATTGGCTGCAGTAGTATTCGCCCTCAAATCCTGGCGTTACTATTTGTGGGGAGAACAATTCGAAGTTTTTACCGACCATAAAATCCTTAAGTATCTGTTCACTCAGAAGGAGTTGAACCTAAGGCAGCGTCGATGGATGGAATACTTGGAGGACTACAAGTTTACACTGCAGTATCACCCTGGCAAGGCCAACGTGGTAGCTGACGCTCTGAGTCGAAAGGAAAGAGCACAGAAAGTCAAGACTGCCATTAAGGAATGGGAAATGGTGGACACTCTCAACGAGTTCAACTTGCGGCCATCGTCAGAAAACGGGAATGCTCGATTGTACGCTCTGGTTGCGGAACCAACACTTCACCGGGAAGTTTTATTGGCTCAGACATTCGAGCAAGATTGCGAGTTCATTCGGCATCGAATCTGAGAAGGAAAGGCAATGCCAGGATGGACTATCGAGGAGAATAACAGTCTGAGATTCAAAGGAAAAGTATTCGTGCCTAATGTTGGAACCCTTCGAGAAGACGTACTCCGAGAAGCTCACCATTCGAACTTCGCAGTTCACCCTGGCGGTACAAAGATGTATCATGATCTGCGAAGAACGTATTGGTGGGAAGGAATGAAGAAGGATGTAGCCCGATTTGTATCTACCTATCTCGTGTGTCAGCAAGTCAAGTCTGAGCACCAGAAACCTGGAGGAGACCTGCAACCATTACCAATACCAGCCTGAAAGTGGGAGCACATTTCGATGGACTTCGTGACTGGATTGCCAAGATCTGCTAAGTCCAACACTGCCATTTGGGTGATTGTGGATCGACTCACCAAATCTGCGCATTTTCTGCCTGTTAAGATGACAGAGAACGTAGAACAGCTGAGCCTGTTGTACATTCAAGAGATTGCACGACTACATGGAGTACCGATCTCGATTGTATCTGACAGGGATCCGCGTTTTGTATCACACTTTTGGAAAGGACTGCAAAAGGCATTGGGAACGGATATAAGGCTTAGTACGGCCTTTCACCCGCAAACAGATGGACAAACGGAAAGGACTATCCAGACATTGGAAGACATGCTGAGAGCCTGTGCTCTGGATTTCTCTGGGGAATTGGGAACAACACTTACCATTGGTAGAGTTCGCCTACAACAATAGCTACCAGGCGAGTATCGAGATGGCTCCATACGAAGCTCTATACGGTCGACCCTGCCGATCTCCAGTCTGTTGGACCGATGCTGGGGAAATAGGATTGATCGGGCCGGACATCGTACAGGATACCACGGAGAAGGTCAAGACCATCAGACAAAGGATCCAAACCGCTCAGAGCCGACAAAAGAGTTATGCGGATAAGAGAAGCCGACCACTAAACTTTGCTATGGGAGATCATTTGTTCCTGAAAATCAGACCGAAGAAAGGAGTTATCAGATTTGGGAAGAAGGGAATGCTGTCTCAACGCTACATCGGACCATTTGACATCATGGAGAAGATCGGGAAAGTCACGTATCGTTTAGCCCTGCCACCTCAGCTAGATCGAGTGCATAATGTGTTTCACGTCTCAATGCTTCGCTAGTACCTCGCATTGCCCACTCATGTTCTCAACTAGGCAAATGTTTCCATCGAGGAAGATGCGACATATGAGGAAGAACCTATCGAGATTTAAGATCGAAGTGAGAAGGTGATCCGAAATAAAACCATCAAGTTGGTTCGAGTTTTGTGGAAACACCGAGGAGCTGGAGAGACCACATGGGAAAGAGAAGAAACCATGAAGATGAATTACCCTCACTTGTTTGAGTCCGAGGGTGCACCTAGTTTCGAGAACGAAATTGTTTAAGGGGGATAGGTTGTAATAACTTTGAAATTCAATAAATAAAAACTTATTTATTATTCGAGTTATTTATTTAAATTGCTTGTATTACTTTAATTTTCCGGTAGTTTGTCATAATTATGCTTTAGTCCTTCAACTTTCATTTCTTGCACTTTAGCCCGATCTAGCAAGCCTAGTTAGCGTCTAACCATCCGGTTGGAGGAACTAAGCTAGGAAATCACTTGGTTACTTTTCCCTAACCGCAAATGGACCGTTTTGCCCTCTTGGACCTTTTGAACCTTTTGGCCCAAGACTAAGATTTGATTTTTCATTTTCTTTTAATTATTTTTGGTTTTATTCTTTATCCATTGGACAATAATTGTTAGGGGAACTATTATCCATTGGGTAATAGAAACCCCAATTCTTCATTATAAAAGTCTACTTGATTAAGTACTTGTATTTATAAAAAATAGACTTTTATATTTGATTAAAGGACATTTTTGATTAGTTTAATATATAATCTCCCTAGCAACTATTATTCATTGGATAATAGAAGTTAGGGGATTTATTACCTAATGGATAAAGGGTTAGTCTTTCAAAGTACATGGGTTTTATTAATTTAATCTTTTTCTTTAAAACCATGTGAACTAAGTACATGTTATTTTATTAGAAAGGTACTTAGTACTAAGATTCTTAAAATACCTTTATTTGTTTTCTATTGGGGTTTTTTGATCTTCCTAGAGTACAAGGTACCATGGTTATATTATTTTAGTACATGAAAGACTAGATTAAAGCCCTAAGTACACATGTGCCAAATTGTTAGTTTAATAGAAAACCTTAGCCTTTTAGACTACTTTTTGATCTTTAAGTACAAAAGTACTATTATTCTATTTGTTCTTCTTGCATTGTGATATACATATATATACATATTAGTACTTGTGGAAGAGAGAGAGAGAGAGAGAGAGAGAGAGAGAGAGAGAGAGAGAGAGAAAGCCGAGAGAGGAGAGAGAGAGGGAGGGCCGAATGAGGGAGAGAGGGAGAGGGAGATTTGATGTGTACCCTTGGCCATTGATCTTCCAATGTACTTCAAGATCCATGGGATTCTTCTCTTCCAAGCAAAACTTAACTTCCAATGTCCTCTTTGTACATTTTTCCATTTGTTTAACCTAAGAATCTTGTACCAACTTCTCTTCCACCACAAATTTGCTTCAAGAATCAAATCTAAGGACAACATAGCCATGCAAGCCTAGCCTTTTTAGCCTTTGATCTTCCATGGGAACACAATTTTATTGGATTTAAAAAATGGGGAAATAGAGAGAGAGAGGGGGCCGGCCAAGGAGGGAGAGGGGGAGCCCTTGCCTATAAATAGAAGGCCATTCTATGCTTTAAACTCACACCTCCAAGCATTTGCTCTTCCTTCTCTCTAGAATTCCTAGTGTTCTTTGTTCTAAGTTCAAGAACTTTCTTTGTTCTTGAGTGTTCTTGAGCAAACCACCAAACCACTTTCAAAAACCACACATAGATCTTTAAAGTAGTCCACTTTAGTTAGTAAAGTTGTTTCTAGGAAATCTCTTTTCCTTTCGAAGCAACTGGAGGCCGTTACGCCGCCGATTTCAAAACCGACAACCAAATCACCGTAGCCGACCACCGCCAAGAAGAACGGTAGTTTAAAACTCTACTTACTTTTCCAAAGTATAAAAAGCTTAACCTTGCACTCTACTTTTATGTATCGTATGAATCGAAGCTTGTTAATTGATCATAGATAAGGTTATCTTCTATCGAATGTTGGAAACGCATGGTTTATTTTGAAGATGTTTCAAGCATGCTAGGTAGCTTAGAGTTGGATGATCTTGTTGAATAATCTTATGAAATGCATGTTTGTAAGTAAAGTCCTACACTGCGAAGTCTATGCATGATAAACGAGACACGAGAACCGAGAAAGTAGAAACATGGCACCTAGGGTGTGGTTTAACGAGGAAGAAATGTGTTTTCTGAAGAAAAAGATATCTTAGAAACTACATAATGACCATTTCAATGGTATTATGTGAGTTGTGTGTGTGACTATGGGAACCTGGCGCGGCGGAACCATAGTGAGGATACTTGGGAGATCGGCGCAGCGGAACTAAGGTTGGGTGAGTAACATGGTTATCTGTGGAGAGGAGCCAAAGTAAATGTGTGCCAATGGGAACCCGGCGCAGCGGAACCATTGTGAGGATACTCGGGAACCCGGCGCGGCGGAACCGAGGTTGGGGGAGTTAAAAAGGAGTCTTTGGAAAAGAAAGGTAGCAATAACAACACGGTCTACGACGAGTTGCGTAGTAGAAACTTAGAGAATTTAGAACACCAACGATAGTTATAACGATTGTGGATATGTTATTGTTATCGTCTTTTGTAGCTGTTTTTATATGTATCATGTGCAAATCGATGTTATAATGATCTTATGTTCGTAAGTTATAGGTTAGTAGGTAGGATTTTACTATTGAACCTTCGTAGCTCATGGTATTACCTTGTGGTGACCCTGGCATATTATATGTGTGGCGACGCCAATATAATATGTCAGATTTGATTGATGAACAGGGCGAACTCTTCACTTTGGAGGCGTATGCAGCCAAAGAACTCGCTAGGATGGAAGAACAAGAGGAGCAGTAGTTAGGAACCTTAGTTCCCTATTTGTTTCCTATTTTGTGTTTAAAATACTCTTATGAGGGTTATGATGTAATAATGAGCAGTGAGTCTCTTTATTTCTGTAATAAATTATCCCCTTAACGAACCTAAAATTTGGGGCGTTACAGGCGCATTTAATGGTGGCCCTTTGTGGCCTTTGGCCTTTATATGTTCCGACCACCTTACATTGCTCCAACATCTTATGCCTAGTTCCAAGTTATTGTATTAAAACAGATGCCTAAGTGTGTATCATACTTAGACTTCATCGTATGCATCTAAGTGTTTCATACTTTGGGAATAGCTGCTCATATATGCCTCTAAGTTTCTCATACTTAGATAGATGCCTAAGTGTATTCATACTTTAGCTAAGTGTGCATGTTCACGAATCCACTCCAAGTGTTCACATACTTGGACAACTGCCTAAATTTGTTCATACTTAGACAATTTTGCATGCCTTCTAAGTTTGTTCGTACTGTTAGACATATGCTCAAGTATTCGTACTTGAAAAATTTGCGTGTTCTCGTATGCACCCCAAGTGTTTTCGTATTGGGGAATTTCGTACACACTATGGTAAACGTACCTGTAAGAACTCTAAATTTCAATAAATAGAATTTTATTTATTATTCGAGTTATTAATTTAATTGCTTGTATTTCTTTAATTTTCCGGTAGTTTGTCATAATTGCGCTTTAGCCCTTCAACTTTCGTTTCTTGCACTTTAGCCCCACTTAGCAAGCCTAGTTAGCTTCTAACCGGCTTGTTGGGGAAACTAAACTAGAAAGCCATCTAGTCACTTTTCCCTAACCGCAATTGGACCCTTTTGGCCATCATTGAACCTTTTGAACCTTTTTAGCCCTAGACTAAGAATTGATTATTCTTTTTCTTTAAATTATTTTGGTTTTATTCTTTGTCCATTGGACAATAAAAGTTAGGGAAACTATTATCCATTGGATAATAGAAACCCCAATTCTTTATATTAAAAGTATACTTGGGTAAGTACTAGTTTTATTAAAAAAAAATAGACTTTTATAAATACTTTGAAGGACATTTTGATTAGTTTATTATTTATTTTTCCCTAGCAACTATTATCCATTGGATAATAGAAGTTAGTGGATTTATTATCCAATGGACTAAGGGTTAGTCTTTTAAAGTACCATGGGGTTTATTAAACTAGTCTTTCCTTTAAACCCATGTGACAAAGTACTTATTATTTTATTAGATAGGTACTTAGTACTAAGATTCTTAAAGTACCTTTATTTATTTTCTATTGGGATTTTGATTCTTCCTAGTGTACAATAGTACCATGAATATATTATATAAGTACTTAGATGGTTTAAATATTACCTAAGTACACATCTGTTTATTTGTTAGTTTAATAGAAAATCTAGACCTAAAAGACTACTTTTGATCCTTAAGTACAAAATTACTATTATTTTATTTGTTCTTCTTTCATTTTATGATATATATATATATATATATATATATTAGTACATGAGAAAGAGAGAGAGGAGAGATGAGCCGAGAGAGGGAGAGGGAGAGGGAGAGAGGCCAAGAGAGAGAGAGGAGGGAGAGGGGGAGAAGAGATTTGGTTATACTTGATCTTGAACTCCCAATGTACTTCAAATCCATGGGATTTTTCTCCTCCAACCAAGGATCTAACCACCATGCCCTCTTTGAACATTTTTCAATTTGTTTAACCCTAGAATCTTTTACCAAACCTCTTCTCTACCACAAAACCTTCCAAGATCAAATCCTTGGTACAACCCTAGCCATGCAAACCTAGCATTTTAGCCTTTAATCTTCCATGTGAACACAACTTTTGGATTAAAAAAATTGAGGAATGGGAAAGAGGGAGGGGGCCGGCCAAGGAGGGAGAGGGGGTGAGCTTGCCTATAAATAGAAAGCCATTCTATGCTTTAAACTCACACCTTCAAGCAATTGCTCTTTCTTCTCTCTAGAATTTCAAGTGTTCTTTGTTCTTAGTTCAAGAATTTTCTTTGTTCTTGAGTGTTCTTGAGCAATACCACCAAACCACTTCCAAAACCACCCTTAGATCTTTAAAAAGTAGCTTAGTTAGGTTAAGAAGTTGTTTCTAGGAAATCTCTTTTCCTTTCGAAGCAAACCGGAGCCCTTACGCCGCCGAAACTCAAAACCGATGACCAACTTACCGTAGCCGACCACCGCCTAGAAGAACGGTAGTTTAAATCTCTACTTACTTTTCCAAAGTATAAAAACCTTAACCTTGCACTCTACTTTTATGTATCGTATGAATCGAAGCTTGTTACTTGATCATAGATAAGGTTATCTTCTATTGAATGTTGGAAATGCATGGTTTAATTTCAAGATGTTTCAAGCATGCTATGTAGCCTAGAGTTGGATGATCTTGTTGAATAAATGAAATGAATGTTTGTAAGTAAAGTCCTACACTGCGGAGTCTTGCATGAGAACGAGACACGAGAACTGAGATACTAGAAACATGGCAACTAGGGTGTGGTTTAACGAGGAAGAAATGTGTTTTCCGAAGAAAAAGATATCTTAGAAACTACATAATGACCATTTCAAGGGTATTATGTGAGTTGTGTGAATGTGTGTGTGCCAATGGGAACCCGGCGCGGCGGAACCATTGTGAGGATACTTGGGAGACTGGCGCGGCGGAACCAAGGTTGGGTGAGTAACATGGTTATCCGTGGAGAGGAACCAAAGTAAATGTGTGTCAATTCCCAGCACGGCGGAACCATTATGAGGATACTCGAGAACCCGGCGCGGCAGAACCGAGGTTGGGTGAGTTAAAAAGGAGTCTTGGAAAAGAAAGGTAGTAATAACAACACGGTCTACGACGAGTTGCGTAGGAGAAACTTCGAGAATTTCGGACGCCAATAACAGTTATGTAATGAATGTGGATATGTTTGTCTTTTGTTACTGCTTATATACATATCATGCGGAAATCGATGTTATAATGATCTTATGTTCATAAGTTAAAGGTTAGTAAGTAGGATTTTACTATTGAGCCTTCGTAGCTCATGGTGTTACCTTGTGGTGACCCTGGCATATTATATGGGTGGCGACGCCAATATAATATGTCAGATTTGATAGATGAACAGGGCGAACTCTTCACTCTGGAGGCGTATGGGGCCGAAGAACTCGCTACGATGGAAGAACAAGAGGAGCAGTAGTTAGGAACCCTAGTTCCCTATTTGTTTCCCATTTTGTGTTTTAAATACTCCTACGGGAGTTATGTTGTAATAATGAGCAGTGACTCTCTTTATTTCTGTAATAAATTATCCCTTTAACGAACCTAAAATTAGGGGCGTTACAACTTGGTATCAGAGCTTTAGGTTCAAAACCTCGGCCCTGGGTAGAGTGGGTAGAACCATGAGATAAGTTTGGCCGTTACACAAACGTGACTTCGATTTTTAAGTTTACCATCCCAAATTGAGTGGAATTCTGTCAAAACAATCTTCGGATTGAAGCAAGGCGCGGAATTGGCAGTACCGCCGAGCTGGGAATTCCCGAACAATTGGATGATGACTTGAATCAAGGATCGAATGTGGAACATAGAAACTTGAAAAGTTTTCCTTATAGTTTTTACTAAAACTATTTATTTTCAAAACTTGTCTACTATAATTTTCTCGTAGATGAGAACCTCGATCGATCTGTTAGTCGAAGCCTATAAACCTAGAAATGTAGTAGAAAGAATCACAGCCCAGCACTTGGAAGATCCCAACTTCATTGCCATAGTGCGTGTTGAACAGTTTGACTTCATGAGAGTGCAGCGGAATACCCCTCATCCCTTAGAGAAAGACCCTTGGTTCCCAGAAATGTTTCCTATTTTATCCAACTTCTATGAGTACTTTGGTGTCTTACCCCCGATGCTAAACACCGAGATAGGAAGCGAGGAGGAAGGAGCCAATGGCATGAAGACGCCATGAAGGTAGCCAAGGAAGGAACCCGGCAAATAAGAAGACTTCGAAGATCTACAGAAGACTTGGAAGCCCCAATAAATTTTATAGCCGTTGTAATCCTTCGGGATTTAAGATGTTAAGGAATAGGATTCCCTCTATCTAAGCAGTACTTTGGTTATGCTATGAATAAGACTTGTTATTTTGCATGCCTTGTTCATAAGTCTAATAGATAGATTCCTTTATTGTAGATGAATCACTTGAGCCCCTACCAAGTCAACCTTCTAGCCAAAGCTCACCAACTCGCAAGCACCGTAAGGTCCATGACAAGCCAACTAGTGGAGGATCCCTACTTTCCTTATGCCTTTCCTTACACTCACGACTTCTATCAGGAGCATGGCACCCTTATCCGTCCCATCAATGAGGAGGAGGAAGATGTGGTTGATGCCATACCTGTCCTAGTCCAAATCGCACCCCCCAACAATGTGAATCTCCCAATGGAAGGAAACGATAACGAAGTAGTGGCTGCAACACCCCTCATCAACGTGGAAGTTGAAGAAGACCATAAAGAAGAGGATCCCGAAGAAGATGTCGAGACGGATTCCGATGAAGAGGATCCCGAGGAATTCAATGACCCACTGCTCAATGAAGCTGACTGGGAGCATCTGATGGCCATGCCAAATCCAGACCTACCATCTGACGACGAGGAAGAAGACCCCAAGGAAATTCCCGAGGAGGAACCGATAGGCTGGGAGTCCGATGATGAGGAAATGATGATTTACGGAGAGTTACCACCCGAATGGGCTCAGCCTGACTTCCTGGACATTAACGCTGACTCTGGAGATGTACCGCCACCACCTTTCGAGGAAGACATAGGTGCTTATAGGGTTGAATTCCCACATATTTTCTAGGATAGTTAGCAAGCCTAGCAAGTAGTAGTATCTTTTGTTGTAAGCAGTATGCTATGGGAAGCTCTGGCTTGTAAGCCATCTATTATGTACTTGTTGGTTTTAGTAATGATAAAGCGTGTGTTCTATTTGGTTATGATCACTGTCTACGTATACTTGTATTTATTGGTGTACGATTTCCGTTTCCACCGTTAAGTCTAATATATAATTTCCCTTATTGTAGATATGGAAAGCTATTTCGTTGCCGAGACTACTGTAGCTGACCTCCTGTACTACAAGGCGCTACTTGCACCTGAGAGTCTCACACCAATGCCTTTTCCCAGGGATCCGTGACCCGAGACTGGCGACCAGTTTTACGAGATAGTCATGATATCACCTGTCACCAGCAAGGACCAGTTCCTAACCCTCGATCCTCAGGACTCACGATTT
Source organism: Rhododendron mucronatum var. ripense (assembly GCA_019656295.1). Taxonomy (NCBI): domain Eukaryota; kingdom Viridiplantae; phylum Streptophyta; class Magnoliopsida; order Ericales; family Ericaceae; genus Rhododendron; species Rhododendron mucronatum. The sequence goes on along the minus strand of BPLT01000140.1, from coordinate 1,288,933 downwards.
AGGGAGCTCGCTGAGAAGATTCGTCGTGATGGAGAGCGTTGGCTCGAGATCCGAGGAGCAGCTGAGAGAGTTCTATGGACTCATTCCACCTAGTCAGTAGGATAGTAGTATTAGAATAAGGTTCTAATAGCTCGAGTTGCCTTTCAAGCACGTGTGCTAGAGGAACCATGTAGTATGTTGTGTAGGACCATTTCAGCTTGTGGTAGGAATCTTGTTCTAGTCTACATATTTTGTAGTAGAACTCTATGCTTATGATGTAATCCTTTGTTTATCTATGAAAGTTGTTTTTATTACTGTTGCTTATTCGATTGCTTCTTGCTATGAGTAAAAATAGTTTAGTTAAAACTAAACCGTCCCCTTTTTCAATTTTCGCTCGTAGATGGTGAACCGACGCAGCGGACTAGGGTATGAGACCGGTGACTCTTCTAACCCTAACCCTAATCCTAACCCTGACCTCGCTCAAGTCATGCAAGAGCTCGTGACCGCTCTGAACGCTACCCGCCAAAACCCAAATCCTAACCAAGGACCTATGACTCGGACCAGGGCAATGAATGAGTTTTGCAAGCGTCGACCCCCGACTTTCAATGGAGATACCAACCCTACCGTGGCTGAATCATGGCTGAAGGAGATCAAGGTGATCATGGATACGTTGGAGATCACCCGTAACGGAGATCGTGTAGCCCTAGCCACCTGCTAGCTGAAGGGAGAAGCCCGCTACTGGTGGGATCTGATAGAGGCAACCCATGCTGTAGCCACCATGACCTTCGCTCAGTTCGAGACCCTGTTTCTCGACAAATACTTTCCCACGCCCCTCCGCCTGGCCAAGGAGCAAGAGTTCATGAACCTGAAGCAAGGAACCATGACCGTCACCCAGTATGCGGCCAAGTTCGAAGAACTGTCCCGCTATGCCCAGGATGCTGTGGCAACCGAAGACAAGAAAGCGAGAAGGTTTGAGTGGGGGCTGAGTACAGCTAGAAGAGCTGTGGTAGCTCAGGCTTTCCCCACCTATACCGGTGTGGTGAAGTGTGCCCTTCGTCTAGAGAGCGAAGAAAACGACTTCAAGACCCGCTGGGGAAAGGCGACAGGCAATGCTAGCGGACCTATCCGAACCCAGACCTCCAACAACAAACGTGGGCCCTATCCCACCAAATCTTTTGCTTCGGGTCAAAGCAACCAGACTTGGAAGAACTCTACGCCAGGGCGTAGCGAACCTTAGAGGAATGGCCAGAACAAAGCATTAGTCCAGTGCTTCAACTGCCAGGCTATGGGTCACTACAAGCGTGACTACCCCCAGCCCTAGAAGGAGGGGAACAGAAGCTTCGGAAACCAGAAGGCTCAACTGCCTGGGCATGCCAGCTTGGTGAACTAGAACTCTGGAGGCCCAGCACAGCAGCTGAATGGGCAGAATAAAGGAAAGCAGCCCATGGGAGCACAGCAAGGCAATGGAGGGCGTATCTTTGCGCTGCAGACCGAGGAGCAAGAGCCGGATCCCTCTGTGATCCAAGGTACGCTACTATTATATAGTACCTGCGTACAAGCCTTGTTTGACTCTAGTGCATCGCATTCTTTCATATCTACTGCTTGCATAACTGCTCTAGCACTAGAAACAGAACCCCTAAGTAAGAGTACGAGGGTAACATCGCCAATGGGGGGAAGTATAGCTGTTAGTCTAGTGTGTAGAGGGTGCGAGATAGAAGTAGCTAACCTACGCCTGACCTGTGACCTCAGAGTAATCGACATGGCGGATTTCGACATAATCCTTAGAATGGATTGGCTATCAGCTCATCGAGCAGTCGTAGATTGTCATCAGAAGACGGTGACAGCTTACACCCCAGATGGGACTCGTTTCCGTTTTGAAGGGGATAGAGAAGCAACAAGCTCAACGGCAAGGAGATCAAGATCGGAGAATCACCTATTTGGATGGCTAGCTAGTCTCCAAATGGAAGAAGCCGATAGGATGGAACTGGGATTGCCACACATCGTTTGCGAGTACACCGACGTTTTCCCAGAAGAACTTCCTGGCTTATCACCCCAAAGAGAGATAGACTTCTCTATAGAACTTCAGCCAGGAACTGCCCCAATCTCAATGGCCCCTGCAGAACTGAAGGAGCTTAAGACCCAATTGAAAGAGTTGCTGGACAAAGGATTCATCAGACCGAGCACATCGCCTTGGGGAGCGCCAGCAATGTTCGTGAAGAAGAAAGAAGGAATCCTTCGATTGTGTATTGACTATAGGAAGTTAAACCAAGTCACAGTCAAGAACCGATATCCATTGCCTAGGATCGATGACCTGTTTGATCAATTAATAGGAGCAACTTGCTTTTCTAAAATTGATCTCCGATCAAGCTATCATCAGCTAAGGATTCGGGATGAAGATATCGCTAAGATGGCTTTTCGCACCAGATATGGCCACTACGAGTTTGTAGTAATGCCGTTTGGATTGACCAATGCTCCGGCAGTATTCATGTGTCTCATGAACAAGATTTTTCAACCCTACCTAGACAAGGTTGTGGTGGTGTTCATTGATGACATTTTGATATACTCCGCCAACAAGGAGGAGCACGAAGAACATCTTTGGATGGTACTACAAGTACTCCGAGATAACCAACTCTATGCCAAGGCCAACAAATGCGAGTTTTTGGCTGGAAGTGGTTAAGTTATTGGGGCACGTAGTATCCAAGGACGGAATTGCAATGGATGAAAGCAAGGTCGAAGCAGTGCTGAAGTGGAAGCAACCGACCTCCGTGTTCGAAATCAGAAGTTTCTTAGGATTGGCTGGGTATTACAGAAGGTTCATACCGGACTTCTCAATCTTAGCCAAACCAATGACCAGGCTAACTCAGAAAGGAGTGAAGCTGGATTGGGATGAAGCCTATGAGAAATCTTTCCAGGAGTTGAAAAAGAGACTGACCAGCGCACCGATACTCATCATTCCTGAGCGTGGTGTAGATTACACGGTTTATTGTGACGCGTCAAGAGACGGATTGGGATGTGTGCTGATGCAGAATGGAAAGGTCGTAGCCTATGGATCTCGACAACTTCGACCGCACGAGAAGAACTACCCCACTCACGACTTAGAATTGGCTGCAGTAGTATTCGCCCTCAAGTCTTGGCGTTACTATCTGTGGGGAGAACAATTCGAAGTATTTACTGACCACAAGAATCTCAAGTATCTTTTCACTCAGAAGGAGTTGAATTTGAGGCAGCGTCGATGGATGGAATACTTGGTGGACTACAAGTTTACATTGCAGTATCATCCTGGCAAGGCCAATGTGGTAGCTGACGCTCTGAGTCGGAAGGAAAGAGCACAGAAAGTCAAGACTGCCATTAAGGAATGGGAAATGGTGGACACTCTCAACTTGCGCCCATCGTCAGAGAACGGGAACGCTCAATTGTACACTCTAGTTGCGGAACCGGCACTTCATCGAGAGGTCTTACTAGCTCAAACATTCGAGCAAGATTGCGAGTTCATCCGGTAGCGAATCTGAGAAGGAAAGGTACTACCGGGATGGACAATCGAGAAGGATAACAACTTGAGATTCAAGAGGAAGGTATTCGTACCTAACATCGGAACCCTTCGAGAAGCTGTACTCCGAGAAGCTCACCATTCGAACTTCGCAGTTCACCCTGGCGGTACAAAAATGTATCATGATCTGCGGATGACGTACTGGTGGGAAGGAATGAAGGACGTAGCTCATTTGTATCAACCTGCCTCGTGTGTCAGCAAGTCAAGGCGGAGCACCAGAAACCTGGAGGAGATCTTCAACCCTTACCAATACCGACCTGGAAGTGGGAGCACGTATCGATGGACTTCGTCACTGGATTACCAAGATCTGCCAAGTCCAACACTGCCATTTGGGTGATAGTGGATCGACTCACCAAATCTGCGCATTTTCTGCTTGTTAAGATGACAGAAAACGTAGAATAGCTGAGCCTGTTGTACATTCGAGAGATTGTACGCCTACATGGAGTTCCTATCTCGATTGTATCTGACAGATCCACATTTCGTCTCACACTTTTGGAAAGGATTGCAGAAAGCCTTGGGATGGATGTAAGGCTTAGTACGGCCTTTCACCCGCAAACAGATGGACAAATGGAGAGGACTATTCAGACGTTGGAAGACATGCTGAGAGCCTGCGCCTTGGATTTTTCTGGAAACTGGGAGCAACACTTACCATTGGTAGAGTTTGCCTACAACAACAGCTATCAAGCGAGTATCGAGATGGCACCGTATGAAGCTCTATACCGTCGACCCTGTCGATCGCCAGTCTGCTGGACGGATGCTAGAGTGACTGGATTGATTGGACCTGATTTAGTACGAGACACCACGGAGAAGGTCAAGACTATCAGCCAAAGGATCCAGACCGCTCAGAGCCGACAGAAGAGTTATGCGGATAAGAGAAGCCGACCATTAACCTTTGCTGTAACGACCCTGATTTTCAATCGTTAAAAATTTCGTTAAATATTTGAATTTTATTTGAATTTCCTTATTTTCCTTGTAAATTGTCATAATTACATTTTTAGCCCTTGAAATTTGATTTCTTGCATCTTAGGCCCTATCTAGCAAGCCTAGTTAGCTTCTAACCGGCTAGTTGGAGTAACTAAGCTAGGAAGCTATCTAGTTACTTTTCCCTAACCGCAAAATGACCGTTTTGCCCCTCTTGGACCATGTGAACCTTTTTGACCCTAGTCAAGTATTGATATTCTTTTAATTATTTTGGTTTTACTCTTTGTCCATTGGACAAAGATTGTTAGGGAAACTATTATCCATTGGATAATAGAACCCCAATTGTTTATTTTAAATGTATACTTGGTCAAAGTGCTAAGAAAAATATTATTTAATTACTTTATGGTACTTTTGAGATTTATTTTGTTATTTATTTGGCCTAATAACTATTATCCATTGGATAATAGAAGTTAGGGATTTTATTACCCATTGGGTAAAAGATTAGTCTTTCACCAAAGTACCTTGGGTTATTAATTTAATCCTTTTCTTTAAACCATGTGTGAAAGCACAACTTTTTTTTATTAAGAAAGGTACCAAGTACTAGATTCTTGTAGTACCCTTTAGTTATTTTTTTTAGTAGGGATTTGATTCTTCCAATTGTACAAGGGTACCATAAGTATATTATATTCTAGTACATTGAAGACTAGAATATTACCTCAAAGTATCATGTGCACAATTGTTGGTTGGAAGAGAATCCTAGCCAAAAAGACTACTTTTGATCTTAAGTACTAAAGTACTACTTTTTTATTGGTTTTCTTTCATTTTTTTGTACCTTGGCAAGAGAATGAGAGGGAGAGAGAGAAGAGGGCAGCCGGCCAAGGAGAAAGGAGAGAGGGGGGGGGGCCGGTTGGGAAGAGAAAGGAGGAGGAAGATTGCTTGTACTTGTCCATTGAACTCCCATGTACTTGAGATCTTTGTGCTTCCAAGCAAAATCTCAACTCCCATGTACTTCTTGGATATTTTACCAATTGTGCAACCATTGGATCTTGTACTCATCTCATCTCCACCATCTATTTGTTCAAAGCATAGATCTTTGGTACACCATAGCCATGCAACCCTAGGATTCTCCTTTGATCTTTCAAAAGTTGGCTTTACATGTGTCAAAATTTGAGAGAGAAAGAGAGAGAGGGGGGCCGGCCTTGAGAGAGAGGAGAGGGCCAAAGTTTGCCTATAAATAGAGGCCATTACCAAGCATTTCAACTCACACCTTGAAGCATTTGCTCTTCCTTCTCTCTAGAAACCATTTCTGATTTTCCAGGCAGCCTACTGCCCCTTTAAAAATCCCCAGTTTTCTCTTGCTTAGATTGGTTTTTAGGGCCAACTTCCTTCTGGAAAGTTGTAGAAAACTTTGAAACCTTCAAGTTAGATTCAAGAACCACCCCAATCGGTTCAGAAATGACCAAGTTATTGGCATCCGAAGTTCAGTAAAATTCGGATTTCCAAATTCCAGACAGCTTACTGTCTTTTGCTTTACCCCCATTTTTCTCCAACCTAAGATCGTTTCTAGGATCAACTTTCTTCACGGAAGTTGTAGAGGGTTTCTTGATCTTCGATTTGGACCCAAGAACGACTCTATTCGGCCAAAGATTGACTGAGTTACTGCCGTCCGAAGTTCGGTCCAGATTCGGGAGAAATTCCACCTAGCTTATTCGGCCCCGACTAGTTTCAGATTAAGGTAGATATCCTTACCTATTTTTCAAGTATAAAGTAATTTTACATTTCAACTTTATGTTTTGTATAAGTTGTATGACGTTTTGGAAGTAACTTTGATCGTTCTACTAAAGTAAGATAAGGTTATCTCTTGGAATTGAAAATGCATGTTTTACTTGCAAGATGTTTCAAGCATGCTATGTACGTAGAGTTAGAAGATCTTGTTGTGTTAATTTCAAGGCTTGATTGAATGCATGTTGGTATGAAAAGTCTCACAACGCGGAGTCTTGCATGAGAACGTGACACGAAAACCGAGAAAAGTAGAAACATGGCACCTAGGGTGTGTTTAACAAGGAAGTTGTGTTTTCCCGGTTGGAAAATATTTTCGAAACTACGTAAGAACCATCTCGAGGGTATTACGTGAGTTTGTGTGTGTTCCCATGGGAAACCGGACCGGCGGAACCATGGTGAGGTATAGCTTGGTTATCCGCGGAGAGGAGCCAATGCAATGTGTGCCAATGGGAACCCGGCGCGGCGGAACCATTGTGAGGATACTCGGGAACCCGGCGCGGCGGAACCGAGGTTGGGTGAGTTAAAAAGGTGTTTTTGAAAAGGGTAATAACAACATGGGTTACGATGAGTCGACACCAACGGTAATCGTAAAGCGATTGTTAGCGTTATTGTCTTTTATCACTGTTTATGTACTTATCATGTGGAAATCGATGCTAGTATTAGGATTATACTACTGAGCCTTCGTAGCTCATGGTGTTGCCTTGTGGTGACCCTGGCATATTATATGGGTGGCGACGCCGGTATAATATGTCAGATTTGATAGACGAACAGGACGAACTATTCACCTTGGAGGCGTTCGAAGCCGAGGATCTGGAGAAGCAAGAAGAACTGTAGTTAGGAACCCTAGATCCCTCTGTTTTGTAAATAAGAGTACTTTTGTAAGGTTTATAATGTAAAACGAGCTGGACTCGCTTCGTTTTTATAATAAAATGTTTTATTTAACGTTCCCAAAATTCGGGGCGTTACATTTGCAGTGGGAGATCATGTGTTCCTGAAAATCAGACCGAAGAAAGGAGTTATCAGATTTGGGAAGAAGGGAAAGCTGTCCCCGCGCTACATCGGACCCTTTGACATCGTGGAGAAGATCGGGAAAGTTGTATATCGCCTGACACTGCCACCCCAGCTAGATCGAGTGCATAATGTGTTTCACGTCTCAATGCTTCGCAAGTACCTCGCACTGCCCACTCATGTTCTCAACTGGGAGGATATTTCCATCGAGGAAGATGCGACATATGAAGAAGAACCTATAGAGATTCAAGATCGAAGTGAGAAGGTGATCCGAAACAAGACCATCAAGTTGGTTCGAGTTTTGTGGAAACATCGAGGAGCTGGAGAGACCACATGGGAAAGAGAAGAAACCATGAAGATAAATTACCCTCACCTATTTGAGTCCGAGCGTGCACCTAATTTCGAGGACAAAATTGTTTAAGGGGGATAGGTTGTAATAACTCTGAATTTCAATAAATAGAATTTTATTTATTATTCGAGTTATTAATTTAATTGCTTGTATTTCTTTAATTTTCCGGTAGTTTGTCATAATTGCGCTTTAGCCCTCCAACTTTCGTTTCTTGCACTTTAGCCCCACTTAGCAAGCCTAGTTAGCTTCTAACCGGCTTGTTGGGGAAACTAAACTAGAAAGCCATCTAGTCACTTTTCCCTAACCGCAATTGGACCCTTTTGGCCATCATTGAACCTTTTGAACATTTTTAGCCCTAGACTAAGAATTGATTATTCTTTTTCTTTAAATTATTTTGGTTTTATTCTTTGTCCATTGGACAATAAAAGTTAGGGAATCTATTATCCATTGGATAATAGAAATCTCAATTCTTTATATTAAAAGTATACTTGGGTAAGTACTAGTTTTATAAAAAAAAAATAGACTTTTATAAATACTTTGAAGGACATTTTGATTAGTTTATTATTTATTTTTCCTTAGCAACTATTATCCATTGGATAATAGAAGTTAGGGGATTTATTACCCAATGGATTAAGGGTTAGTCTTTCAAAGTACCATGGGGTTTATTAAATTAGTCTTTCCTTTAAACCCATGTGACATAGTACTTATTATTTTATTAGATAGGTACTTAGTACTAAGATTCTTAAAGTACCTTTATTTATTTTCTATTTGGATTTTGATTCTTCTTAGTGTACAATAGTACCATGGATATATTATATAAGTACTTAGATGGATTAAATATTACATAAGTACACATGTGTTTTTTTGTTAGTTTAATAGAAAATCTAGACCTAAAAGACTACTTTTGATCCTTAAGTACAAAAGTACTATTATTTTATTTGTTCTTCTTTCATTGTATGATATATATATATATATATTAGTACATGAGAAAGAGAGAGAGGAGAGATGAGCCGAGAGAGAGAGAGAGGAGGGAGAGAGGGAGAAGCGATTTGGTTGTACTTGATCTTGAACTCCCAATGTACTTCAAATCCATGGGATTTTTCTCTTCCAACCAAGGATCTAACCACCATGTCCTCTTTGTACATTTTTCAATTTGTTTAACCCCAGAATCTTGTACCAAACCTCTTCTCTACCACAAAACCCTCCAAGATCAAATCCTTGGTACAACCCTAGCCATGCAAACCTAGAATTTTAGCCTTTAATCTTCCATATGAACACAACTTTTGGATTACAAAAATTGAGGAATGGGAGAGAGAGAGGGGGCCGGCCAAGGAGGGAGAGGGGGTGAGCTTGCCTATAAATAGAAGGCCATTCTATGCTTTAAACTCACATCTTCAAGCAATTGCTCTTCCTTCTCTCTAGAATTTTAAGTGTTCTTAGTTCAAGAATTTTCTTTGTTCTTGAGTGTTCTTGAGCAATACCACCAATCCACTTCCAAAACCACCCTTAGATCTTTACAAAGTAGCTTAGTTAGGTTAAGAAGTTGTTTCTAGGAAATCTCTTTTCCTTTCGAAGCAAACCGGAGCCGTTACACCGCCGAAACTCAAAATCGACGACCAACTTACCGTAGCCGACCACCGCCTAGAAGAACGGTAGTTTAAATCTCTACTTACTTTTCCAAAGTATAAAAAGCTTAACCTTGCACTCTACTTTTATGTATCGTATGAATCAAAACTTGTTACTTGATCATAGATAAGGTTATCTTCTATTGAATGTTGGAAATGTATGGTTTAATTTCAAGATGTTTCAAGCATGCTATGTAGCCTAGAGTTGGATGATCTTGTTGAATAAATGAAATGCATGTTTGTAAGTAAAGTCCTACACCGCGGAGTCTTGCATGAGAACGAGACACGAGAACCGAGATAGTAGAAACATGGCACCTAGGGTGTGGTTTAACGAGGAAGAAATGTGTTTTCCGAAGAAAAAGATATCTTAGAAACTACATAATGACCATTTCAAGGGTATTATGTGAGTTTTGTGAATGTGTGTGTGCCAATGGGAACCCGGCGCGGCGGAACCATTGTGAGGATACTTGGGAGACCGGCGCGGCAGAACCAAAGTTGGGTGAGTAACATGGTTATCCGTGCAGAGGAACCAAAGTAAATGTGTGCCAATGGGAACCTGACGCGGCAGAACCATTGTGAGGATACTCGGGAACCCGGTGCGGCGGAACCCAGGTTGGGTGAGTTAAAAAGGAGTCTTAGAAAAGAAAGGTAGTAATAACAACACGGTTTACGACGAGTTGCGTAGGAGAAACTTCAAGAATTTTGGACACCAATAACAGTTATGTAATGAATGTGGATATGTTTGTCTTTTGTTACTGCTTATATACATATCATGCGGAAATTGATGTTATAATGATCTTATGTTCATAAGTTAAAGGTTAGTAAGTAGGATTTTACTATTGAGCCTTCGTAGCTCATGGTATTACCTTGTGGTGACCCTGGCATATTATATGGGTGGCGACGCCAATATAATATGTCAGATTTGATAGATGAACAGGGCGAACTCTTCACTCTGGAGGCGTATGGGGCCGAAGAACTCGCTACGATGGAAGAACAAGAGGAGCAGTAGTTAGGAACCCTAGTTCCCTATTTGTTTCCCATTTTGTGTTTTAAATATTCCTACGGGAGTTATGTTGTAATAATGAGCAGTGACTCTCTTTATTTCTGTAATAAATTATCCCTTTAACAAACCTAAAATTAGGGGCGTTACAGTACCTATTCACACGTACCCATTTTCTGCTCCCAATACGAAGTGAGAAAAAGTGGTTATGAGTATCTAGCCCTGTATTCAAATGAAAATAACAAAGTATAAGTCCAAAAAAAAAAGATCAAAAAATTTGAAAAAAACTCGTAATTAGTATTTTATTCATAATCTTGGAACTCAAGGGGGCGTTTCTCGTACCCCTTGCAACTAACATAGAATAAAAAACAAGAGAATTTTATTCATAACCTCAACAAAATCACATTATGCATCCTTAAACAGAATGGAAATAAAATTGAAGTCTTTTAAGCAAAGAACTTCCTCAAATTGTGGGCATTCCAAGGTCTTGGCACCGGGTTCCTGTCCAGGTCTGCCAATCTATACGCCCTTATGCCCACAATTTCAGTCACTTGATATGAGCCTTCCCAATTGGCCCCCAACTTGCCCTCGTTCGCTGCCATGGTATTGCCGAGAACCTTTCATAGCACAAGGTCTCCAACACCAAATTCTCGTTGGTGAACATGCTTGTTGTAGCTCTTCATCAGCTGCTCCTGATAAAAGGCCAAATGCACCAGAGCCCTCTCTCTTCGTTCCTCGGCAAGATCGAACTCGATCTCCAGGGCTCTATCATTGCCTCCACTTTCAACCAAAGCGGTCCTGTTGGTCAGCAAACCAACCTCTAGTAGTATAACAACCTCGGTCCTATATGCCAACGAATAGGGGGTCTCTCCCGTAGACCTCCTAGGTGTTGTTCGATGCACCCATAGGACCAGGGGTAACTCGTCGGGCCACTTCCCCTTTGCCTTATCCAACCTCTTCTTGATCCCATCAAGGATAGTCTTGTTGGATGCCTCTGCGTACACATTACTCTGAGGGTAGGCTGGCGTGGAGTAATAATTCCTTATCCCATATTGGTAATAGAAAGCTTTGAATTTCTTCTGGAATTGTGCCACATTATCCGTAATCAACGAGTAGGGATCCCAAACCGAGTAATAATACTCTTCCAAACGAACCTTTCTATCATAGGCTCTATGATTTTGGCCAAAGGCTCTACCTCAATTCACTTCGCGAAATAATCTGTTGCTACCAACAGAAATTTCCGATTTCCAATTGCTTTGTGTAGTGGACCCACGATGTCCATCCCTATTGTGTAAATGGCCAAGGGCTTGTTAAGGGCTCTAGATCTTCAGATAGTGTTCAGATCATTGGTGAGAATTTCTGACACTTCTCACAGATTTTCACATAAACCTTTGCATCCTCTTGCATGTGCGGCCACCAATAACCTTGGGTGATTGCTCAGTGGGCAATGGACCTGCCGCCAGCATGGCTCCCATATGTTCTCTCATGAATCTCGTGGAGAAACTTCTACACCATCTCGGGATGCACATAAGTAGGTATGAGCCTATGAAGGACTTTCTATATAGCTTTCCTTCAGGGGACAACCAAAACCATGCAGACTTTGTTTTTATCTTATGTGCCTCTTTTTTGTCAGTGGGGAGTGTCTCATCTCGTAAGAACTCCACAATTGGATCCATCCAACTTGGTCCTTGGTTCACGTCCAAGACCAATTCCACACTTCTTCCAACAGCAGGCTCAACAAGATAATCTACTGCCACCTTTCTCTTAAACTCGGTTGGCACAATTGTGGCCAACTAAGCCAGTGAATCTGCATGGGTATTCTGTCCAGAGCTTATCTGCTCATTAAAAACTTCCTCGAAAGTAGCAAGTAGGTCCTTGGTGGCCTCCATGTAGGCTGCCATCTTTTCACTCCAGGCTTCGTATTCCCCGGACAATTGATTCACCGCAAGCTGTGAATCACAATGCACCCTTATCCTTTTCACCTTTAAGGTCTTTGCACTCCTTAAGCTTGCTAAGAGTGCCTCGTACTCCACCACGTTGTTCGATGCACTGAAACCCAACCGAACAGACAATTCCAACATTACTCCTTCAGGAGGAAAAAGCACAATCTCAATCCCTGAACCAGTATTACATGCTGAACCGTCAAAAAACAATTTCCATTCTAGGGGATGTTGCGCGGTTGGCGCCTTACCCTTCTTAACTGGTGGCCCAAATGCCTGCTCCTTTCTCGTAGGAGGCTGGGGAGCCACTGCAGGTGAGAATTCTACTACAAAGTCTGCAAACACCTGTCCTTCGATCACGGTGCATGGCTGATAGTCAATATCGTACTGACTAAGCTCCACCAACCAAGTCAAGATTCGTCCCGAGAAATCTGCCTTTTGTAGCAATGATTTGAACGGAAATTAGGTGTAAACCACAATCTTATGACTCTGGAAATAATGTGCCAACTTCCTTGCCGCTGTCCTTAGTGCTAGGACCAATTTCTCGAGCGGCAGATATCTCGTTTCTGCATCTAGCAATGTCTTGCGCACATAATACAGGAGGATTTGCTCGGACCCCTTGTTCCTCAATAATACTGCACTTACGGCATGCTTAGAAACTGCTAAATACAAAATCAAAGACTCACCCAGTCTAGGAGTGGATAAGAGTGGGGCTGTTGCCAAGTACTTCTTCAGATTTTGGAATGTCTGTTCGCATTCTGCTCCCCATTCATATCATTCCCTCTTCTTTAGCAACTGAAAGAAAGGCCTACACTTGTCACTTGGCCGGCTGTTGAATCTATTGAGGCCCGCAGCCATTCCAATTAGCCTTTTGACCTCCTTCGTGATCATGGGACTTTGCAGCCTTTGCAAAGCCGTTATCTGATCGAGATTTGCCTCTATCCCCCTTATGGTTACAAGGTGGCCCAAGAACTTACCCGAACTAACTCCAAACGGACACTTTGAGGCATTGAGTTTTAGTTTGTACTTCCTCAGAATCACGAATGCCTCCTTTAGATCATCTATGTGGTCCCGCTTTTCTTTGATTTTTACCACCATATCATCTATGTACACCCCCATGGATTTACTGAGTAATTTTTTAAGTATAATCGTCACCAACCTCTAGTATGTTGCTCCGGCATTCCTTAAACCAAAGGGCATAACGCTGTAGCAATACAACCCTCTTGGTGTGATAAAAGAAGTCTTATCTTGATCGGGCCCAAACATGGCAATTTGATGATACCCTCAATATGCATCGAGGAAACTCATTCGTCTGTACCCAACAGTCGCATCAACTAATTGATCTATTCTTGGGAGGGAGAAACTATCTTTTGGGCATGCCTTGTTTAAGTCTGTAAAATCCACGCAAACTTGCTATTTTCCATTCTTCTTTTTTTACCACCACGGTGTTAGACAACCACTCTGGGTAGAAAACTTCTCGTATGGCTTTGGCTTCTAGCAAATGGTCAACCTCCTCAATTACTGCATCTACATGCTATACGGCTGATCTTCTCTTTTTTTGCATTATAGGTTTGTGTTGTGGATCCACATTCAAGTGGTGACAAATCACGTTTGCGTCCACCCCAGGCATCTCTTTGGGGACCCAAGCAAACACGTCAATAGGCTCCTTTAGGAATCCTACCAACTCTTCTTCCTCTTTTTTGGTCAAATATTTCCCAATCAGGAAATACCTCCCTGGATCAATCTCATTGATCTGTATCCTCTTCAAACCTTCGACCGCCTTCTCGGTGGGGTTCCCTCCGACATCCTCGGTGGTCGGCTGATCAAGGATCTCCATAGCTTGGACCAATTTAGCCCATGGTGCTTTTTTGATTATGAAAATTAAGCATTGCTATGCCACCTTTTGGTTGCATCTAATCTTTTCAATTCCATTTGATCTCGAGAACTTAACCATCTAGTGGTACGTTGAGTATACGGCCTTCATTTTGTGCAACCACGTTCTCCCTATAATTGCATTGTAGGAGGACAGTACACCTACTACCAAAAAGTCGGTTCGTAGCACCACTGTTTCTGCCTAAACAAGTAGCGTTACCTGTCCTAATGGTCACACTGCCCCTGCACTGAATCCGACCAATAGTGTTATTGATTGTACTAGATCCGCCTGGGTTAGTCCTAACTTTTTGAATGCGTCATAGTACAACACCTCTATGCAACTTCTTAAGTTCACCAGGATCCTCTAAATATTGTACTCCCCAATTCGTAGGGTTATGACCAAAGCATCGTTGTGCGGCACCTGGACTCCTCCTAAGTCCTCGTCCGTGAAGATTATGCCTTCGTCGCATAATTCACTTTCAAGCCCTTTTTTCTTTCCTAGGTGCATGACATATTGGTCATGCTTGACTTGCGTTTGGAGCAACCTCACCTCATTTCTCGTATAAGGTATGGCCAATCCATGTATCATATGGATTATACCTCTTGGATTTTGTTCGTAATCCAACTCCATTGTTTTCCCAGTCTCTTTGGGTCACTCCTGGATAAACTTCTTGAGATATCCTTGAGCCACCAAATCATCAAGGTGCCTCTTGAACATCTCACAATCTTCATTCATGTGACCCTAATCTTTATGGTAGCTGTAATGTTGACTCATAGCTCGCTTTGCATCCTTGTCTTCCTCCAATCTCGGGGGCCACTTGAAGTAGGGGTGATTCCTTATTCAATAAAGAATCCTGTAAATTGATTCTTTCCAGACCATGATGTAGGTCTCGGGTTCTGGTTTGTCTGCTTTCTTTGTAGGCCCTTTGGCCTGCTCGGCCACGACCTTGCCATCCTCCCAGAGTATGTCATCCTCCATTCTGGCATGTTGCTCAATCCGTTCCATTAATTTTGCTAGTGTACCTACTAAACTCATGTTCAATGACCGACGCAGCTCCCCCCGAACCGACAGTCCTGTCTTGAATGTGGCTATTACATACTCCTCGCTATAGCTTTCAATTTCGTTGAAAGTTTCCAGTAACATTTTCGAGTAGTCCCTGATCGGCTCATTCTCTCCCTGCTTCATAGCGAAGAGGCTTTCAAAGGTTTTTGGTGCCCTTCTGCTTGTCAAAAACCGAGCAGTGAATTCCTCGGCTAGTTGCCTCCATCCTTGTATGGAGTGCGGACTTAGCTTATGGAACCACGACAAAGCTACCTTTCCCAAACTCGATGGGAACATCTTGAACATAATTGCATCATCCCCATCATGCATGAACATAGCCTGCTGGTAATGTTGTTTGTGTGCCACGGGATCTGCACTTGTCTCGTAAGGGATGAATGTGCCATGTTTCACCCTGCTCAGCAAAAGGAAGAACCCTCCGGCTCTGCTGATGGCAAGATTGCTCGCTTGGTCATCTCTCTTCCCGTTCGGGGCACCCATCTGTAGGCTCGACTAATCGTGACACCACGTGCCGACCCACGCTTTAAAGCTGTTATGCCAAGAGATAATGATGGGCGCACACGGGGCACCATCTCACAACAGAAACAGTTACCAAATCTTATTGGAGATGTCACAATGATGTGCCGACCCGTGCAAGGCACATTCCTGTACTTGGAGAGCAAGTCAAGCAGACTCTATAAATACCAAAGGAGGACAACCCCAAAGAGGTACATGCTTCTACACACTAAAACCCTAGTCCTTTGCTTTACTCTCTACACATTGTCATCCTCCCGCCAGAGGGCCTTACCAGGCAACCCCGGCCAGGTCTTAGTTGTGCGTTCACTGTGCAGGTTAGGGCAAGAAGGCTAGGCAACACTCGAACCAATTGAAGAGGAACTTGGATCAAGGATCAACGGGCCACACAATTGGTGAACCCAACGTGAATCTCTTTTGATTCAAAGCAGCTCGAATCTCACTCAAACTACCTTCCCAGGCAAGCCCGGCCAGGTTTTAGTTGTGTGTTCACTGTGCAGGTTAGGGCAAGAAGGCTAGGCAACAGTCAAACCAATTGAAGAGGAACTTGGATCAAGGATCAACGGGCCACACAATTAGTGAACTCGACGCGAATCTCTTCTGATTCAAAGCAGCTCGAATCTCACTCAAACCACCTTCCTCTTCTAAAGAACAACCACAACCTCGGCCATGATGGATAGAGATTTGACAGACGTTACCATTTTGGGGGCCAAGGATGCCAGCGGAAACCCAATCCTGCCACCCCCGGAGAGGTACGTGTCCATTTCGATTCCTGCTAGCTCTGGGCTATCTCCAGCTCAAGATGATGTAACGGTGGCTCTTATCCGCTTGTTGCAGCGACGAGATGACGAAAGAGACAACAAACTAGGGGATATAAGGGCAGATATGGCTCAAATGAAGCAGCACATGCAAGAAGTCGCACCAGCTACATCCGGATCTGTTGGAGACAAGAGGCGACGAAGGCAAACCCCTCCCCAACCACCTCCTTTATCGCCGCAGGAGCAGCCCTTCGAAACTGGCTACCATGGTTCCGTGAAGGACCGCCTTGGCTTCACAGAAGGGCGACATGAGGGAACTAATCCTCTACCAGTAGCCAATAACCTCTGCGACGCATCGCTCAAGGAGCCATCAGGAGCAGAGCAGGTCTGGGGACACCGCTGGATCGTTCACAAGCACATACTCTAGGGGTTGCACGGAGTATTCCCGCACCATGGCTTCCCATCACAGCCGATCCTCCCTCAAGACAAGGTGACACATTTCCAAGCGTCTCGGAGAAATTCCACCTGAAAACTTAGAAGTTGAGAAAAAGGCTCAGCAAGACAGAAAGGGCATTCGCATCTAAGGACAAAATGATGACCCAAAGGTCGGTCATGACAGAGAAAAGTCAGTCAATGGACCTCGCTAAGCAAACACCGAGATAAATGGGAAACTTTGACATAGAGACCACGAGAAACCCTCAGATAGAGATTCCAAGGATAGAAAATAGAAGAGGTCAAGGACAGACGGGCACGGCAAGCCACCGCGCCCAAGTTTTGAACGGCAACTGAAGGACCTCGGTGTTTCACCCTTCGCACCTCATATAATCAGCACAATGGCCGAACCACCTTCCATTTGTCGAAGTTCACTAAATTTGACCCAAACACTTGTGAAGCCTTCGCACACCTGATCCATTTCTGCCAGACCATAGAACTATGTACCAAGAAGGATGAAATCAAGTGTAAAGCATTCCCCGCTAGCCTTCGCTCCCTTGGACTCCAGTGGTTCAACAAATTGCCCGCTGGATTCATCCGAAACCTGGCTGACCTTGGATGGGCATTCAACACACGCTTCATCACTAGCAACAAGACGACGAAAGAACCAGAATCCTTATCTCAAATGCGAAAACTCCAGATGAAGACGCTCAGGCATGTCTCTGAACGATATTGGCAACTTTTCAACGAGATCCCTGGAATTGATGAGTATTGGGCTACGCATTCTTAAAAAATGGCTTAGAATATGCCAGTAAGATCTTGGATGAACTAGCAATCCACCCTCTGCATGGCATGGGCGAACTAATGAGAATTGTGGAGAGGTTCTACGCCCTTGAAGAATTCTACGCGAACTGAGCAGCTCAGGTGATTCCCAACCCAATTGCTACCGTGTCCACAGCCACCCCTCAGCTGCCGACGACAATTTTCACCCCGCAATCCCAGCAAAAGAAGCATGTGAACAACATCAAGGAAGGAAAGAAACGCCCGCTAAAAGTACACAACGACATGGCCAAATCAACAGTTTTCAAGGAACCCATTTGGTCTTTCCTCAAAGAGATCATGAGACAACCTTGGTTCAAATGGCCACGGGAAAACTAGGCACCGACACAGGCCAGCCGAATCAAAACCCAAGGAAGAAATGCTCCTATCATAATGAGCTCGGCAACTTCACAACCGCCTGTGCCCTATAAAAAGCATTCTTGAAGCACCTGGCGTCCCAAGGTCACCTCAGCCAGTATATTGACAGAGCCAAAACACCTACCCGCCAACCCATCACCAATCCAAACCCCAATGAGCCACGACTAACAATCCACGTCATCCACGGCTCGGTGAACAAAGAATCCGAGACCACCCTTTGAGCCGATCTCGATCGTGCCTCCACTTCTAAACAAATACTCTCGATGGGACCTGGGTCAAAGTGTCCACGCCAGCAGGACGTACCAAAGTGGACGATCACCTTCAGCGAGCGTGACCTCGAAATGGTGCAAACCCCTAACTCCGACGCCCTCATAGTTTTCGTTCCAATTGGTGTTCACGATGTTAAGCGAGTTCTTATTGATCAAGGCAGTTCGGCGGAGGTTATGTACCATGACATTTTCAAGAAGCTCGATCTCCCAGAGTCGGCCCTACAGCCAACGGAGGTGCCCCTCATCGGCTTCAACAGCACCCTCGTCTGCCACTTGTTCGCATCTTCCTCCCTGTCATCGTCGGTTTAAAAATGTTGAGCATCGAGTTCATCGTCGTCAACGTTCCGAGCCCATACAATGCCATCCTTGGCTGAACCTGGCTTCACGATATGCAAGCCATTGCTTCCATTTACCACCAGGTCGTCCGCTTTACTGGCGCAAACGGAAGGCAAGAAGACCTATGTGGTGATCAAGTCACCTCCAAAAAATGCTACGTCTCGGCCATTCACAACTCGAGCAAAGCAAAGCAAGTCCAATGGGTTGAAGTACCAGACTTGGCAATCATTGAAGATGTCAGTGAAAAAGCCGAGGACAAAGCAATCGAAGACCTCATATCCATGCCAATCAACGAGGACGGCTCTCGCATCTTTCTACTCGGTTCCTCCCCCAGTGACGCTGAGCGCAAAGAAATGTTCCAATTCTTAAAGGACAATATCAAAGTGTTTGCATGGACCCCCTACCAGATGCCAGGGGTTGATCCAAACTTCATTAGCCACTCACTTAACATCAAGAAAGATTCCAAACCTGTCGTTCAAAGGGCAAGGTGCTCGGCTCCCGAACACGCCAAGGCCGTCATAGAAGAAGTGAACCGCCAATTGGAGGCCAATGCAATTTAGGAGGTGCAATATCCCACATGGTTGTCCAACACCATGGTCATGAAGAAAAAGAATGGCAAATGGCGAGTTTGTGTCGATTACACCAATTTGAATGACGCCTGCCTGAAGGATTGGTTCCCATTTTCAAAAATCGATCAACTGGTGGATGCCATGACTGGCCACGATCGGCTGAGCTTCCTGGATGCCTACTGCAACTACCACCAGATCCCAATGGATCCAAACAACAAGGAAAAGACGGCATTCATAACTCCATATGGCATGTATTGCTACCGAGTCATGCCCTTCGGGCTCAAGAACTCTGGAGCCACCTTCACGTGCCATCTTCAAAATGCTCCATCCCTAAAGCCAGAAGGAGTACAATCAACTTCGGGAGTTGGCCGATGTCTTTGAAATTCTCATGTTCCACAAGCTCTGCTGAAACACAAAAAAGTGTGTGTTCGGCGTGAGCACAGGAAAATTTCTCAGACACTTGGTCATCAGATGCAGATTCGAGGCCGACTCCAACCAAATCAAGGCCGTTGCAGATCTACGACCACCACGAACTATCAGGGAAGTCCAAAGACTAACAAGCATGGTGGCGGCTTTAAACCGATTTATCAGCAAGTCATCAGACAAGTGCCATGCATATTTTCACACTTTGAAAGGTAAAAGCCAACGCAACTTTGAGTGGACTCCAGACTGTGACACAGCATTAGCTGAACTCAAAAGCTAGCTTAGCTCGGCTCCACTAATCGTCAAGCCAAAAGAATTTGAGACTCTTTTCCTGTACCTCGCCATCTCGGCCCACGCCGTCAGTTCAACATTGGTTCGACGAGAAGGCGTTGACGACATGCCGATCTATTTCACAAGAAAAACGCTCCAACCTACGCAAACGCGCTACCTCCATCTCAAGAAGTTAGCATTTGCACTTGTCTCGGCAGCACGTTAGTCCCATACAGTCACCGTCTTAATGGAGCACCCTCTCAAGAGCCTTTTTCGGAAAGCCAACCTCTCCAATAGAGTTTCCAAGTGGGCCGTTGAACTGGCAAATTTTGACATTCGCTTTGAGCCACGGACGGCAATTAAGGGGCAGATTCTCGCCAACTTCATAGCCTAATTAACTCCGGAAGATAAGGACATCCTCCACACCCCCACACCATCCGAACCCATGGCCGAATGCCAAGCAACCCAACAGCCTTGGCACCTGTTCCAAGGAGACATATGGGTCTCCATGTCGATGGCTCCTTTAACAACAATGGAGCAGGGGCAGGGGTCGTCCGGCTCTCCCCTTGCGGGACATTTCACAAAAGCGCTATCAGCATCAACTTCCCCGCCATAAATAATGAAGCCAAATACGAGGCCCTTTTGATTGGTTTGTGCTCCGCTATAGCGATGAAGGTCAACGATCTGACGATTTTCTACGATTCCCAACTTATAGTCAATCAGGTTCTAAGGGACTACGAAGCTCGGGACCCCAGGATGCAAAAATACCAAGCAACGACGGTCGAACTCATCCAACACTTGAGGAATTTCAAGATTGAACAAATCAACTGCGAGCACTACGCCCATGCCGATGCACTCGTCGACCTCGCTTCGGCATCTAATGCTATTCCCGACCATCAACTTCGGCAGCATCGACCACCCAACTTTCGAAACAACTCCAGATGTACTCAACATCGAGCTCGGTCC
Organism: Rhododendron mucronatum var. ripense; assembly: GCA_019656295.1. Lineage (NCBI taxonomy): Eukaryota > Viridiplantae > Streptophyta > Magnoliopsida > Ericales > Ericaceae > Rhododendron > Rhododendron mucronatum. The sequence continues at coordinate 1,268,117 of BPLT01000140.1, read as the reverse complement.
AAGTTGGATGGACGAGATTGTTGCATTCCTCCGCCGCGACACTCTCCCGATAGACAAAAAGGAAGCTTACTATATCTGAAAAAAGGAGGCTTACTATTGGCTCTCCGAGAGCGGCCAACTCTATAGGAAATCCATCTCTGGGCCGTACCTCCTCGTTGTCCACCCAACACAAGTACAAGACATTCTCACCAAGCTCTACTCAAGCAGCTGCGGCTGTCACTCTGACGAACACTCCCTTTGTCAATGCGTGATGAGTCATGGATATTTTTGGAAGAACATAAAGAAAGGCTGTGCAGAGATTGTTCGCAAAAGCCGACTGTGCCAATTATTCTCCCTCATGCCTAAGCAACCTGCATAGAATCTCTCCCTAATAACCAGCCCTTGGCCTTTTGCCCAATGGGGGCTTGACATTGTTGGCAAGTTGCCAACTGCACCAGGTGGTTTCAAATATCTCATCACGGCAACGGATTACTTCTCCAAATGGGTGGAGACTGAACCTCTTGTCACAATCACTGAGGCTGACGTTCGGAGATTCGTCTGGAGAAACATCGTTACCAGGTTCGGCGTCCCTTACGCTATCGTCTCGGACAATGGGACCCAGTATGTTGGCAATGGCCTCTCTAGCCTCTGTGAAGAATTTGGGATACGCTTCTTGAACTCTACTCCCGCATACCCCCAAGGAAATGGGCGAGCCGAGGCAACAAACAAGACAGTCTGTGCTGGCATAAAGCGTCGGCTCAACTCAAAAACCAATGGGCCGAGGAGCTGACATGAGTACTGTGGGGTTACCATTCCTCACCTCGGCGATCCACGGGGCAGACACCATTTTGCATGGCGTTCGGCATGGAGGCCGTAATCCCTTTGGAGTCAAGATTTCCCACCTTGAGAAGAGAACATTTCGACCTACAAACCAATGAAGAAGCTGTGGAACAACAGCTGGTTCTGGCAAAGGAGAAGCGTGATGAGACTCAGCTGACACTTGCAGAGTACCAATAGCAAGTCACCAGGGGCTACAACAGCAGTGTGAGGACCAAGACCTTCAAGCCAAACAATTAGTATGGAGGAAAGTTGTGCAAGCCAGCACAAAGATAAAGTTTAAACCAAACTGGGAGGGGTCATTTCTTATGGTTTGGATTGCGTGAAGGAGCTTATGTCTTGGAGGACATGAATGGGAAGGTCCTCACCAACCCATAGAATGCCCAGAATTTTAAAAAGGCGTACATGTGATAACACTACCAGCACACCTTGTCCTCGGCCCATATCCATCTTAGTTAATTTATGTTTTTATTTTGGCCCCAGGCCTTATTTTACTTTATGTCAAATCGGCTTCGGCCATTATCCATGTTAGTAACAATATGATGTTTGTTTCAAATTGTAATGGTTATTTCTAATATAAGCAAAACATCTTGTTCAGCACTTGATATTTTTATTGTAATTCTCCACTTTCATTTCCCGTAGGTTTTGCCAACTAATCTAACCCCCGTCAACATTTGTTGACAAACACAAACGATGACTTCGGTCACACCCACAAATGGCGCCTGCGCCATCACTTCGGCAATTTTTGATGCCCTAGAAGCAACCCGGACATATGGTCCACTGAGCCTAAAACACACATTATGGCTGGAACTTAGGCTACGGTTTGGCTTGGTAAGACACTAAGGTCCGCCACAGCCCGATTACACTCACGGCTTGGTGAGCAAACCACCCACAAACTTCAAGCATCTCACTCTTACATACTTTGGCTAGGGGCTGGAACTTTGGCCGAGTCCCAACCCCAAGTAGGGGCCCCAATCACACTCGTTTAAATTCTGGCACTTCTAGCTAAGGACTGCCACTTTGGCCGAAGCCCCAACTAGCTATGGATCCCCTATCTAGCTGCATCAGCTTTTTCTACTTTGGTCTAGGCTTGGCTACGTAGCCGAACCCAAACCAAAGTGGGGGCTACGTATAATCAACACTCACAACAAGCATAACCAAAACTTTTCCAAGGCATAAAGTAGGGCATTGCAAAGAGGAATTCAATCAAGGCATTCATTCATTTGGAATAAAAAGTGCTACAAATTTCCTATCAGGGAGGTATGACGTGGTAGGTCGTTTGCTGCCGACCCCCCACAAACTATTACATTAGGTACGGCAAACTCCAATGTTTGAAGCTGTCCAATCCATCAAGTTTAAAGGGTCTAAAAAGAAACAATTTAAACAGATTGTTTGAAAAGTAAAGGGGTTGCTAACTACGATAACCGACCACCCCAAAGTCGACACCTGCGGGGGTTATCTTTAGATCTACTCAACATTCTTCGCCTCGGCGTCCACCTTGGCATTCGGATTAGCATTTGTAGCGTCCTTTCCAGCATCATCTTCACTCTCGGGAAATTCCTCGGGAGGAAGGGGTGCGCACTCCTCATCCGTGTATGGCAAATTGAGCTTAGGCACAACCGCTGCAAGAATTGACTTTGTCAAATTCATGTCAGCTTCCAGCTGCAGAACACTAGCTGCGGCAGCCATCGCATCATTGTACCCCGTCCTATAGGCGATGGGCGCCCTCCTCGTTTACCATGTTTCGAGCTTCCCTTTTATACACAGCGCCCATTAGAACGAATCCCACCTGATAGGCCTTAGCATCCACCTCCTTTATTTTTCTCTTTTCCCTTCTTGCATCTTTCCTAACTCACGTTTGGCGACTTTCGCATTATCAAGAGCCCCGTCCCTCTCCTTCTCCAACTCCCCAGTCTTGGCCTCGGCCACCTTTAGTTGTTGCTCCAACGCCGTGACCTTGTCACGCTCCGCTTTTAAGTTCTTACGGTAGCAAGACCTCTCAGCAGTTGTAAGCGCGGCCTTATTTGAAGCATGAAGCAAAGCTTGCCTAGCCTGCACAAGAAGACGCGTCAAGCTCGGGAAAATAAAAAGTACAAAAATAAAGAGAGTGGGGCTCTGACAAACCTGCACCAGATAAGCACTCCAGTGAACCAAGCATGGCTGAAGGTCTTGAGGAATCTTCTCCATGCCCTTCGGCAGAGCAAGTCCTTGGAGCATGTTGACAGCAAGGCTAGGGTCCGCTTTGACACTATCCTCAACGGTCACTAGTCTCCCATCTGTTGAAGCATAGGAGGGGGCGAACTCCTGAGCAACCACTTTTCCCACGAGACCGGTTGACGTCGGAGTCCCCCTCGACCCGCCGATGGCAGATGCCTCGGGCTTTTCCTTCTCTGATGGGCGAGAGGCTAGAGGCTTGGTGGGGAAAAAGTCATGGGTTATCTTTTGTCTCTTCTCTTGAGGCTTGGGAGGATCTGACCCGCTCGGCGGTGCCAAAATATTTCCCCTTAGATTGACGTGTACGATGTTTCTGCTTAACATTCCTTCAGCGAATTCGGGCACAATAGTCTGTAAAGGCACGTCAATACCTGGAAGCACCGTTCCTTGATTCTTACTGAGCCAAAAGGAGGCTGGGTTCTTGAAAGTCGGGAACTTTATCCTCAGCTTTTTACCTTTCTTCTCATTTCCACCCTTTTGTGAAGGCTTTGCCTTTTCACTCGACTCCCCCGCCTCGAGCTTCCTCTTATATGAAGGGATGTAACCTAACAGCGTCGGTGCATCTCGGCAAGCCTGTGATCTCAAAATGTCAGCATTCTCCTCAGAAGATATGGATTGCAAGGTCTTGGTGATGGCCCATTCATCTGCAAAAAGGGGATAACACTCAATTAGAACGAAAAAATCAAACAAAAGAACAGGCTCAGCGAAACGAAAGGAAAGACAAGATCAAGGAACCTCTAAAGTCTTTTATCCTTAGTACATGGTGCCTGTGGTTGGTTTGGTCCCTGAACTCGTAGTTACCATGCACCTCCACATAAAAATTCACTTGTCAGTGTCGGGCAACCCATCCACCAAGGGCTCTTTACCTCGACGCATTGAAAGGTATCTACGCTCAATGCGACCGTGTTGAGACATGATATAGGTATCAAAAAGGTTGACAACAAAGAACTCCTGATCATGGCTCACCTTCAGTGCAACCACAGTCATCACAATCCTAAAACCATTGATGGCGAACAAGTGAGGAACGAGGTTGAACCTTGCCAACATCTCCCTCAGAAATGGGTTAGAGGGAACCGCAGCCCAGCCTTGCAGATGGCCTTCAAGGGGACGGTGATATGCTTGGGCATGTGTTCACCTTTGTCCTTAATTTGGTCAGTACCCACTCGACTAACAACCACGTCATTGGGTATATTGTACTCTCGATAGAAGCTCTTGTACTCCCCAGGTTCGGCACTAAAGAACTGGGCATGAGGACAAACTTGACCCCTATAGCAGAGGTCGGCGACCTCTATGTCAACAACTAGAGCAGCACCACGTCCAGATTGGGCAGATGTCGTGGCTTCAGCCCCAGAGTTGAATCTCGATTCGGCCTCCGACCCCCTCTGTGGCACGGCCTCAGATGGCGTGGACAATGTGAACGAGATCTCAGGTTCGGTGAGGAACTCGTCCCCACCGTACTCATAGTCTCGCTCGGCATTCGAGTCTTCAGACATGTTTGAGTCGAGGGACATGTTCGAAGTGATGAGGAGTTTTGATGACAGCTCCAACTCCTATTTAGCCACTCTCGGATTAGTGAGTCGGCAGAGTCGTCTCCCGAGTCTTCAGAGTCGAAAGAGATGAAGATCACCAGGTAAGCAAGACCTAACAAAGCAAAAAGAAATCGAATGAGAACCTAATCGTCGGCAAAAAGACAAGGGTCTCTCTAAGTTCAGCTACCCTACCGGCCCACCCTAACTAACACTACAAACACAGGCTCGGGAATCTCTCGAAGTTCGGCCTTATCTAGTGTTGGCCAGAGTCAACCAGTATCAAGACTGAAGCTCAGAAGAATAGTTTGAAGATAGGGATGAACATCCCCGTTTTTGTACTATTCCATCAAAACAAAAGTCTCCAAAAAAATTGCAAGAAAATGATGAGAATTGGCGTAAAAACTGCAGAGAAATGAAGAACAACATGAATCGAACTCATACCTGAAGATTTCAAGTAGATTTGAGCAAGAAAATTCTAGAGCTCTGTGGGTTTGAGTTTTGGAGAGAGAAAGAAGTTGTAACCTTTCGTTCTCCTCTCGTCATCCCTTATATAGAGGAGGGGGAATGGTTTCGAATTTCCCACCCATTGCCATACTGCCGAACCAATGGCCAACTGAAGTCTGACACGTGGCACTGTGAGATGGCTGTGCAGAACCCCAAAGCATGCCAAACGTCTCTTCATCTACTGCACCCATACAGGAGGTGACACCTGGCACTCATCCATTGGGTTTTGGCTCTGAAGGTTGTTGCTCTGCCAAGGAGACGGAAGATAGTGAAGTTCGGCAAAGCCATAGCCATAGCCACATCCACAATGTCTCGAGCTTGGCAATTTCTAGAGTTTGACCAGGTTCATTGTCAATCCCTACCACGCAATCAGCATCGGCAAAGATTGACGGGCTGTTGTAGTAGGGCGAACATAGTGTCGCGGACCTAGACTACTTCAAGCATGGACCGAGATTGCTCCAAGGGAGATGGCTGTACTCCTAAATCCCAAGTTCAGCAACAACTGAATCCAAGAATGATCTCCACCGCTTGCCCGGCACCTCGGCCGAAAGAAGAACCCTCCGGCTCGGTTGATGGCAAGATTGCTCACTTGGTCACCTCTCTTCCCTTTTGAGGCACCCACTTGCAGGCTCAGCTAACCGTGACACCACGTGCCGCCCCATGCACTCAAGCTGTTATGCCAATAGATAATGATGGGCGCACATGGGGCGGCGCCAGCTCACACCAGAAACGGTTACCAGATCTTATCGGTGACGTCACAATGATGTCAGCCGACCCGTGCAAGGCACATGCCTGTACGGTTACCAGATTTTTTTTTTCTTGTTTTTCCACGAGGCGGGTGACACCCATGAATAACCCTGTAAGGGTTGGCATGGGGTCGGGGTTGTGCCATAATTTTCGGGTCGGGTCACGCCAAAACCTGTCCCACCCCGTTGCCATTCCTGATGATGATATCCTTGGTAATCCACCCAGAATATCTTCCACCCAATAAAGGGAAAAAAGAAGAAGAAGAAGCTGAGTTAAGCCCTAATTACTGGCAATGAATATATATCGAAACAGCGCAGTTCCTAGTTCAATATCACTACTACAATAATCGTTAAAGATGACAGTTTAAAAGTGTCATTAAACGTGAAAGATGACAGTTTTGAAACTGTCATCTATGGAGCTGTCATTAAAAGTCTAGATTTGTTATGACAATAAAAAACTGTCATTAAACATATAAGATGACAGTTTAAACCTGTCATCTTTGTGATAAAAGATGATAGTCTTAATTTGTCATCTTTAATCGCAAAGATGACGGATTTAAACTGTCATCTTATCTGTTCTCCATTCAAGAAAAAAAAAAACCAATTCTCTTTCGAATGCGTGGCCGCCCATGTGGCACCCACGTGCCTCTCGCATGGCCGCCCAGTGGCACTTGTGTGTCGCCTACTTAGCACTTGTGTGGCCAGCAAATATTTGCTTGCCCCAGGACTTGAACTCAAGAACTTCAGTTCCTCGCGCGCGTGTTACCATTTGAGCTGGCACGCTTATTGTTAACAAAAGACAAACAAAAACATGTATAGTATATTTTCGAAAATTTTAAGATGAGCACTTTTAATGTCAGTTTTGGATGAAACTGTCATCGTAGACATTGAAAGTATGAGATGACAGTTTTAAACTATCATCTTATATGTTTTTATGACACTTTCTGACTGTCATCTTTTATGATCAAATGCAATGTCAGTTCTAACTAAAACTGTCATTAAAAGGGCTTAGTTTCAATGTCGCTTTTAAGGAAAACTGTCATTAAAAGATTTCCCATATGGGCTTCCGGAAGCGCATGTTTTAATGTCAATTTTAAGCAAAAACTGACATTAAAGAAAAAGATAATAATGTCACTTTTATTCTAAACCGTCATCTTATATCGCAAAGATGACAGTTTGTAAGATGGACTGTCATCAAAAGTTTACCATCATATTTTTGATGACAGTTTTACAAAAACTGTCATTGTTTCAATTTTTTGAGTGTCATCTTTTAAGGTTTTTGTAGTAGTGTATGCAAAGCTCCAAAGTCGAAACACCAGAAAATTATTTATTACCAGCACGAAGATATGCAACACGAAACCGATACTCTTTACCTTAAAATAAAAAATTGGGGGAGACACGTTGGGACACATTTCAAACAAAATTTTTTTTTACAACTCTTTTAATCGAAACTTGCTACAACTATTTGAATTTGAAATTCAAAATATAAAGCTCTTATTGTAATTATGTGTGCACCTTCAAACATACTCCGTTGGTTCAAATTGCTTACTTTTTTGGGATACCGTGCATTTTACACTCAAAATATAATATACTTATGACATAATTTTTTCTTCTCAATGCAATCTTTAAATTCCTAAGTTTTAATTGGAGTCTAACACCTCCGACTTATTTTGAGAGTATCCCGAAAGTGTTGGTGTTCGAAAAATGTCAGACTCCGACACGTCAATTCAGATGAAGTATTCGTGCTACATAGCCAAGAAAATAATCTGAATTTGAATACATGCCCCTGCACCAGTATGCCCCAGTCACTTGTTTGGATAGTTCTGTGGTGGTAGAAACCCGGATAATTTTATTTTTGTAAGTTCACTTAGGTTCTGTTTGTTTGAATGTAAAATATTTTATCATTTTTTTTGTCTGGCTAAAAAAGGAGGAAAATATTTCAAAGTAAAACATTTCGTACCATTGGGGTGAACTTGTTTTTTCGTTTAATTTTGGCCGCAAGTCATTTTTGCATTTCACCCCGATAGTCTGACATTTCTGAAAATCACGTATTTCATTACCTTCTTCTCCCAAATCATATTTGATCCAAAACAAGAGAGGAGGAGGAGAGAGAGAGAGCTTACTCGGTTGAAATATTAATTAATTTATTAAACAACAATCTGCCGTTGTTTTGATAAATATTTTTCATGTACCAATCAAACACCGAAAAATAAAATTTAAAGTTTAATTTTTGAAAAAAATATTTTACATAACAAACATTTTACATTGTAAAATATTTTACATCGAAATATACGGCGCCTTAATTCATTCTTTTAATTGAAGACAGTTAAGCTTTAATTCTGTTGCGTTTTGTATTCTATCCCACCAAACACCAAAAAATGCAAATATCATCTATGGGAAAACATTTTTTACCAAAATAAAATTGGATTTGTAGAACTCCTTCGAGTAATCAGAGGCCAAAATTTCTGTCTAAGTACTATAGCTTGTTAAATTAAAGAAATAGTACCTGCTTGAACCAACGTCATTTTGGGGAATTCACTTCCAGATAAGCTGAATGACACCCTTCTTCTCCGAGAGAGAGAGAGAGAGAGAGAGAGAGAGAAGTCCGAGTTGGCAGTATATCTAAGTGTATCTCATCTCATCTGCCCGGAGAATGAGAAGAAACTCCGGAGACAGACTGCCACCTGCGGGGGGGAAAAAAAAAGGAGAGACTGCCCCCTCCCTCTATCTCTCAAACATCAAAGACTTTCATGCATTGACTCTATCCTGGACAGCTGGACTTGTACGTCCACCATTAAAGGTGAAATAAATAACCTTCATGCTCCCCTGGCCCAGTCTCTACTCCACGACAATTGAATGTGCTCCACGACAATTGAATGTGCAATATCAACTAAAATTTTGGTCTTCTAGTTCTAGGCAAATGACAATATAGTACTCAAGTTGTTTATACTAATTAATGGTTTTTAGTTGATGCTTATGAAGAAAGGAAGTTGCTAGGGAAACATGTTAAACCTGCGCATGAAGGGTTAGGTTTTTCTGTTAAGAGCAGTTAGTTTTTCTGTTAAGTGTAGTTTAAGAGTTTGTTTTGTTTGGTTAAACTCTGTCATTTAGTTTTCTGTTTAGTTGAGCTCCAGCTCATCAATCTGTGTGTCTTGTTTTCCTCCAATAGTAGGTTGAGAAAGTTTTGTGTTTCTTTTGAGTATGTCTGTATGTGTTGTATATATAAATAGAAAAGTCTTTAAAGCTTTTGTTCGGTTTCCTTTTTAACTTTCATTTTTATTTTTGTTTTCAATCATTACTCCTATCTCTCCCCAATTATTACCCCTATTTTCAATTATTATTTTAACTTTTTCTCTCTATATCTCTCCAATCATTACCCCTATCTCCCAATTATTACCCCTATTTCTCTCCACAATCATTACCCAAAAACAAAAACATAAATACAAACCGAACAAAGCAATGTATCTTGTAAAACAACGAAAACCAGAAGTAGAAGAAATGAAATTTGGTCGTTTGTTTCTCTCTTTAGAATTTTACATGGTATCAGAGAATTCTGACGAAAGTCTCACGAATCACTCCTGCGGATTCATCAAGCTTCACTCTAGTTTCAGAAGTTCAAAGGTTCGAAGTGCTGAATATGAATTATCAATACGACAAAAATTACGTGGAAAATACTACAATACACACTCTTTATTTGGGTGTGTATTATATACACTCTCCAAGATGTTATGAATTGTAGAGAAAATGTTACAAATCGTATAAAAGTTACGAGATACGCCAAAACATTATAAATCATAATGAAAATGTTACGAATCGTACTGCTGAATGGTTATGAATTCTAGAATAAAAGTTACGAAACACACTAAAATATTATGAATGAATCATGAAATAGGTGCATATGGTACACCCTTTTAAGAGGTATGTATTGTATACTTTCCCAAATGCATTGGGTGCCAAATGAAAATTGTCACAGATGACCTGTTTTTTGTCACGAAAAAAATTTGTCGACTAAAATTTGTCGAGAATTTCTACCTGGAGACAAAATCTATTTTTCACCACCTATAGTGTCTTTTGATGATGGAAAATTTCGTCACGGAAAAATAACTTGGTGACGAAATTTTCTTCGTCACCTATTGTGCTTCCCTTTGGCTACAAAAAAATTCGTGGTCAAAGGTGTCCCATCTGTAACGCCCCAAATTTTGGGAACGTTAAATAGACAATTTTACTGAAAATCTAAATAGAGTCTGGCTCATTATTATATCATAACTCTCACAAGAGTACATCTATTACACAAATGGAAGGGAAACTATGGTTCCTAACTACTGTTCCACCCAAGTTGTAGAGTTCACCATATTCATCTACAAGGTCTGACACATTATATCGGTGTCGCCACCAATATAATATATCAGGGTCACCAAAGGAAATACCATGAACTACAGGAGCTCAATAGAATAATCCAAACCCACTAACCCTTAACTTACAAACAATAGGTCATAAAATTAATAATTTCTACAAAATACATGCATATTTAACAAAATAGTTAATAATAACACATCCACATTTGCTATTCAACTAACGTTGGTGTCCGTGATATCTGAGTTTCTCCTACGCGACATCTCGTAACTGTGTCTCCATTTTCCACTTTTCATTTTCCAAATCATCATTTTCAAAATCGTTTTTTTTTTACACACCGAACCTTGGTTCCGCCATTCCGGTCTCCCGAGTATCCTCACAATGGTTCCACCACACCAAGTTCCCATTGGCTCCTCTCCGCGGATAACCAAGCTACATTACCAATGAGGCTTCCACGTTCGGTCCCATTGGCAATCTTCACAATGGGCTACCAAGTCTAGCCACATTGTGGTTTTCGCAATCTACGCAATGGGCTACAAAGTCCGGCCACATTGCAAGTTTTCATTCACACAACGGGGTACCAAGTCTGACCACGTTGCGGTTTCTACAAATCCACACAATGGGCTACCAAGTCTGGCCACATTGCGGGTTTTCTTACACACAATGGGCTACCACGTCTGGCCACATTGCGGTTTCAAAACATATATTGCCTTTAACACACCCTAGGTGTCATTGTAACGCCCCGAATTTTGGGAATGTTAAATAAATAATTTTTATTGAAAATCTCAACAGAGTCTGGCTCATTATTACATCATAATTCCCATAATTACACAGAGGGAGGGAAACTAAGGTTCCTAACTACAACACCGCTTGTTCTTCCATCCTAACCAGCTCTTCGGCTCCAAAAGCCTCCAAGGTGTACAGCTCACCCTGTCCATCTACAAGGTCTGACACATTATACCGGTGTCGCCACCAATATAATATGTCAGGGTCACCAAAATAACACCATGAGCTACAAGAGCTCAATAGAATAATCCAAACCCACTAACCCATAACTTACAAGCAATAGACAATAAGGTTAACAATTTCTACACAGTACATGCATATCTAACAAAATATTTAACAATGACACATCCGCATTCACTATTCACTATCGTTTGTGTCCATGATTTTCTGTGTTTCTCCTACGCGACTCATCGTTGACTGTGTCATCATTTTCAAATACTAAATCAACATTTTCAAAATCATTTTTAACACACCCAACCTCGATTCCGCCGTTCTGTTGTCCTGAGTATGCTCACAATAGTTCTGCCACATCGGGTCTCCATAGCACACAATTGTATTGGCTCATCTCCGCGGATAACCAAGCCATTCTTCACCATGGTTCCGCCGCTCCGGGTTCCCATGGGAAGGCACACAACCTCACAATGGTTCCGCTGATCCGGATTTCCATTGGGACACACACACACATATCACATAATGCCACTAAAACTGGTTATTATGTAGTTTCAAAATATTTCCTTCTTCGGAACACGTTTTTCTTGTTAACCACACCCTAGGTGCCATGTTTCTAATTTTCTGGATTTTGGTGTCTCGTTTTCATGGATAGACTTTCGCGGTAGGACTTTTCACATAAGTAATCATTGATCATTCATTGTAATTTTGAAACTAAATTAGCAAGATCATCCAACTCTATATTATTTAGCATGCCCAAATCACAACAACAAGTAATGCAAGTAATCCTAATAACATGTATATGTTCTCATAACCATTCTAAATATCACAATACTAATACTTACAATCAATCGCTTACTTATTATCTTTCAAAAATTGTTCTTTCTTTCTTTTGGGAAGTTCAAAAGAACATAAGTTTAACATACTCCCCATCCTTTTCATTTTTCTAGGAAAAATACGTTTCAAATTCTCATGTAATTTTAAACACAAAACGTGAATATGCTCTACGTATATTAACTTTATACTTAGAGAGAGTGGTTAGGAATATTCCACCGTGCTTCTTGGCAGTAGTGACGGTTATGGAAAGCGAGTCAGTGATCGGGCAGAGTAACGTCCTACGGTGGTCTCCCGGTAGCTTCGAAAGAAAAATGTTTCTCTCGAAATTTGATCTGGACTACTACTACTAAAACTTTTGGATTGAGGGGGTGGTCAAGTGGTGGTTTAATGGCGGCCTAGGATGAGTTTCTTGAAGAACTTAGGAAGAACTTCAAGAACACAAGAATAAAGTAAGAACACTAATTTTTTCTTGAGAGAGAAGTTGCTAGGCGAAGGTGTGAGTTAAATGGCAAGGATGGGGTGCTATTTATAGCCAAAATCTTGGCTATTACCCAATGAATAAAATTCTCCCTAGCAATTATTATCCAATGGACAAAGAAATATTGGTGATAATTTGAAATGACTAGTCATGGGAATCCATTGTTCAAGGGATTATATTTTCCCTAATTTTTATTGTCCAATGGGTAAATGGCTAGGCTTGCTTCTTTTGGAAGCAACGTGATGGCTATGACTTGTCTTGTCCAAGTCATACACACATTGGCAAGTCAAATGTCCATTAACCAAGGGATAATAATTCCCCCAGCATTTGTTGACCAATGGATAAAGAGGTGAGTAAAGTTGATAAGAAAGTTGATGTGACTAGGCTTGCTTTTCTTGGAAGCAAGGTACAAGATTCCCATGTGACTAGTCTTGTCATATACACACACACACACATATATATATATACACACACACACATTGGTAGACTAGTTGCTATTATCCGATGGATAATATTTCTCTTAGCAATTATGGACCAAAGGGTAAGGAAAAAACAAGGTTGACATGACATGATCCAAGATCCTTTTATGACTTGTCACATCAAAGCTTTATTGGTCATTAAAACTCTATTACCCAAAGGTTACAAATTTCCCTAGCGGTTATTATCCAATGGATAATGGGGTAATAATAGTGAATAAGGTTGACAAGACTAAAGTAATGACATGACCCAAGATTCCTTTATGACTTGTCATGTCAAGCTTTATTGGCAAGACTAACTTTTATTACCCAAGGGGTAAAATTCTCCCTAGCATTTATTAACCAATGGTTAAAAGGTGATGGTGATGTCAAGATTATTCTAGATAAGACAACACATAGATTTGGGAGAGTATATTGTCCTATAAGTTGGGGAAAGGACACTGACACATATATTTCTAATCACCTTATGAACTAATGGGTAATAATTTTCCTAATTTCTTTTACCCAATGAACAAGCAATCATGTCACATTATTCATGACATGACAAGTCAAAGGTACTATGATGACATGGCTTTAACCAATGGTCACTATCTTTCCTAGGTTTTATTATCCACTAGATATGTAATCAGATCACACTATTCATGACATGACAAGTCTAAAGTATAATGATGGGTAGTCAAGTTATGCTATTATCCAATAGACAATAGTTTTCCTAGTTTCTATTACCCAATGGATATATATATATATGGGTTCAAAAGGTTTAACTAGGTTTCTAGGAAGGTCCATAAGGGTTGGAGGGGTTCATAAGGCTCAAAGATGGTCAAAAAGGTCTATCTAAGGTTGGGAAATTGTAACTAGGTGAATTGGTAGTTTGGTTTCTCCAACAAATTGGTTAGAATTTAACTCTATTTGCCAAGTAGGATTTCCAGCCAAGAAATATAATTTTAAGGATTTTATTTTACTCACTAAAAAAATAAACAAGTGCTGCTACAAGCATACTTGTCTTTAGAAAATGACTAGATTGTTCGGTGCAAAAAGATAAAATTTTATAAGTCTCAAATCTAATTATGACGGATTACTAGAAATTAAAAAGAAATCCAAGTAATTAAAAAAAATTCAAATTTTTAACGAAATTTTTATTTACCAAAAATCAGGGTCGTTACAGTCACGTTTCTACTTTCTCGATTTCCGTGTCTCATTTTCATGCAAAGACTCCGCGGCAGGACTTTTCACATAAGCAAATATAAATTATTCATTGTAATCTCGAAAGTAAACTAGCAAGATCATTCAACTCTATATTATTTAGCATGCTCAAATCACTACTTAAGCATAACGCCACATGTACGAACGTCTGTGGAGTGAATACCACTTATGCTTTATCACATATCAACAATTAATCCAAGTAATCACATATACATGCTCATAATCATCCTTAAGATCAAAATACAAATACTTTCAATCAAGTTAATACTTTCGAAAGCTGTTTTTCCTCCTCTTAGGGAAGTTCAAAACAACATGTGTTTTTCCAGGAAATAAAGTCAATATATTCAACATACTCCCCTTCCTTTTCAAAACATTAATAAACACCTGTCAAGTTCTCATGCATTTCCACATACAAACAATATACATATTTCTATCTTTAGAGATAGTAAGTACGGGAGAATCTACATATACTTAGAGTAAGTAAGTAGAGGTATTCTACCATTTTTCTTGGCGGTAGGGCGGCTACAGAAAAGTAAGTTGGCTATCGAACTGAGTGACTTCCTATGGTAAGCTTCGGTAGCTTCGAAAGAGAAAAGGTTTCTCTCAAAACTAGTTCTTGACGAAACTACTAAACTTTTTGGATCGAGAGGGTGGTCGAGTGGCGGTCTTGGATGAGTTTCTTGAAGAACTTAAGAAGAACTCAAGAACAAAGGAAAAACAAGCAAGAACAAAGAAAGAACACAAGGATTTCTAGAGAGAGAAGTTGAAGGATGAAAGGTGTGAGTTGAATGGCAAGTGAGGGGCCCTATTTATAGCAAAACATTGGCTCTCCCTCTCCCCTCATGGCCGGCCCTCTCTCCCTCTCTTTCTCTTATGGATTTGTTCCATGGTCTTGTCCAATCAATCCTTCCAAGCATGCCATGACTTGTCTTTTCCATCCTTAGGTCAAAATCTAGGTTATTATGAAGGGTTTTTGGTCATGTCTTGTCCTAGGAGAGTTTGCTTGCAAGGAAGAAAAAAATAAATGGCTAGGGTTATGATTAAAGTGGCCTAGGAATGGGTTGCCAAGCTTGAGTGTGAAGTTGGTAAAAGAGATAGCTTGCTAGAGTGTACAACACATGCACACACACACACACACACACACACACTCTCTCTCTCTCTCTCTCTCTCTCTCTCTCTCTCCCCTCCTATATCCCATGTGCCTATATAAATATGTATGTGTAAGACTAAGTATTTTAGGTCTAAGTAGTCTTACAATTCTAGGAGAAAGAGAAAAGATTATGGAGAGGCTTTCAAGTGACAATACATAATCATGGTTGCTTGGAAGAACAAACTTGGTTTTAGACAAGTCTATGGTAGTACCATTCTAGACAACAGAAAGTCTTATTTCTATTACCCATAGGATAAAAATTACCCTACAAACTATTACTCAAAAGTTAAAGAGGAAATAATGATAAGGAGTATTCTTGGAAGGAATATTTTTTGGAAGTGACCTTTCAATGGAGAGAAAGAGCAAGGCTAAGTTTGCTTCTATTGGAAGCAAATTAAAAGTGATTACTTCCTAGGTCTTAAAGGGTTCATGTAGGGTTGAAAAGGTTCACAAGATTCACCTAGGGTTAGTAGAATGTACCTAAGTTGAATTGGTACTTAGGATTCTCTAACTAATCGGTTGGAAACAATTCTACTTACCAAGTAGGTTTCTAGCCAAGAAATATAATTTTAAGACTTTATTTCAACTACTAGGAAAAATACAAGTGCTTCTATAAGCATACTTGTCTTTAGAAAAAGACAAGATTGTCCAGTGCAAAAAGATATGATTTTATAAGTCTCAAATCTAATTATGACGGATTATTAAATTTTAAAAAGAATTTTTAAAAGTAAATCCAAGTAATTAAAATAAAATTTAAATATTTAACGAAATTTTTATTTACCAAAAATCAGGGTCGTTACACCATCGGTGACGAAATTTTTCATCACAAAAGACATTCTCATATGTGGAAAAAAAACCCCATGCTAGTTTCTTGCTCCTGCTAGGTTTCAAATTTGAATCTCACAGATTTTACGTGCAAGCTTCAACCAACTACACCACACACACTTTTCATTCTATGTTTGAAATAGGGTAAATTATAGTTAACCCCCTCAAACTATGTCTCTAAGACACTTTACCCCCTCTAACTAATTTTTTTGGCACTTAACCCCCTCCAACTAATGGAAATGGCACTTTCGTTAGCCATCTGTTAAGAAATGGATGGAAAATGGTCACATGCAACTCACATGCCCTCTCCTCTAAAAATAAGGGACATTATTATCCTTTCTCTTCTCTACATCTATACATACGTAAAAATACAGGGGACAAATACACATAAATTAACCCCAAATCCATTTTTAAAAAAAAGAAAAAAATACTTAATCCGAAATCTTCTAGGAGAACACCACCGCGGCGCCACCCTCCTCAAACCTCTCCATCTCCGCCCACGAGTCCCTCATGCCCACACTCTCCGCCACCCCTCATCCCTCGTCGCCTCCTAGTTCGCCATCGCCACAATCGCTGCTACAACCACTCCTCCCCCTGCCCCTGAGACGCCCAAATTCTTTTGTAGTTACTTTATCGTATTTGGAGTCAATCACCTGTATTGATCCCCAATCTCACTTTGCACCGACCAATTGCCAAACCTAAACAAACCAATGGCCGGCATATACTGCTTGGGCTGCAAGCGTGCAATGGAGGCTGTGTTCGACCACTCGATTGACCAAACCTCCGAGTGGCGGACCTTCGCCAACAAGTCGCGTGACAACGACCCGGTCCGTGTCGGCGGGCCCAGTAACCCTTTCCACCGACGGCAGCTTGTCGATTATTATGTTGAAGCCTAACGGCATCACCTCCGACTTCCTCCCGTCGTCGCTCGGCCAAGGGTAGAATCCCGATCGTCGATCCATTCTCCATCCGAGCAATTGCAGCCTCTACTTGATGATACTTTCTTCATCTCTTTTGGTTGGAAGTTTTCTATGTGATTGAACTCGAGAGGGTAGAGAGAGAGGCGGTGGTGGAGGGGGAGTAGAGGTGAGGAGGGAGGACAGTGACGGGGATGCGTGGCGGCAAGGTTTTGGATGGGCCGATGGGGTTTTTGTTGGTTTTGCAGAAGCAAGGTTTTTAGAGAGAGAGAGAGAGAGTAAAAACAATGGGATTTGATTTTTTCAAAGGAGAGGCAAAACGATAACTTACCTGATCTCCGTTACAAAAGTTAGCCTATTCGGCATTTCTATTAGTTTGAGATGGTGAAGTGCCAAAAATAAAAGTTTGAAGGGGTAAAGTGTCTCCGAGACATAGTTTAAGGGGGTTAACTATAATTTACCCTTTGAAATATCTAATATCTAACACATACATTTGACATTAAAATATATTTCCAACAGCATTTTGAACCTTTGTATTATTGTTCAAACCCAATTTAAATTATCTCAATCGGAGTTCTGAATAAAGAATTATGCCCGAAATATATTTGGTGACAAAGCGTAATTCATCAATTTCGTCACTAAAGGTATCCATTTGGCGACAAAATACATATTTCGTTGCTGAAAGCGTAAAAAAGATGGAAATTGTTTTTGTCGTTAAAAAATGGGACCAGTTTGGCGACGGAATATTTTTTTCGTCACCCAATAGTTTCGTCTCCTTTTCTACTCTTTTGGTGAGGAAATTTTATTTCGTTGCCAAATAGGTACCTTTGGTGACGAAAATATCTTTTTCATCACTAAATAGTTATAATTGGAGATGAAATAATTTTGTCGCAGAAGTTGTCAAAATAATGACAGATTTATTTTTTCATCGCCACTTTTTCGTCGTCACTAAATAGTTATAATTGGAGATGAAATAATTTCGTCGCAGAAGTTGTCAAAATAATGATAGATTTATTTTTTCATCGCCACTTTTTCGTCACTGAATATATATACTTTTTCTTGTAGTGTTTTCAAGTCTTTTGATTACAACAACAGCAGCAGCATCTTCTACAGCTACAATTCCACCAGCGCTTGCATTTCTCATCGCAAATTTCCATTCCTAGGTAAACATCGAACTTGATTATGGAAATTACTTACTGTGGAAAACTCAAGTGATCAATGCATTTCGTTCTAATTGATACTGAGGGTTTTTAGATGGAAGTACATAGTGCCCAAGTTCTACAATTAGTTATTCGTCAAATAATTAATGCCAATGTTAATCCTGAATATACTCCGTGAATGTGGACAACTTATCAACTTCTGTCACTTCAAGTTTATCCTCCACGACTCTACCTCATGTTCTAGGACTTGAATATGTTTCACAAGTTTTGCTTTCTCTAGCACAAAGATTTAATTCCCTATCTCAGGCTTTTATCCATGAGTTGAAGAGTAGATTGTACAATGTGAGCAAAACTGGTTCTATGGACAGTTATATATATGAAATCAGAGGTCATGCCCAGAGATTAGAAGCCGTAGGACATCATGGAGATGATGATGATGATGATGATTTGGTCTTTTACACTCTCCATGGAGCAAGAGGATTTTAAACAGCTTAAGACAGCTATTGGAGCTATAGGAGGAGATATATTACTTTTGAGGAATTAAGCACAATTTTACATTGAGGAGATACAAATTCATAAGCCAGAATCAAATTCTGCTAAGGTGTTTGTTACAACAACAAAGTTACCTGAAATACCTAAGTCACAACCCTACCACACAGGTTCTGTCACTGGTACTCAACAATTTACTGATAATGGAGGAAGTTCACAATCTCAGACTTAGATGTTTCAACCATTCCGTGGACCCAGATCTTTCTATCCTCAATTTTCCCCTAAATCAAATAGAAACAATTCTTATGATGGAGGTTTTAAAAGAATAGAGGAGGACGTGGTATTGAATTTGGAGGAAAAAACCATACAGCTCTGTATTGTTATTACTGGCAAAATTTGTAGTTTCAACCACCTTCTTTCATGTTTGGAAGGCCTAGTTCTTAGCCATGGTTTGGACATCAAGGTAGTTTTACTGGACATTAAGGTAGTTTTCCTAGTTTTGCATCAACACCACCAAATTCTATGGTGAGGTATAGTGATTACAATGGTTTTCCAGGGTTTAGTGGTCAGCTAGGGATATCCAATGGGAGTTACAGTGGTTATTCTGGACATACTAATACTCAATATCCAAGGCCTATTACTTCACCTTCTTATCCTCCACCAGTTGCTAATGTTGTAAGTCATGGAGGACAACAAGAATCACATCCTAATTTTTCGAGTATGGAATCACTTGCTATCACTCCAAATTGGTATTTTGACCGTGGTTCTTCAGCACATGTAACCAATGATCTGGGAAATCTTCAAATTCACCAACCTTGTCATAGAGGAGAAGGTGTTGTACGTAGTTGGCAATGGAACTTCAATTCCTATTTCTTACTCTGGTAAAGGTCTTTTACCTACTCCTAACATAAGTTTCAAACTTAAATCATGGTAAAGGTCTTTTACCTACTCCTAACATAAGTTTCAAACTTAAATCATGTTTTGCATTCTTCTGTCATTACTCACAATCTTCTCTCTGTCCATCAATTTGCTAAAGACAATAATTGTTCTCTAATTTTTTATTGTAATGGATATGTGATTCAGGACAATCACACACTTCAAGTCCTTCGCAAGGGACCTTGTGTTTAGGGTTTGTACCAATTCCGACCTCCTATAAAGCTGTTACTTCTCAGTCAGGTTCACCTATCCTTTACAGTACTCATGTGTCCTCTGCATCTGTGTAGCATCAAAAATTAGGCCATCCAAGTCTTTCTTTGTTTCAGTCCTTAATAAAGCAGTTTCAATTGCCTGTTCATATAGCAGTTTCAACTGCTTGTTCATAGACCTTTTGATCTGACATGTTTTAGTTGAAACAAAGCATGCAAAAAGTCACAAGCTTTCCTTTCAAGTTTCTGTAACTACTTCTTCTAAACCATTTGATCTTTTACATATGGATGTCTGGGCCCTGCCGCAGTTCCTTCTGTTTAAGGGTATGGATATTACTTGCTTATAATTGATGATTTTAGTAGTTATTCTTGGCTCTTTCATTTACATTACAAATCTGATGTGAAATCTATTCTTACTCACTTCAAAGCCTATGCAGAAACTCAGGTTAGTACCTCTGTCAAGACAGTAGGAAGTGATAATGGAGGAGAATTTGTGAATAGCTATCTGTGTCAACTATTTGTGTTAGCTGGTTTTGTGGTGGCCTCGGTTACTAGCCCGGTAACCGAGCCAAATGATGTGAACCGGTATCTAGTAGCGGTCCGTCCCATGATTTGGTAGAACCTGAGGGACAAGAGATACCGCTCGGTTGGTCGGTCGAGTGACAAGGTCTCGGTTGAGTCTTCGGTATAAATCAATAGGGTAACTCTGTTCTGTAGTTCCCGAGGATTTCATGAGGAAAATGGTTACACCGGATGGGGGCTCCTTGGTGTCGTCACGCGAGCGCAAACATTGGGACCCTACATGGTCATGTGCTCCGTAACTGCCTTATCTCCTATGTCACCTGTGACGTCGCCCGAGGCTGTTGCCTGAGCGTATCCTCCACGCGCTAGCTTGGAGACCAAGTAAACCTAGGTCTATAAATACAAAGGGATTCTTGCCTAGAGAGGTATGCCATTCTACCCAAACCCTAGACCTACATTCTTCCCCTGAGATCTAACTTGATCGTCTGAGGGTCACTGGGCTATTCCAACCCTAGTGACTTGTTGCAGGTCCAGCCATAGGAGCGCGGAGCTGCGGAGGAAGGATCCTAGCTTGAACCGCGGTTAAGGTCCCGTCAAATCGAACCCCCACAATTGGCGACTCTGCTGGGGACCTAGCCATTCCTTTCAACGTTTGTTCCTTTCTTCCCTAAAAGCTCCGTTCAGCGTTCCTAGATAGCCATGGCTGAGGTCAAAGAAACACACCGCAGTGACACCACCCTCGGGCTCGGCCCCCTCAGAGACCACAACCTGGCCTTTGGCGGAGCCAACGCCCTGGGGAAAACCCATGTGTCAATCGGAGTTGGTGTCGGAACCTCAACGCACGGCGCAGAGCCGTCCTCCGAGCTTCACACCTATATCCGCCACCTGGAGCGGAAAATCGACGACCTCACGACGGTTGTCGAGCGAGACAAGCATGTCCGTGATGAACTCACAGTGATCAAACACCTCCTACAGATCTCCACATCCCACTCCTCCGGGAGCCATAGCGGACGAAGTAGCCACCCCAGCCCTCCCCGCAACTGTGAGGGAGGCCAGCTGGTGGAGCACCGGTCCCGACCCTCGGCCAAACACCATCTCGAGCCACCGGATGAGGGCGCACGTACTGAAAAGGGTGGGTCGCGAAGGGAGCAGACCACTTCCCCTAACCCCAACCCCAAAGGGCCTCACAGGAAGTCGTCCCCCTTCCAAAGGCTCAGTGTCGGCAGCATTTTGGCCTCCTTCACTCATTCTGTGAAGGAAGGGCCTCCTGGAGTTTCAAACCAGAGGGTACCGTGAACACCTCAAAAATCGACGAGCAGGCAGCCCGGTCATCTCACACTCC
Organism: Rhododendron mucronatum var. ripense; assembly: GCA_019656295.1. NCBI lineage: Eukaryota > Viridiplantae > Streptophyta > Magnoliopsida > Ericales > Ericaceae > Rhododendron > Rhododendron mucronatum. The sequence continues at coordinate 1,246,457 of BPLT01000140.1, read as the reverse complement.
AAAAGTGGACTCGACAAGAGCCCGGTAACATAGCGCCTCGAGCACCACCCCTAAGATAGGTACAAGAAGGCCCAGCAGGAGAGCTCTCCTCAGAGGTCAGGAAGCGTTCTACCGAAGCGTAAAGAATATGAGAGATTGGATCAACTTATCCCGAAGAAGCATACCGCGACTGAGTGTTCAGATGGTCTCGACCGTTTGAATCGACCTCATCGCGAGGCATGCCTCGAAAGACTCACGACCTCTCCATTCACAAGCGAGATCGACTCGGTCACCCCCCCCCCCCCCCCCCCCCCCACCAAAGGATTCACCCAACCCAAATTTGCCAAGTACAATGGCAAAACCGAGGCGTACACTCATTTGGTGCAGTACAAACTTGTCATGTCTCTGTTCCTCTGAAACGAACTGTCGGACGATGCCTTCCTGTGCAAGGTTTTCCCCACCAGCCTCGGGACCTGGACCTCACATGGTTTAATCAGCTTCCTCCCCGGTCAATCTCCTCGTTTGACTCCCTCTGCGATGCCTTCATGGCTCGGTTCGTCACAACCAGATTTTCGTGGCACCGAAGGACCAAAGAAGACAATGTTCATCACTGAATGGGGTACTTACTGCTATGTGATGATGCCATTCGGACTAAAGAATGCCAGTTGCACTTTTCAACGGCCCCAGACGACCCTGTTACATGACCGTATCCACAAGATGGTTGAGGTCTTTGTTGACGACATGATTGTCAAAGCAAAGGAGCGGGAGGATTTCATTCCAGTGCTCAGGCAGTTTCTGGAAAGACTTTGCAAGTACAAAATGCGTCTCAACCCGCAGAAGTGCACGTTTGGGGTCACGGTAGGCAAAATGTTAGGGTTCCTAATAACAGCATGAGGGATCGAAGTAGACCCTCCAAGATCAAGGCACTTCTTGACTAAAGAATTCCAGTTGCACTTTTCCTCAGGAAGGTTCATTTCATAAGCAGATTCATCGCCAAACTGACCTTGACTTGCCAGCCACTGTTTCGCCTGCTCAAAAAGGATGTCTCGTTCGAATGGACAAACCGGTATCAAGCTGCTTTCGAGTCTATTCAAGGGTACCTGCGGAACCTGCCAGTGCTAATGCCTCCTACGCCGAGTCGGCCTTTAATCCTGTACTTATCCGTCACCCCGTCAGCTATGGGATGTTTGCTAGCTCAGGAAGGGGATGCTGGAGTTGAGAAAGCCATCTACTATCTGAGCGAGGAGATGGTGGGATGTAAGGAGAGTTACACTACTTTGGAAAAGACGTGTTGGGCATTAGTTTGGGCTTCCAAAAAGCTTAGACACTACATGCTAGCCTATTCGGTGAGAATGATTTCTCGGATGGATCCTATTAAGTATTTCTTTGAGAAGCTTGCGCTCACCCATAAGCTAGCACGTTGATTGCTTCTACTGGCTGAGTTCAATCTCCAATATGTCACGAGAAAATCTGTGAAAAGACGTGTCGTGGCAGAATTCTTGCCCCACCACCCAATTGATGGACCAGAGGATGTAGATTTCACTTTCCCGGATGAGGATGTGCTAACGGTGGATGAAGAGGTTTGGACGCTCTATTTTGACGGGGCTGCAAACCAGAAAGGATTTGGGATCCGGTGTTGCTATTCATGCCTACTGGTGCTCATATTCCGCTTGCGTTCAAGGTGAAATTCGATGTCACGAATAATCAAGATGAGTATGAGGCCAGCATTGTTGGAATGGAGGCTGCGATTGCTCTTGGAGTCGAAAAGCTCGAGGTTATTGGGGATTCAAACCTGGTGGTTTCTCAAGCCAATGGAGATTGGAAAGTTTGTGAAGAAAAGCTGAAGCCGTATCACCAAGATTTGGAAGAACTGATTCCTAGCTTTAATAAGGTGACTTTCACCCATATTCCGCGCTTGAAGAATCAGTTCGCTGATGCTTTGGCGACTTTGGCTTCAATGATCGAACCTCCAACAGGTGTTAAGCTATGGCCAATTGTAATTGAATAGAGGGACTTGCCCGCTTATAAGTACGTCAATGCCATTGATGATGTCGATGATGGGCTACCCTGGTACCATGACATATGGAACTTTGTGGAGCATGGGGAGTTTCGCGTAGAGGCCACCAAAAAGGATCGAGTTGCTTTGCAACGGTTAGCTGTCCAGTACATCATTTATGGAGGGCAACTAAATCGGAGGTCACACTGTGGGATGCACAAGCTTTGCGTCAACAGAACCGAGGCAATGAGAATAATGGTGGAGATTCACGAAGGAGTCTGCGATCCTCACATGAGTGGTGTCATGCTCACTAGGAAAATCCTAAGGCAAGGGTACTACTGGTCTACTATGGAGTCTCAGTGCATTGACTACGTGCGGCGCTGTTACAAGTGTCAGATTCATGCTAACCTGCAACATCTTCCTCCATTGAATTTATATGGCATGACGTCGCCTTGGCCTTTCTCAGTCTGGGGTATTGAGGTTATTGGCATGATTCAACCTTCTGCTTCAAATGATCACAAGTTCATATTAGTGGCAATAGACTACATCACCAAATGGGTTGAAGATGAGTCTTACAAAACCCTGACGACTGTTCAAGTTGCTCAGTTTATTCGAAAGAATATTATCTATCGATATGGTGTCCCATAGGCATTTGTGTTAGATAATGGTTCTCATTTCAAGGGCAGGGTCTTGGAGCTCTTTGAGGAATTCAAGATTGAAATCATCGCTCAACAATCTATTATCCATAGACGAATGGGACAGTCGAGGCCACGAATAAGAATGTTGAAGTGATAATCAAGAAGACTGCTGAGTCTGCAAAGACTGGCACGAGCAACTGCCTCTAGTGCTTTGGGGGTACCGAACGTCAATCCGCACTTCAACTGGTGCAACTCTATTTTCCTGGTTTATGGGATGGAGGCAGTGCTTCCCATTGAGCTTGAGGTTCCATCTTTGAGGATCATGGTAGAGAGTGGTCTTGAAGAGTCAGAATGGCTAAATGGAAGGTTCGTTGAGTTGATGCTCTTTGATGAGAGAAGGCTTCGCGCTTTGTATCATGTTCAAGGGTATTAGCGGTGAATCGCTCATGCATTCAACAAGAAGGTGAAGTCTAGGGACTTAGTCAAAGGGGATATGGTGACTAAAAAAATCCACGCTCCGGTGTTCGATCCTCGCGGGAAGTTCTGACCGAAGCGTTTTGGGCCTTACATTATGAAGACCATCCTGTCTGGGGGTGCTGCCAAGCTCATCGATCTCGACGGAAATGAATTCACCACCTTGGTCAACCTGGATCAACTCAAGCGTTACTATCTCTGAGAGATGCTCGTTGGATCGAAAACCACAAGGGTAGGCAGTTCCAAGCAAAAGTTAGATTAGCCTGCTCGACCAGAAACCTAAGGAGACGGTCTAGGAAAAAATATATAGGCAAAAGTCAAAGGCTCGCTAGGCCAAAAACCTAAAAAGGCGGTTCTGGGCAAAACTTAGAGCATAAAAGGAGAGGTAAAACACAAGAGTGAACCTTGGCCTGAACTATGTTTTGACCTGATTCCCTAGAATGTGATACGTAGGCAGTCTCTCTTTGAGACGCGATCATACTCTATCAATTTGATCCGTGGTTGGCATTTCGGTCTACATCAAAGGACGAGAACAAGTCAAGCTTTATTGGAGGAATCAGGAAAGGGAAACCCTTCGTCTTTCATCTTTATTGCAAACTACTACTTCTAATATACAAGTTGAGCATGAAAGCCTTAAAACATTTTAAGCATGAAAAACAGTACAAAAATGCTTAAGAAGCCGAACGGCTCACAACTTATTCTAAGTACATGCAAAGTAGTTCTGAAGTCAGTCGATATTTCCCCTTGCTCTTACCTCTACTTATAGCCATTGTTTGTAGCGGTTCCTTAGCCTTGGGGTGAATTCTATGTCCTCTGCCTGGATACCTCTCAAGCCCCAGCGCCTTTGATATCCACCAAGTGTCAGAGCATTGAAGTTTGGAAGACGGAAATTCTCGGTGCTGATGCGGATGTTCTCTTGCCAAATGCCTAGCTGGTGGAGGATGCGACCCGGAATGTAGAATGTGAACCTTGTCAATCCAGCTATCACCATCCTATCAAATCCGTCAGAGTGTATAGCCATGTCAGGAAGATCCAACCAGACGCATCTCTAAGCGGTTTCATCAGGCTGCATGTGCCTCATGAACTCATACCAGCCTTCCAGATCCATCTCCGGGAACCTCATCTGCCTCTGGTGGATTCTCTTTGGAAAAAGGTTCCAGCCTGCCTCCGGAGGGTTCAGCAATCCAATCTTGTCCGATAGCCATAACTATATGAGTGAAAAGACAAGTAAGAAGCACAATAAAACTAAGCGGAAAAAAAAGTCAGAAACTAAGAGCAGCCTAAGTCGAGTGTCGAGGTAAAACAAGAAAGCGTGAAAACCAGAAAAAGGTGAGTTGAGTGAGTTTACCTGTAGCCGATGCGGACTACCACTGAAGGTGTTTGTCTGGCCAGTGTATACCAAATCCAAACCCAGAAGTGTCTCTGCCAGGACAAGGGGCATCACATTCCGTCGAGTCCCCATTTGGGCAGCCACGCTCACTAGCAAGGGACTAACTCTTTCGTCAGTAGGAATTAGTAGGTAAGGAGCCAATAGGCAAATCACCAGGGCAAAACGGCACTGAGCCTGTACCGCATTGCTAGTCAAGTCTCCATTCGGGCTGTATATCTCATTCAGGCGCATGATGTTGATTTGGCTGCCTTCAAGCAAAGTGTTGGCCAGACCCCGGGAAATGTTGAGCGAATAGACTAGCAGTCCAGGCATGCTCATTTGATAGGGTGGGACGACGAGTATTGGAGACCCGAAGGTGTGGGCATGCGGTGCCCGATTTTTCTTTCCTTGGGAAGGGATTCCGTTCCCCTCCTAAGAAGAGAAAATGCTGCCGGTTCGCGGGAGCGCTCTTTTAGCTGGACGATAAGCGCTCGCGAAAATACAGAGTCGCCACTTGGGTTTTGAAGGTCCGACACCCAAGGAACCGTATTTCAAAGCACTTGCCGCGCTATTTGATTTGAAAAAGTCAAGGAACCAGTCCGTCATAACCATATCTGGGTTCGGGAGCTAGGTTACGAGAGGGAAAGAGTTTTATGGCACCCCTCTCGCCCAATCCGGAGATCGGTCTCTACTTAGGAATTTGCGAAAGTGTTTGTTTGCGATTCTATTTAATTAATCAATTTTTAGCCAATTAGGGCGGGGCAACAGTTAATCGGGGATTAAAACTGTAACAGTTTGCAGGATATGACAGATGATAGCATGGATGGATAAAATGACGAGAAATAAATGAGATAAAATTTAACACTGATTTTGGATGCCAAAACAGTGCCTTGGCTTGAGTTTGTCGTGAACAATGGCCAACTTGCATGCATGGAGGTTCTTACATGCAAGTTCAACCATCGCGCGACAATCCCAGTCCATCGCGCGAGTGTTAACATCCTTTCAACAAGTAAATTTTTATCCCCTTTTGGGCTCTGGAAGGACCAGTGCACACCCAGGGTCAAACCAAGCAGTTCATATGTACTGAAAGTAAATAATTATTACAATCAAAATCAACAAGCACAAGATGCAACCCTTAAACAGTGAGGGTATCAAAACAGAGGCCAAGGGCCTGGCTGCCTATGCAAGGGCAACTACAGGAAGCAGGATGACCATCGCGCATGGCGTCAGAGCATTGTGCGAGGGTTCTGACTGGACTTCCAGGGATTGCTTTGCATGCCTGGGCTCTGAGACATATTCAGAAGCAACCCAGGGCCATTCCAAAGTAAACAAAGGAGTAAAGTAAACTAACCTACTAGTTTTAACATGCATAACAGTGGAATATTCTAAGTATTCTTCACAAAAAAAGCATAAAATCATATAAATGTATAAGGATAAGGATCCCATCCCCATGAGAACCATATCGTGCTGACTAGAATAGTCGCGCGATTGAGCGGGTGTCTCACGCGTGGGTATGCTTATTCACAGTAACTTGTAACTTTGCTGGCTTTAGGACCAGGACTGGTATTGATTACCAGCCTTGGCCCAGTCAGCCCCCCTCAGGGATTAAAACAGTAAACAGTGAGGGTTATACCTTTGCTTGAGTGTCTTGAGAATGGCTTGCATAAGGTGGTATGGCTTGGAAAATGAGTATGTGGGAGTAACTTGAGTGAAAGAAGTGCTAGGGCTTGTATTTCCTTCTTCTCCTTTGGAAATTTTGGTAACCCTTTGCAAGATGAACCATGGGGGTTATTTATAAGAAGAGTGGTGGCCAAACAAGGCAATGCAACCAGCCAACAAGGCTGGCTGCAGTTGCTTGATGGAGAAGTGGGGTGCAAAAGTTGATGGGAGAGTGGGGGAGAGGTGGTGCAAGGGCAGCCTCGCAGGACGCTGTTCAGTCGACGAAATGGGGTTACACATGCCTGCAGACCCCTGATCATCACAAAATCCAGCTGGAAAAAGGTGGAAATGACAGGTGTTGACCATCGCGCGATGGTATGACTCCATCGCGCGAGTGTTCTAGCAGCTCCGCGATGGTCAATCAGTCAAAAGTTTGACTTTGACCACTACCTGGCAAGTAAATCATCACGCAAGAGACCCAGTGGGTCGCGCGATGGTCAAACCCGAGGTCAAGGTTTTGGATTCAAGGGTTTTAGGGTTAAGGATGGGTTCCACACACACCAAACTCAAACCATTCTATTTTCTCAAGACTGTTTTTGACCTGATTCATCATCGGGGAAACAAGAAACCGGAAAATAAAGTAAAACGATTGGGAGATCCAGATTGGGGTGTCTACAGTAGTCCCTCTTTGACGGCACGCGGAGCACCATTGGCCGGTACGGGTAACGTCAAAGATTCCTAGACACCCATCTAATTCGCCCCAAAACCGATTAAATTAAAAGCGCAAGTCAGTATATACAAATACCGTGCACCAGGGGATCGGAGGATTGGTTGATCATCGATTTGAATTTTGGATGGATGGATCGTCGCTGATTTGAATTTTGGACGAATGGATCGTCGCTGATTTAAATTCGGACGGATGGATCGTCGCTGATTTGAAATTTCGACGAATGGATCATCGCTGATTTGAATTTGGACGGATGGATCATCGCTTGATTTGAATTTGGACGGATGGATCGTCGCTGATTTGAATTTGGGACAGATGGATCATCGCTGATTTGAAATTAGGACGAATGGATCATCACTGATTTGAAATTTGGACGGATGGATCGTCGCTGATTCAAATTCGGACGGATGGATCGTCGCTGATTCGAATTTTGGACCGATGGATCGTCGCTGATTCGCATTTTGGACGTTATGTGGGGTAGACCACTGCTGGGGATATAAAGTACCTTTGATCAAGGACATCTCGAAGAGATCCCAAAATCAATTGCAAGGCCCGAGTAAGACTCCTGGGCCATTATTAAGGCGATACAAGAGATCGGGCCGAGCCAAAGGCTGAATCTGGTCAATGGCCCAATTGGTCCATTGCCCGAGGAAGCCATACCATCGCGCAATGGTTTCCAGTTAGGGCTTGGATCTGAAACGAGCCCGGACCCGGGCCATGCTCATTTGACAGCTTTAAACTTCCCAGGGACGCTATAGAAGCAGTTTTCAGTGGTTTCAAACTCCTGGAATCCCCTTTCACTCCCAAACTCTCTCAAAATCAATTCGAACTCTTGATTTCTGATCAAAATTAAAGGACCCACACGCATATTGAGACCCATGGCAGAGCATGGAGACGGCTGTGGCCGAGGCGAAGTCGTTGATACTCCGGCGGACCAAGGAGGGCCAATGGAGGTCGAAACAAAGGATCAACAGCTGGTGGGGGTCAACGAAGGCCCAGGTGCAGCGAGAGCAGGTGGCGGCGATGGCGTCCAAAGCCACATGCAGGAGGTTGGTGGCGGTGTCGAGCATCGTGCGACGGAGCTAGATCGTTGCCCAATGGAGGGTGTTGTTGAGCCATTGGATCCGAGCACGGTTGCGAGTGGCTCAGTTGTCGTGGGAGGTAGTTCCGAGGTTGCAGGCAGTAGGGGTGCCGATGGTAGTGACGCCGGGCCAAGTGAGATTCCGCTGAGGGATCCGGTGAAAGGCAAGGGTGTGGTGACCGAGGAGGAGGGTGCCACGGAGGTTCCTGAGGAGGAGGTACTGTTCCGGCCAGCAGCGACGTCGTCGGGCCATAGACCTATCACGAGACAGGATCTCGCAGAGTTTCTGAGTGAGGAGAGACTAGCTCGGCTCCTGGAGGAGGATTCCATGATTGGGGCTACTATTTTGGAAGCTCGAGAGGAGCGAGAGCGGGTGATAGCTGTTTCAGAGGCTGTGACGAGAGCCGAGAGGGATATGGCTGCCGAGGAGGAGGTCTTGAGGGACGCAGAGACCGAGGAGAGGGTCGGAGCCAGAGTACATGGTCCTAGGGTGACAGCAGCGTCGGAGGCAGAGAGTTTGACTCGGGTTCTGTTTTTAGCAGAGGGATACGAGTTACCTGTTCCTCACTTATTTGTACCGGCGGGTTTTGCGCCATAACGGCAACGGCAGGCGGAGTACGACTCCGAGCTTGTTTTGAGAGACCCTGAGACCCATATTTCGAGCAGCTGGTCTGAGGTAAATTTCTGAAAATCCCCCTTTCTTTGCGACTGCAAATCTGAATATGCTGTATATGTGCTTGAACTTGTGAAAGAAAATGTATAATGATCCCTGAAGTGGACCTGAATAGCGATGCCAAGAATTTTACGTAGAATGTCATGCATGAGACATAATAACTTGAACCAACCATCTGTTGCCAGGCTGCATTGATTACTTAGAACTTGAAAATGAAAGCTTTGCATGCTGATATGCCTTTTGTTGCTTGTTTCCGTGTCTGATGCAAGAGAGAGCGGGGCAGAGAGACATTCAAGGTTTTGGGGGCGCATGTAGCTCCTTGGCGTTATACCAGAGTTTGCCTGAGAGAGCGAGGCAGTTGGTGGATGAGGCGGGCTTCAGGGAGTTCATACAGACTCTTACTCCAGCCAGAAATGACCATGCTGTCCTGGTCGCACTTGCAGAGAGGTGGAGGGATACCACAAATACCTTTCACCTACGCCCCGGATGCCATTGCAACCGAGGACAAGAAGGCGAGGAGGTTCGAGTGGGGGCTGACGACAGCTAGGAGAGCTGTGGTTGCTCAAGCCTTCCCCACCTATTCTGGTGTGGTGAAGTGCGCTCTTCGACTGGAGAGTGAGGAGGACGACTTCAAGACCCGATGGAGGAAGGCGATCAGCAATGCTGGCGGACCTATCCGAACTCAGACCTCCAACAGCAATCGTGGACCCAACCCTACCAAAACCTTTACTCTGGGTTAAAGCAACCAGACTTGGAAGAACACTATGCCAGGACATGGTGACTCGCAAAGTTATGGCCAAAACAAAGCATCAGTACAGTGCTTCAACTGTCAGGCTATGGGTCACTACAAGAATGAGTGCCCCCAGCCTCAGAAGGAGAAGAATGGAAACTTCTGAAACCAGAAGGCACAACAGCCCGGGCAAGCCAGCTTTGTGAAGCAGAACCCTGGAGGCTCAGCCCAGCTGCAAAACGGGCAGAACAAGGGAAAGCAGCCCATGGGAGCACAGCAAGGTGCGGGAGGGCGTATCTTTGCGCTGCAGACCGAGGAACAAGAGCCGGATCCCTCTGTGATCCAAGGTACGCTACTGTTATATAGTACTTGCGTACAAGCTTTGTTTGACTCTGGTGCATTGCATTCGTTCATATCTACTGCTTGCGTAACTGCTCTAGCACTAGAAACAGAACCCCTAAGTAAGAGTACAAGGGTAATATCGCTATTGGGGGGAAGTATAGCTGTTAGTCTAGTGTGTAGAGGGTGCGAGATAGAAGTAGCAAATCTGCGCCTTACCTGCGACCTCCGAGTAATCGACATGGCGGATTTCAACGTTATCCTTGGGATGGATTGGCTATCGGCTCATCGAGCAGTCGTAGATTGTCACCAGAAGACTGTGACGGCTTACACCCCAAAAGGGACTCGTTTCCGTTTTAAGGGGGATAGAGAAACAACGAGTTCGATGACGAAGAGATCTAGGTGGCAGAATCAACTGTTTGGATGGCTAGCCAATCTCCAAATGGAAGAAACCGACAGGATGGAACTGGGATTGCCACACATCGTTTGCGAGTACGTCGATGTTTTCCTAGAAGAACTTCCTGGTTTACCACCTCAAAGGGAGATAGATTTCTCCATAGAACTTCAACCAGGAATCGCTCCGATTTCGATGGCCCCGTATCGAATGGCCCCTGCCGAATTGAGGGAGCTCAAGACTCAGTTGCAAGAATTGCTGGACAAGGGATTTATTAGACCAAGCACATCGCCTTGGGGAGCGCTAGCCGTATTCGTAAAGAAGAAAGAAGGAACGCTTAGGCTGTGTATTGACTATAGGAAGCTAAACCAAGTCACGATCAAGAACCGATATCCGTTGCCTAGGATCGATGACTTGTTTGATCAATTGAGAGGAGCAACTTGCTTTTCCAAAATCGATCTCCGATCAGGCTATCATCAGCTAAGGATTCGGGATGAGGATATCATCATCTAAGGATTCGGGATGAGGATATTGCCAATACGGCCTTCCGCACTAGATACGGACACTACGAGCTTGTAGTAATGCCATTTGGATTGACCAATGCCCCAGCAGTATTCATGTGTCTCATGAACAAGATCTTTCAACCCTACTTAGATAAGTTTGTAGTGGTGTTCATTGATGACATCTTGATTTACTCTGCCAGCAAGGAGGAGCACGAAGAACATCTTCGGATGGCACTACAAATACTCCGAGATAACCAACTCTATGCCAAGGCCAGCAAATGCGAGTTTTGGCTTGAAGTGGTTAAGTTCTTGGGGCACGTAGTATCCAAGGATGGGATCGCTGTGGACGAAAGCAAGGTCGAAGCAGTGCTGAAATGGAAACAGCCGACCTCTGTGTTTGAAATCAGAAGTTTTCTAGGATTGGCTGGTTATTACCGAAGATTCATACCAGACTTCTCAATCTTAGCTAAACCCATGACCCGGCTAACTCAGAAAGGAGTGAAGCTGGATTGGAATGAAGCCTGTGAAAAATCTTTCCATGAGCTGAAGAAAAGACTGACCAGTGCACCGATTCTCATCATTCCGGAGCGTGGTGTGGATTATACGGTCTACTGTGATGCGTCAAGAGATGGCTTAGGATGTGTGCTGATGCAGAATGGAAAGGTCGTAGCCTACGGATCTCGACAACTCTGACCACACGAGAAGAACTATTCCACCCATGACTTAGAATTGGCTGGAGTACTATTCGCTCTCAAGTCGTGGCGTTACTACCTGTGGGGAGAACAATTCGAAGTTTTTACCGACCACAAGAGTCTCAAGTATCTTTTCACTCAGAAGGAGTTGAACTTGAGGCCGTGTTGATGGATGGAGTATTTGGAAGACTACAAGTTTACCTTGCAGTATCACCCCGGCAAAGCTAACGTAGTAGCCGACGCCCTGAGTCGAAAGGAAAGGGCACAGAAAGTCAAGACTGCCATTAAGGAATGGGAAATGGTAGATACTCTCAACGAGTTCAACCTGCGGCCATCATCAGAAAATGGGAACGCTCGATTGTACGCTCTAATTGCGGAACCAGCACTTCATCAAGAGATCTTGCTAGCTCAAACCTTCGAGCAGAATTGCGAATTCGTCCGACATCGAATCCGAGAAGGAAAGGCGGTGCCAGGATGGACTATCGAGGAGAATAACAGTTTGAGATTCAAAGGAAAGGTATTTGTGCCTAATGTTGGAACCCTCCGAGAGGACGTACTCCGAGAAGCTCACCATTCGAACTTCGCAGTTCACCCCGGCGGTACAAAGATGTATCATGATCTGCGAAGAACGTACTGGTGGGAAGGAATGAAGAAGGATGTAGCACGGTTCGTATCCACCTGTTTGGTGTGTCAACAAGTCAAAGCCGAGCATCAGAAACCTGGAGGAGACCTTCAACCCTTGCCAATACCGACTTGGAAGTGGGAGCACATCTCAATGGACTTCGTCACTGGATTACCAAGATCTGCCAAGTCAAATACTGCTATTTGGGTGATTGTGGATCGATTTACCAAGTCTGCACACTTTCTGCCTGTCAAGATGACGGAAAACGTGGAGCAACTAAGCCTGTTGTACATCCAAGAAATCGTACGCCTCTATGGAGTACCGATCTCGATAGTGTCTGACAGAGACCCACGTTTTGTGTCACACTTCTGGAAAGGATTGCAGAAAGCATTGGGAACGGACGTAAGGCTTAGCACGGCCTTTCACCCACAAACAGACGGACAAACGAAGAGGACTATTCAGACTCTGGAGGATATGCTGAGAGCCTGCGCCTTGGATTTCTCTGGGAACTGGGAGCAGCACTTACCATTGGTGGAGTTCGCCTACAACAACAGTTATCAAGCAAGCATTGGGAGTTCGCCTATTCAGACTCTGGACGGATGCTGGAGAGGCGGGATTGATCGAGCCTGACATAGTGCGAGATACCACGGAGAAGGTCAAGACCATCAGGCAAAGGATTCAGACTGCTCAAAGCCGACAGAAGAGTTATGCGGATAAAAGGAGCCGACCCTTGTCTTTTGCCATGGGAGATCATGTGTTCCTGAAGATCAGACCAGAGAAAGGAGTCATCAGATTTGGAAAGAAAGGAAAGTTGTCCCCGTGCTACATCGGACCATTCGACATTGTAGAGAGGATTGGAAAGGTTGCTTATCGCTTGGCACTACCACCCCAACTGGATCGAGTGCATAACGTGTTTCACGTGTCCATGCTTCGCAAGTATCTAGCATTGCCCACTCACGTTATCAACTGGGAGGATATTTCCATCGAGGAAGATGCGACCTATGAGGAAGAACCTATAGAGATTCAAGACCGGAGTGAGAAGACTATCCGTAACAAGACGATCAAGTTGGTTCGAGTTTTGTGGAAGCATCGTGGAGCAGGAGAGACCACATGGGAAAGAGAGGAAACCATGAAAATGAATTACCCTCACCTGTTCGAACCCTAGCGTGCGTCTAATTTCGAGGACGAAATTGTTTAAGGGGGATAGGTTGTAATAACTCTGAATTTCAATAAATGGAAATTTATTTTCTTATTCGAGTTATTAATTTTAATTGCTTGAATTACTTTAATTCCTGTAATTTGTCATAATTGCACTTTAGCCCTTCAAATTTCGTTTCTCGCACTTTAGTCCTATTTAGCAAGCCTAGTTAGCTTCTAACCATCCGGTTGGAGAAACTAAACTAGGAAGCCATCTAGTCACTGTAAAATGACCGTTTTTGCCCCTCATTGAAACTTTTGAACCTTTTGAACCCTAGACTAAGAATTGAATATTCTTTTTCTTTTAATTAAATTAGTTTTATTCTTTGTCCATTGGACAATAAATGTTAGGAAAACTATTACCCATTGGATAATAGAACCCCATTTGTTTATATTAAATGTATACTTGGTTAAAGTACTAAGGATATTAAAAAAAATAGACTTTTTAATTACTTTAAAGTACTTTTTGATTATTTTAATATTAAAAGTGACCTAATAACTATTATCCATTGGATAATAGAAATTAGGGGAATTTTTACCCAATGGATAAAAGGGTGAATCTTTCATGTACCATGGGGATTATTAATTTAGTCTTTCTTTTAACCCATGTGTCTAGCATAACCATATTTTAATTGGAAAGTACATGGTACCAAGATTTCCAAAGTACCTTTTATTATTTTTTTAATGGGGTTTTGAACCACCAACTGTACATGTGTATACTAGTATATATTATTCTAGTACATGGTGGATTAAATTAATGCCTTAAGTACCATGTGTTAAATTTGTTAGTTTCATAGGAAATCTAGACCTAAAGACTACTTTTGATCTTAAGTACCAAAAGTACTACTTTTTTATTCATTTTTCTTACAATATAACACATGCATATATATATATATATATATTGTACTAGAGAAAGCAAGAGAGGAGAGAGGGAGAGAGAGAGCCGAATGGAGGGAGAGAGAAGAGAGGGGGCCGGTTGGGAGAGAGATGGGGAGGGAGATTTGATGTGTACTTGGCCATTAAGCTTCCATTGTACTTCAAATCCTATGGATTCTTACTCTTCCAAGCAAGATCTTAACTTCCATGCCCTCTTTTGTACCTTTACCAATTGTTAAACCTTAGAATCTTGTACAACTTCTCATCCACCACAAAATTGTTCAAGAATCAAATCCTTGGTACACATAGCCATGCAAACCTAGCATTCTAGCCTTTGATCTTCCATGTTGGCATGACAAATGTCAAAAGTGAACCTTGGAGAGTGTGTGTGGGGGGGGGGGGGGGGGGGGGGGGGGGGGCTATGAAGAGAGGGGAGAGAGCCAAGCCTTTGCCTATAAATAGAGAGCCATTCCAAAGCTTGAACTCACACCTCAAAGCAATAGCTCTTCCTTCTCTCTAAAAATTCAAGTGTTCTTAGTTCAAAGTTCAAAAACTTTCTTTGTTCTTGAGTGTTCTTGAGGAAACCACCAAACCACTTTCCAATACCACCCACCGATCTTTAAAGTAGCTTAGTTAAGGTTAGGAAGTTGTTTCTAGGAAAAGAAGTACAACCCTTTTCCTTTTGAAGCAAACCGGACGCCGTTACGCCGCCAAAACCAAAACCGACGACCAATCTTCCGTAGCCGACACCACCAAGAAGAACGGTAGTTAAATCCTTACTTTATTTTCTTTAAGTAGTTTAATCTTGCTACTTTGAATCTCCACTTACTTTTCCTAAAGTTTAAGAAGTTACTTTGAATATAGATAAAAAGTTGGAAATGCATGATTATGTTGTTTATGAAATTCAAGCATGCTATGTAGCTTAGAGTTGGAAGATCTTGTTGTACTTTTTCAAGGCTTGATTGAATGCATGTTGTATGTAAAGTCTTACACCGCGGAGTCTTGCATGAGAACGAGACACGAAAACCGAGAAAAGTAGAAACATGGCACCTAGGGGGTGGCTTAACAAGAGAAATGTGTTTCCCGGTAGGAAATATTTTCGAAACTACGTAATGACCATTTCAAGGGTATTACGTGAGTAGTGTGTGTGTGTGTGCCAATGGGAACCCGGAACGGCGGAACCATTGTGAGGATACTTGGGAGACCGGTGCGGCAGAACCGAGGTTGGGTGAGTAGCTTGGTTATCCGTGGTATGGAGCCAACGCAATGTGTGCCAATGGGAACCCGGTGCGGCGAAACCGTTGTGAGGATACTCGAGAACCCGGAACGGCGGAACCGAGGTTGGGTGAGTTAAAAAGGAGTTTTAAAAAAAAAATAATGACATGGTTCACGACGAGTCGACACCAACGGTAGTTACAAAGCAATTGTGAAAGTGTTAGCGCTATTGTCTTTTTATCACTGCTTACATACTTATCATGTGGAAATCGATGCTAGTAAGTAGGATTTTACTATTGAGCCTCCGTAGCTCATGGTGTTACCCTCTTGGTGACCCTGGCATATTATATGGGTGGCGACGCCGGTATAATATGTCAGACTTGATAGACGAACAGGGCGAACTCTTCACCATGGAGGCGTTTGGAGCCGAAGAACTCGCTAGGTTGGAGGAACAAAAGGAGCCGTAGAATAGGAACCTTAGTTCCCTTTTGTTATCCTATTGTGTACTTCAAATGCTCTTATGAGAGCCGTGTTGTAATAATGAGTAATGACTCACTTTATTTTTGTAATAAATAATCCCTTTAACGTACCTAAAATTAGGGGCGTTACAGCACTTCTGGGTACTGGCGGATCTGGGAGGTATGATTTTAATAAAGTAAAGCACATTTCCATTATACACTTATCCATTTGATTACATAACCTGCTCAATAGTATTTCTGCATTGTATTGACAATTTGATCGCTTGTTAACCATGTAGCTCTGGGCCTACGAGGTTTTGAACATGTGCCGTCCAGTGACGAAGAGCCTAGACTTGGGGACCCTCCCGCGTGCACATATGTGGAGCAAGAAGAATATGGGAGAGAAGAGAGGTAGAGGTGACCTGAATGGCTTTAGGATATACTTAGACGAGCTTTGACCCTCACAGGTATAACGTGAAACTTTGTAAAAATGGAGATGTGCATCCCTTTTTATTGCTTCAATGCTGTCGCTGACCGATACTTGCATTGTTCGTCCGTGCAGATCGAGTGGGATTCTTGGAGAGTGGCAGAGCCTGAGCCTGAGTACTTGGCTCGTAGCAGAGTTGTCACAACAAGTAGAGTTCTGCTGGAGTCAGCTTTCGGTTGGCAGTGGTACTTGGGTGATCGAGTGACACGCCAATCACTTGGCTATGCAGGGTTTCAGGTGCCCGGACCGCTTCCACCACGGGCCTCACACACAGGAGAGTATACTTTGGCCGAGCTGGACGTCTTTACGCAGCTTGATACCAACCTCACACGCCACTTGCGTCTTGACATGGACTACACGACTTACCAGAGGGAGCGCTTGGTGGGGCCATTGAGAGTGCGAGAGTTTAGAGAAGTCCAGAGTCAGGCTCGTGGAGCCGCCGAGGAGAGGAGAGCCGTCACAGGGAGGCAGGGTAATGATGAGAGTCGCGCGAGGCGAGGTTTGAGTGGACCGGTGAGAGGTGGGCCACCAGAGTTGACGTGGCGGATAGCAGTGGTAGACTCTCAGGGCAATCCAGCTGAGTTACACCTTACCCCTGCTAGAGTTGAGCCAGCGCCCGTTACTATGCCAGTAAGACATTGGTGCTTTCATTATTGTACTTTCATAAAGTTTGAAATATTGTTCGATTGCTCACGTTCAAATTATCCTTGTAGGTGCCCAATGAGTGGGTGAACGAGGCTGTTCAGTACATGCTTGCACTGGAGAATGTGGTAAGAAGTGCAGCAAGTGGCTTGCCATTGGACTTGCGCTATCCACCGCCGGCGGCTCGGAGACCTCAGGTAGATTTCTTAGAAAAATGATACATTCCTACATTCGATACATTCCGGATACATGATATGCTTTCATTGCTATTGACTGAGGATTGATCATACCTGCTTTCAAATATACAACATGCAAAACATATGCTAATGTATATTAAAATTTACAATGCAGGCACAGGGACGAGCGGCTCCTAAGAGGAAAAGCGTTGGAGATCTTCCGCAGAAGAAGCTGGCTGCTAGGACTCCCGCTCCTACACCTACTACCAGACCACAGACGCGGGGCTCACAGCCACCTGCCGCGAGTGAGGAGGCGGCCCGAGAGGCCGTGGCGCACGCCAAGGAGAGGTACCAGCTGAAGATGCCCCAGAGGCCCTCACAAGATGAGCCGGTTCGCAAGAAGCGACTGATCCTGCCTGAGGTCTCCGAGGATGAGGACGAAGAGGAGGAAGTGGAAGAAGAAGGAGAGGGAGAAGATGCGTCTGACAGCAGCGGCTCTGACGATTCAGCGGACGATCCTGGCTTTAGACAGGATCCCACGGAGAGAGACGACGATGATGACGACGGAGAGGGTGACTGGTTCGGGGAGGACTGAGGGCTATCAAAAAGCCTCATCTCACTTTCTGCATTTTGGTTTTTGATTTTGGGCCTGCGCGCCAGCATAGGTAGATAGATAGAAGGCCGGAGCGCCTTAGCTGATACTTTGATAGATGTTTTTGAGGCCTGCGTGCCCTTTTTGACTTGATAGGTAGGTGTGCCCTGGTAGACATGATGACTTTTGATTGGCCGAAGTGCCGCACACACAGTAGTCTTCTTTATTTTGACATGGATTGATCATGGCTTAGCTATAAAATTTGCATTTTCGATTTATTTTACTCTTGTAATGAATTAGAGTAAATAAGAGCTGGCCACTAACACCATACTTGCATTGATAATGTACTGAAACTGCTCACCGACACAAACGTATGCACAGACAGAACTAGCTAAGAAGGAAAACGAGAATGTACTTTAGGACACGGCAAGGATACAAGGAATATAATAAAATTTCGGACATTCATAAGCCAAAACTCAAAATACCCTAACTTGGATGACAATGACACTTCCATAAGGTCATGCATGTGCAAAATGACCTACAAGAGTTGACGGAATCGAGAAACACATCCCAAAATGCAAACTAGACCGAAAAAACATTACGAAGGACACAAAACGGACTCGAGATGGAAAAACATGACTCTATTATGTCCCGGCCTGAAACCGACACCTCCGTACAGTCACGTTAGGTCACCATGACCTGTACGGCCTGAGAGAAATGAGCGTAAACCTTTGAAATGAGTTTCGAACTCCCGAAATTGTTATTTGAACTTGAAACAAGCCGTCGAGGGTCCAAAATCTTCGTTAAACGCAATATTTTGAATCCGATGCTTGGACACGGTCATATATGCTCATAGTGACTTGCTGGATCCATAAAAGTTGCCAAAGAACCCTTAGAACCAAAAGTGAACAAAATTGGATAGTAGCTGGTGTAATTTGTCAAATTGCAGGCTGAACCATCGCACGACGAAGTGAGTCTATCGCACGATGGAGTGGATGCTTCTCACTCGCGCGATGGAATGAGATCATCGCGTGAGGATTGGGCCGTGCCAGGCCACTTTTATTTGACCATTTTAGATTTTTAGGACGACCAAGCCTTGTCATCACCCTTTAACTGCTCAGAGTACTTCAGGGGCAGTGCAGAGATGCCTTCTCTTTGGAGAAGAGGATGCCACGTTGAATGGATATTTGCCCTGGGAAAAGAGGATGTTTCACATATTCTGACTATAAAGAGTCCAATGTTCTGCTAATGAAAGGCATTCCTCCCACAGTTTGAGAGTCCCACAAGAACCAAAATGGCAAATAACCTTCCGGTCTTGATTAGCCCGTGGCTCACGGCTTTTGTTGCTGGAGATTGGTTGTCATTCCGGTTTCATGGGCTAGCCGCATTCCGTTTTCTCCTCAATGTGAGGGTTCGTCCCAAATTTCTGAGGGCAGCCCTGCAATTCTGGGATCCAGATGTTCAAGTGTTCAGGTTTGGGGTCAATGAGTTGTGCCCAACCGTGAAGGAGTTCCAAGCATACCTCTAAGGCGTTGCTTCGAGAGCGATTGTCGTGCTGCCTTACAGGAAAAATATACCAAAGCTCCTACAGTCAAGTCTTGACATCACCAGGGGAGCAGCCGAAAGTCTATTAACTGGAGGACAAATCAACATCATGCGCCTAATGGAATGGTACAGGCCGGAAGGGAATGTAGAGGATACGGCCCTGCAGGCCAGGCGTCGATTTGCTCTGGCGATCAGTATGTTGGCCACTTATTTACTGGTATCCCCGAATGGGCAAGTGAACCCCATGCTGGTGAGTGTTGCTGCTCAAATGGGCGCCCGAAGGAATGTGGTGCCACTTGTTCTGGCTGAAACACTCATGGGTTTGGATTTGGTTTCTACTGGCCAAACAAACGTCTTTGGTGGTAGTCCGCTTCTACTGCAAGTAAACTCTCACCCAGCTCACCTTTTTTCGGTTTTCGCACGTTCTATTTTTACCTCGTCTCTCGGCTAAGGCTGTATCGAAGCTTCTTACTTGTTTTTCCGCTCAAGCTTTATATGACTCTTTACTTGTTTTTCCACTCACGCAGCTCTGGCTGTCTGACAAATTGGGGTTGCTCACAGCGCCGAAAGCAAACTGGCCCCATCTGCCCGGCCGAATGCATCAGCGAGGCATGATATACCCAGAAATGACCGTGCATCAATGGTAAGCATTCATGAGAGAGATGCTACCGAATGAAATCACTTGGAGGCATGAGGCCCTGAACCTCCCGGACATGGCCTTGAATTCTGCAGGCTTTGAAAGAATGGTGATAGTTGGACTGACCGCTTTCACGTTCTATATTCCTGGCCGCATTCTCCGCCAGTTAGGAATGAGCCAAGGGCTTCACCGAGCCGGGATTGAGGAATTCCAAGTCCCTGCTTTCACTACCCAGAATTTGAGAGGATATGAGCACAATTGGGGCCTGAGGCAACTCGGAGGAGCTGATCCAGATTTCAGCATGGAGCTTATGCACCGATGTCAAGTATGGTTAAAAAGAGAGGTTGCAAGCAGGCAAAACAATGACTAACACTTTGACGGGCCTTGATGATCTAGAATAAACTGTGAGCCTATTAAGGCCGCGAGCGTTTTATTCTATTTTTATGCTTAAATCCTTTTTAAGACTACTCAGCCTGTGTAATAGAAGTTATAATTTAAATAAAGATGAAAGCTTGAGAGTTCTCCCCTTTCATTTCAAATGTTGAACACCCCGTCACTCAAGTATCGAGTTAACTTCTGGCACTAGGAAACCGTGGATCAAGTTGATTGCTTGTGACCGAATCTCACAGAGAGATTGCCTACATATCCATTTTCAAGGAATCAGGTCAGCACGTAGTTCAGGCTAAGGTTCGCTCGGGTATTTTAGCTCTCCTTTTGCACTCTAACTTTTGCCTAGAACCGTCCATTCGGGTTTTCGGTCTAGCGAGCTTTGATTGATGCCTATTTATTTTTGCCTAAACCGCCTTCTCAGGTTTTCAGTTTAGCAGGCTTGCTCTAATTTTTGCTTGGAACCGCCCACCCTTGTGGTTTTCGGTCCAACGAACTTCTCTCAGGGATAGTAACGCTTGAGTTGATCCAGGTTAACCAGAGTGTTGAACTCGTTGCCGTCGAGATCAATGAGCTGAGCCGCTCCCCCAGAAAGGATGGTCTTGATGATGTAAGGTCCGGAACGCTTAGGTCGGAATTTGCCACGGGGGTCGAAAACTGGCACTCGAATCTCTTTTGTGACCATGTCCCCTTCAACCAAGTCTCTAAACTTCACTTTCTTGTTGAATGCCCGGGCAATTCTCCGTTGATAACCCTGAACATGGTACAAGGCTCAGAGC
Organism: Rhododendron mucronatum var. ripense; assembly: GCA_019656295.1. NCBI lineage: Eukaryota > Viridiplantae > Streptophyta > Magnoliopsida > Ericales > Ericaceae > Rhododendron > Rhododendron mucronatum. The sequence continues at coordinate 1,225,590 of BPLT01000140.1, read as the reverse complement.
CTCTGCTCATCAAAAAGCATAAGTTCGACGAATCTTCCACTGAACCACTCAGATTCTGAGAGTTCTGATTCTACCATGATCCTTAGAGATGGTACCTCGAGCTCTATAGGGAGAACTGCTTCCATCCCGTAGACTAAGGAATAGGGGGTTGCCCCTGTTGACGTTTGGGTCGATGTTCGATATCCCCAAAGAGCTAAAGGCAGTTGCTCGTGCCAGTCCCTGGCAGATTCCGCGGACTTTTTGATGATTGTCTCGACGTTCTTGTTTGCCGCTTCAACTGCCCCGTTCGTCTGAGGGCGATAGACAGTTGAATGATGGATTTGGATCTTGAATTCTTCAAAGAGCTCTAGAACCCTGCCTTTGAAATGATTCCCATTGTCTGATACAAAAGCCTGGGGAACCCCATATTGATAGATGATGTTTTTCCTGATGAAATGAGCGACTTGAACTGCGGTCAAGGTTTTGTACGACTCAGCTTCAACCCACTTAGTGAAGTAATCGATTGCTACAAGAATGAACCTGTGACCGTTCGAAGCAGAAGGCCTGACCATGCCGATGACGTCGATACCCCATACAGAGAAAGGCCAAGGCGAAGCCATGCCAAATAGGTTAGAGGGTGGAACATGCATCAGATTAGCATGGATTTGGCACTTGTGACATCGCCGCTCGCAATCCACACACTGAGATTCCATAGTAGACCAGAAGTAGCCTTGACGCAAGATCTTCCTAGCAAGCATGATGCCGCTCATGTGAGGACCACAGACCCCTTCGTGGATTTCCTCTATGATTCTGACAGCCTCGGTGCCGTTGATGCAGAGTTTGTGCATTCCGCAATGAGATCTCTTATATAACTTCTCCCCATAGATGATGTATTGAGTAGCAATCCTTCGCAATGCAGTTTGATCTTTTTTAGAGGCCTCGGCCGGATACAAGCTACTCTCGACGAAGTTCCATATGTCATGGTACTAGGGGAGGCCATCATCAACATCATCAAATGGCATTGACGTATTGATATGCGAGGCAGTCCCACTGTTCGATTAAGATAGGGCGGAGTTTGACTCCCAAAGGCAACTCGATCATGGAAACCAAGGTTGCAAGTGCATCGGCAAAATGATTCTTCAATCAAGGGACATGAGCGAAGGTCACTTTGTTGAAATGAGGAATTAGCCCCTCCAAATCCTAATGGTAAGGTTTCAACTTCTCTTCGCGCACCTTCCAGTCTCCATTGGCTTGAGACACAACGAGATTAGAATCCCCGATGACTTCGAGCTTCTCAACACCGAGCGTGAGTGTAGCCTCCATACCCACAATACAGGCTTCGTATTCGGCTGCTCCATCGAAGTAAAGAGTCCAAATGTCTTCGACAACTGCTAGCACTTCCTCATCCGGGAACACAAAATCTGAATCCTCCGGTCCATCCACTGGATGGTCAGCTAAGAATTCTGCAATGGCACGCCTTTTAACTGACTTCCTCATGACGTACTCGAGATCGAACTCTGCTAATAGAAGCAACCAACGTGCTAACTTACCAGTGAGCGCAAGCTTCTCAAATAGATACTTGAGAGGATCCATTCGAGAGATCAACTTCACTGGGTAAGCCAGCATGTAGTGTCTCAACTTCTTAGAGGCCCAGACAAGGGCCCAGCATGTCTTTTCCAAAGCGGTGTAGCGTTCTTCAGACCCAACCATCTTCTTACTCAAGTAATAAACGTCTTTCTCAACTCCCTTGTCCCCTTCTTGAGCTAGCAAGCATCCCATGGACGTAGGGCTCACAGACAAGTAAAGAATCAGGGGCTTCCCAGGTACCGGTGGCATCAGTACAGGCGGATTCTGCAGATAGTTCTGGATTGAAATGAAGGCTGCTTGGCATTTGTCCGACCATATAAACGGGGTATCCTTCTTGAGTAGACGAAACATCGGCTCGCAAGTTAAAGTTAACTTGGCGATGAATCTGCTGATGAACTGAATCTTCCCCAAAAAGCTCCGCACTCCCTTTCCAGACTCTGGAGGCTTCATCTCAAGTATCGCTTTGATTTTCGATGGATCAACTTCAATCCCACGTGAAGTGATCATGAAACCAAGTATCTTGCCTGCCGTGACTCCGAAGGTGCACTTCTGTGGATTAAGGCGCATCCGGAACTTACGGAGTCTTTCGAAAAGCTTCCTTAGCACAGGAATATGTCCTTCCCGGGTTTTTGACTTGGCAATCATGTCGTCAACATAGACCTCAACCTCCTTGTGCATCATGTCGTGCAAGATGGTCGTAGCAGCTCTCTGGTAGGTAGGACCGGCATTCTTCAAACCAAACGGCATGACCAAATAGCAATAAGTCCCCCATTCAGTGATGAAAGTCATTTTCTCACGGTCCTCGGGTGCCATGAGGATCTGATTGTAGCCCAAGAAGCCGTCCATGAACGAAAGCAAAGCATGCCCTGCAGTATTATCCACAAGCACGTGGATGTGAGGCAAGGGAAAATCGTCTTTGGAGCTTGCTTTGTTTAAGTCCCGGAAGTCAACACAGACACGAATCTGGCCATTCTTTTTGGGAACAGGAACGATGTTGGCCACCCAAGTGGGGTACTGAGAGACCGCGAGAAATCCAGCGTCAATTTGTTTGGTGACCTCCTCCTTGATTTTCTGTACCCAGTCTGGCCGCATCCGTCTGAGCTTCTGCTTCACTGGCTTAGCATCCGCTAACAGAGGGATTCGATGCTCCACTATCTCAGGATCGATACCGGGCATGTCTTGATGAGACCATGCAAAGACATCGTTGAATTCAGTGAGGAGCTCTTTGAAACCACAATGCTCCTCTAGATTTAACGTGGAGCCCACTTGAACCATCCGGGGATCACTCTCATCTTTCAAATTTACAAAAACTACTTCATCTTTTAGTGGCTGAGCGTGCCTTTCATCTTCCCTTTCGATGAAGGCACGGATTTCCCTGGGAATGTCCCTATCGAAATCTATCCCTTCATCGTCGGGGTCGACACAGTTTATATAAAGATCATTCAAGTAATCAGAAGAGGATTCCTTCATTTCATAAGACCCTGCAGGGTCGCCAAGTACAAGGGATTCGAACTCGAAGTAAAAGCTATGACGTGGAGGGCCGAGAGGCTCAAACTCCGACTCAGAGCTAGACTTAGACTTAGTGTCATCATCAATGCAAGTAAGGCGCGGTTTGAAAATGCAATTTTTAAGGCTACCCTTAGCTTCCACAATGAGAAAGGTGGGGTCCTCGATGGCGTCGGGCCCGAGCATGAACACTTCGGCCTCTTCAGCCTCCTTGGCCAAACCCACTTGGGAGAATTCACAGAACAGCTGCTCCAAGCTTCCTTGATCAAAAGATCCCAGCCAGTCAATCTTCAGCTTGGGCTGGCTAAGCTTCCTCTTGAATTCTGTCCTTGCTGGCTCTTCATCACTAGAAGACCAGGTACCATCAGCGAAGACCTCAAAACCGGGCAGCAGCTCCCCAGTAACCGAATCAATGAAAGGCTCAGCCTGCCCAATGTAGATGTCGTTCCCCACTTCACGGACAAAGTAGCTGTCGGGTTCACCATAGAGAGATCGAGGCTTTCCCGTGCATTTCCTTCTTTTGGCATCTTTAGCAGAGGGAGAATACCCCAAACCAAAGAGGCCCTCGCAGGAAGGAAAGGTAGGGAACTCTGGGATCCCTTCTTGGTGAATCCCTAAACCGAGACTAGGCAAATAGGACATTCTCCTCATAATGTCCAAAGCGACAGAGCTTATGATGAAGTCCCCATCTACGTTGATAGCCAAAACTGAGCCAGAAGTGTCAAAAGAGAAACCCCCAAGGTCGACATCTCCATCATCGTGAGTGATCCCTAGAACGGGTGTGCCATCTTCCTTAAGCGGGCGAATGCCCGAGTCCCCGCAGATAGTCAAAGTCCCAGTAGGAAGTCCCAACATAACCTTCTGATGGATAGTAGACGGTACAGCCATGATGTCAGATCTGTGAAGCCACGGCCTTCCTAGCAAGAGATTGAAGGAGGCTGGGATGTCAACCACATGGAATTCGACATCCATCTTGAATCCTTCTGCATCAAGCTTGAGCATAAGCGTGCCTTTGACTACGCGACGAGTGTTGTCGTATGCCTTAATAGCCATGCTGGAAGGTGCGAAATCCTTTTTAGTTAGTCCCAAACGGTAAGCCACCCTTAAAGGGCAAACATTGATTGCTGAGCCATTATCGATGAGAACGGTCGAAACCCAAAGTCCTCGGCATTTGATAGTGATATACAAGGGGCGATTGTGGTCAACTCATTCAATTGGTAGGTCCTTGTCAATGAAGGTCACGGCGTGCTTAGAAGTAGGCAGGAGGATAAGAGATATCATCGCTTCGGGAGTGACATCCGGTTGAATCTCAAGACGAGAGAGAGCGTGGCAAAACTTCTGACGATGCTCACGGGAGGAACAGATTATTCCCCATAGTGATATGGCTGTGGGAATCCGCTCCAGTTGTCTTTGAATCATGTCGTCATTGGGGAGCCAACAGGTACCTCAAATGGTGCAGACCTTGAGAAAGCGGGAGATTCATTCTTTCAGTTAGAAGAATTGGACAAACTACCAGCTTGCAGATTAGCAAGCTGAAAAACTCGTCCATTCCTTGTAACGTTAAGAACGTTCTCTAAAGAGGGCACCACTTGAGGGTCTTGGCTATCATCCCAAAGGTCGGCAGGGACCTCCCCCAATTTGCGCTTTCCTTTGTCAGAGGCCGGAAGGGCTATGGGCACTTCCATGTCCAAACCTATATCTTCGGTCAAATCTTTCAGTAGCAGCGATTCCCAGAAGTCCGGATCCCCAACGGCTACAGCCTCCCGGACAGGCTCCGTATTAGCAACAAAAGGGACGTCCCAAAGCCCTCCATCAGCGAAAGAGCGATTGACGGTCCAAACCTCAGATCCAACTTGGATATTGACTACATCATCAACGTCCCAAAGATCGGCTAGCGGTACAAGATCCGTAACCATGATACTGCAGTCTTCTTCGGGCGGAAAAGGTACTATGGGGCGCGGGAGTTCCTCGTCGATGATGTAAAACGTAGGATCATATTCGACGTCAGCCACCGAATTAACCAGCCTGTCGAGAGTAGAAGGGAAGAAGCATTCCCTTAAGACACGAGTCTCATCTTGGACAAGACCATCCTCCAGATATTGAATTTCATGGTTGGGTAGAGCGTAACCTTGGAGAGGATTAGGGTCAAACCCCAACAAAAATTGCCAAGCAGGCTCGGGATCCCAATAGTACTCCTCTTTGGCCAGAACAGGCTGAGGCTGTTGAAATAGCATGTCCACTGAGAAACCATCCAAAGGATCAAGCATGGCTGCTTCATAATTGGCCATCCAAGCGTCATACCAAGCATGGTCAAAAGGAACGTATTCAGGGTTTTGGGGGAAACCGTCCAATTCCAGTTCTGTCCATTCATTGATTATGGGGGTGGCATAGTTGTCATTATCAGCTATGGCCCAACCTACGGCTTGCATGTCAAGTTGTTGCTCTGGTTGAGGGGAAATGGCAGATCTGAAATGACTCATCAGACTTGGAGAGGGGTTCGGGTCTGTCACATTGAAATATGGGCTGTCCAGGGAAGAGGCAGAATTGAGCTGCATAGAAGGGACGGACTGGTGAAACAGGTCGCTGATAGAAGCGTTGAATACAAACGCTCCGTTCTGCAGGCGCGCGGAGGGCACATTGGAATCGAACGACTGTCCTTCTTTGAGCGAATATAGGAAATCTCAGCTTCGGGTTGAGAGGGCATAGGCATGACCAGCCTAGGTTGATTCGTTGGGGTTATGTAGTCGGTAGGGTTGAATATAGTGGAGTTGAGGTTGATATCAGTGGAGCTGAGGGGTATTTGGTTGATGCGTAGAGCAGTATTATGCTTTGGCATGGAATTGGAAAGGATGTTTGGTTTTTGAGTTGACGGAGGTGGAGCGTGAAGAGTTCCTTCATCTATGAGATCCTGAATCGCATGACGGAACGAAAATAGGAATCCGTAAGATGACCAGCCCCTTGGTGGTAGGCACAATAGAGGTTGGCCTTGAAGTTGGGTGAAGGGTTCTTAGGCAGAGGACTTGGGTCGAGAGGCTTTAGATGCCCTGACTGGACCAACTTCTCCATAACAGAGGATAATGGAGCCTTAAATGCGGAGAAGCTGTGAGGCTAATTGCGAGGCCGGTTATTCTGCGGGGTCTGCACTTGATTGACATCGGCAATGTGATTGGTAGCATTGGAGGAAGAGGCATTGGTACCACTGGTTGCGGTATTGGAGTAAGTCCCTCCCCCAAATAGTGCATTGGTGTTTCCAGAATATGCCCGAGGCTTTGACTTTGGCGGATTAGTAGATTCCCCTTTCCATAGGATTCCACTATGCAGTGCATTCTCAATAGCCAGGCCAGACTCGAAGAAGGTGTCGAAATTGAAGCACGCTTGAACAAGGACCAAGTGTCTAGCATAATCAGGTTGGAGGTTGCAGGAGATGATACGAAGCTGATCCCTCTCGCTTGGGCATTCGGTCATTTGAGCAGCCTTGGCCCTCCATCTTTTTGACGAAATTCATGAAGGATTCATTAGCTTCCATTTTGGTGGACTCCAACTCATGAGTAGTCATCTTGAGTTGGGAATTATAGCTGTATTGCAAAATAAACGCAACCCCGATGTCCTCCTAAGTCCTTCGTTTGGCGATGTCGAGTGACAGAAACCAGTGGAAAGCAGGGCCCGAGAGGGTTTGAGGAAACAGCTGAGACATGGCCTCGGGTTCTACTGATAGGAGCTTCATGGCAGCATGGTAACCATAGAGATGGGTCTTAGGATCGCCACTGCCGTCGAACTTGGCCATATCACGCATTTTGAATTTGTCGGGGAGCTTGGCATTAGGATAGAGGCAGAGACCATCCAAGTCGATCCCTCTAGCACTGATCTTCGCGGATTTTGAAACGGATTCTTCCAGCTTAGCCATTTTGGCAACAAGAGCAATCATGTCAGGGTTCTGAGCAGTCCTAACAGCAATAGTGCCTGGATTTTGAGCGGGAATTCGAGCCCTCCTAGGGTTGAGCAAGGTTACCAAACGCCCTGGATGATCCGGATCTTCGAGCATGGTGGGTTGCTCATGCATGTCCTCTTCGGCCTCGCCCTCCTCTTGAACAGCTGGAGGAAGACGAGTGTTAAAGAGGTCATTCAAGTGGGTCATGTTGGCGTCTGTTTGAGCGGCCCTTTGTTGTATAGCAGTGATACTAGTCTGGATGTTCATGACGATGGTTTCCAAAGTGAGGGGTTGCGGTTGATCTGCCATGACTGGTGGTCCCGAGGTGCTTGATGTAGAGGAGGGAGTAGGTGATTCTGGAGATTCTGTTTCCTCAAAGATCGGGGACATGGCTGACTGTAGAGTGGCGAGCAGAGAACGCGGAGAGTCTTCCGTGGTGACTAACTAGGCTTGAGATCTCACTAGCCTCTGAACCGGATTCTGATGCAGACGTTCCCAAGTGGGTTTGGCTTTCTGCCTCGATACTTTTCTTGGCGGCGCAATGGTTCAAAACTTTGCTTGCAGAAAGTAAGAAAAGGCTCAATAAGGGCCCTGCAATAACTTTAATCTAAATAAAAGACTAAAGTGAAAGCACAGTCATTGTCGTCAGTGTCGCCCTAAACTCTAAGACTAGGAGAGATCAAGTCTGTTTCATGACGTTCGGATACTGCTAGTGATCCTCAGAAATCTTTTTCGATGGTGTATCCTTTGAATAGATTGACTAATGCTAAGAGATGTCAAAACAGTCTAAGCCTTTGACTATTCCGTTCCTGAAGTTTCAACTTTGAACTTGGAACAACTCGGTGTAGATGACATGATACCGAAACCGAGGCGGCGTAGGCGGCACAGCGCCATAGCCTGAACGGTGTACATGCTTCGCATGATAACTGAGGCGGCATAAGTATCACGGCATTCTCTCCGTTGTTCCTCGTTTTCTGCTTGAAACCTCGATCGGGTATTAGAAAAAGATTTAGAAAGTCTGGATTTCCCAAAGTTTAATTGATCTAAGGATTTTGAAAAATTGACAACATGCACCATCAAGATGCATGACTCTTCATCGGGTCATGGCAACGTCCTAATAAGCATAAGACAGACTCGAAAGAGAGACAACCTAGGAGCCGCCCTAAACATGTTTCTACGCAAAAACGGTATGTATGTACAGTGCCTGCGATAGGGAAAGCAGTAACACGTAGACAGTATATGGGGTTAGATGCAAGTAGATCCTACCCTGCAGGTACCTGTCCTAGTTTGGAGAGTGCTAGTGCTTTGTATACTCAAAGGCTGGTTTTGGCTTGTAACAGGTTCCTCGGACTAGAGCCAAGATATACCTCCCGCTGCCCGCGTAGTCGCAGAGCAACAGTCGAACGGTAGAATGACTCATCATCGTCGAAGGTTGTCGGTCATTCGGGGTCCCCGGGCTCCGGTAAACCGTGCCGGATTGCCAAAACGATCCAACGAGGCTTATCCCACATCGATGCAAATGAAATGCTAAAGAATTTGATTAATGGAACAGAATCACAAATTTGCAAATGCCTTTTCAAAATGGGCTCTCTTTATTAATCAATACTTAGACGAAACTACACGAGAGAACAATCGGAAAAGCCCCAGTCAGGATGGCCGGACACGAGGTCCTATTAAATCACCAATCCTTTCTTCGGCAGCGCAAAGCTCACCGTTTTGACAGACTTTTAAGGGATTGTCCGCATGTTTATTAAAATCTAAGTATAGATTAATATTGGTTCAATCCCCAGCAGGGTCGCCGCTGTGGACATGCGGTGCCTAATTTTTCTTTCCTTGGGAAGGGATTCCGTTCCCCTCCTAAGAAGAGAAAAAGCTGCCGGTTCGCGGGAGCGCTCTTTTAGGTGGACGATAAGCGCTCACAAAAATACAGAGTCGCTACTTGGGTTTTAAAGGTCCAACACCCAAGCAACCGTATTTCAAAGCACCTGCCGCGCTATTTGATTTGAAAAAGTCAAGGAACCAGTCCGTCATAACCATATCTCGGTTCGGGAGCCAGGTTACGAGAGGGGAAGAGTTTTATGGCACCCCTCTCGCCCAATCCGGAGATCGGTCTCTACTTAGGCATTTGCGAAAGTGTTTGTTTGCAATTCTATTTAATTAATCAATTTTTAGCCAATTAGGGCGGGGGAACAGTTAATCGGGAATTAAAACTGTAACAGTTTGCAGGATATGACAGATAATAGCATGGATGGATAAAATGATGAAAAATAAATGAGATAAAATTTAACACTGATTCTGGATGCCAAAACAGTGCCTTGGCTTGAGTTTGTCGTGAACAATGGCTAACTTGCATGCATGGAGGTTCTTACATGCAAGTTCAACCATCGCGCGACAATCCCAGTCCATTGCGCGAGTGTTAACATCCTTCCAACAGGTTAATTTTTATCCACTTCTGGGCTCTGGAAGGACCAGTGCACACCCAGGGTCAAACCAAGCAGTTCATATGTACTGAAAGTAAATAATTATTACAATCAAAATCAACAAGCACAAGATGCAACCCTTAAACAGTGAGGGTATCAAAACAGAGGCCAAGGGCCTGGCTGCCTATGCAAGGGCAACTACTGGAAGTAGAATGACGATCGCGCGATGGCGTCAAAGCATCGCGCGAGGGTTCTGACTGGACTTCCAGGGATTGCTTTGCATGCCGAGGCTCTGAGACATATTCAGAAGCAACCCAGGGGCATTCCAAAGTAAACAAAGGAGTAAAGTAAACTAACCTACTGGTTTTAACATGCATAACAGTGGAATATTCTAAGTGTTCTTCAAAAAAAAAGCATAAAAGCATATAAATGTATAACGATAAGGATCCCATCCCCACGAGAACCATATCGTGCTGACTAGAACAGTCGCGTGATGGAGCGGATGTCTCGCGCGTGGGTATGCTTATTCACAGTAACTTGTAACTTTGCTGGCTTTAGGACTAGGACTGGTATTGATTACCAACCTTGGCCCAGTCAGTCCCCCTCTGGGATCAAAACAGTAAATAGTGAGGGTTATACCTTTGCTTGAGTGTCTTGAGAATGGCTTGCATAAGATGGTATGGCTTGGAAAATGAGTATGTGGGAGTAACTTGAGTGAAAGAAGTGCTAGGGCATGTATTTCCTTCTTCTCCTTTGGAAATGTTTGGTAACCCTTTGGAAGATGAACCATGGGGGTTATTTATAGGAAGAGTGGTGGCCAAACAAGGCAATGCAACCAGCCAACAAGGCTGGCTGCAGTTGCTTGGTGGAGAAGTGGGGTGCAAAAGTTGATGGGAGAGTGGGGGAGATGTGGTGCAAGGGCAGCCTCGCAGGATGCTATTCAGTCGACGAAACGGGGTTACACAAGCCTGCAGACCCCTGATCATCACAAAATCCAGCTGGAAAAAGGTGGAAATGACAGGTGTTGACCATCGTGCGATGGTGTGACTCCATCGCGCGAGTGTTCTAGCAGCCCCGCGATGGTCAATCAGTCAAAAGTTTGACTTTGACCACCACCTGGCAAGTAAATCATCGCGTGAGGGAACCAGTGGGTCGCGCGATGGTCAAACCCGAGGTCAAGGTTTTGGATTCAAGGGTTTTAGGGTTAAGGATGGGTTCCACACACACCAAACTCAAACCATTCTATTTTCTCAAGACTGTTTTTGACCTGATTCATCATCGGGGAAACAAGAAACCGGAAAATAAAGTAAAACAATTGGGAGATCCAGATTGGGGTGTCTACAGAAGGTCCGGAGATAGGCTTGGAACTCTTCAACCATTGGACACATCTCATCATCTCCAAAGTGGAAGACATGAACGTCAAGGTCCCAGAACCGGAGAGTAGCTCTTAGGAGTTCAGGGCAAAGGGGTACATGATGAAGATATCGAAACAAGGCAAGGCCATGAGATTGAAAGTTTAGCCGATCAATGGACAGAAACTGCACTAGCCAAGGTTTTATCAAGGTTGGGAGTGGGTTCTCCATTAGGGTCCATTCACCCTTACATGAAAGGACACTGCCCTCTGGTGATCAGAAACCGTGTGCAAATCATGTGAAGGGTGTGACAAGGCCTATTTCCCAAATAAGAGAACTGGTCAAAGAAGGCTACCTGTAACAGAGGTTACCAGCGTACAGCTATCCAAAACTTGCGTACGCGTGTCTGAGACGTGTCCAATTACCCCCATACGCCAGCATTTATCTGCGTACGCCAGTAAGGTGAACCAAAATAATGTTTTAGCAGCTACTGCCTTCGACATATCATTTTCGACACCAGAGCCTACTTTCGACATTTTATGGTTCCTACAAGTCAAGATGAGTGTTTGAGACTATGTCGAAGTGTCGGATTCCGAATGTCACGGTTAATGAAGATTTTGGACACCCGGTGTAGGGAGGCCAGTATTCCCGAACAAACCCAGTTAACGCCCGAGCAAGTGGTATGTGGGACCACCGAGCAATGAAGATAAGATAAACCACCGTGGAACGCGGTGATCAGTGATACAGGACCAGTGACATGTGAAGCCACTGGACCAGATGGACTGCTCGGCAATAAGGGTGCCAAACAGGGAAAGATCTCATGGTACGAGGGACCATGGTATAGATATGATAGGGATAGTTGCCGTGCAAGACAGTGATCGGCGATATGGACCAATGACATGAGAAGTCATTGGTCTAGGACGTTTGTACAGGGCTATGGACTAGTAAACCTAAGAAGTTTATGGTTCAAAAGGTGGAACCAGTGACGTGTAGTCACTGGTCCAAGTAGTCTGTTCGGCAATAAGAAGGCCGAACAAGAGGAGAAATCTGGGGAAAGCTGCCTCAGATACGAGGAATACTCTGGAAGGATCCGGAAACAGTGATATTCCATGAAGGGATGAGATCCTGGGAATCTAGGATCTGAGAAAGATACCCAACGGGAATGGGATGTTTGGCTAGCTATGGAAAAGAGTCCTAAAAGGACTAGGGTAATAAACTAATAAGGGAACGAGAATCCAAGATATCCTGGGTTTCCTATACGAGATAGGAATCCTAGGGTGACGGGGATGCTTGGGCAGCAAGCATCTATGAATCTATAAATACGAGGTAAACCTAGAGGTAAAAGGTACGCAATGCGTTGCATTCATATTGTTCTCCTATTAATAATTTGGGTTTTCTCTAGTACGTGATACTAACTTAGGCATCGAAGGGCCTTTGCCACAAGAGGCAAAGGTGTGCTCACCCCCTTGTCTGTTTTGCAGATTAAGGTTCCGACGATGAACTAGGGTTCCAGTGAAGAGACACGAGTAACCGTTGCAATACTAGTGTTGTTCTAAGCACTAATTGTTTTCATCCCCTACAATTGGTGCCGTCTGTGGGAAACGAAAGAGTTCTCTTTGAAATACGACCATGGTGGAAGAAAATCCAATGACGCTGCTTGACTTAAAGAATTTGCTAGGTGGGGGAGGAGATAAATCTCCACCAAGGGCTTCGAGAAAGCCCGAAGCCGAACATGGGAGGACTACGAGCAAGGGCCACCCCCTGACTATCCATGATGACTCCAACAATAGGGAGGGCAGGATAGCCACGGAATCCACGAGAAAGAGTAAGTCCCATCGTGGAAGAGAGTCGGTTGCACACTCAAGGAGTGTGCACAACAACGAAGATATCCTAGACAAGAAGAGACAGAAGATTGAGGAGTACGCTTGTCTAATCAAAAAATGAGAGAACGAGATTCCAGAGTTACAAAGGGTATGAGAACACCCAAAGGTTCTGGACTTTCACGAAAGAATTCTAGGGTAGACATGTTGGCCGTGGTGGAATACAAGAAGGCTCCGTCACGAGGAAGAAGGAGCAGGAGCAGGAGCCCCATGCCAAGGTGACATAGAGCTCCTCCACGAAAAGGGAGGAGCAAATGTAAAAGCCGAACATCCAGAGTGGCCAAATGCTTCCTCAAGGAAAAGAAGGAGCAGAAGCCGAAGTCCCACCCCTGAGGAGGAAGGGACTAGAAAACACCATACGGATAGGTACGAGAGACCTGATTCCGATTGGGAAAAGAATAGACCCAACAAGACAAAGGGACTAGAAGACAAGACCATGACTGCACGAGAGGCAGCACAAAAGGCACTTAGCAATATTGCATCCTCCCCCTTTGCAAGAAAGTTACAGGACGCAAGACTGCCAAGCAAGGTGAAGCACAAAACGTTTATCCTTTACGAGACAAATGCAGATCCTGTGGCACACATACAGCACTACCAGCAGGAAATGTTTATACATGAGGGGGATGATGCAATTATGTGCAAGATGTTCCCATTGAGGTTGGTGTAGGGGAATGAAAATAATTGATGCTGAAAACAACACCGATATGTAATGGCCACATGTGCCTCTTTCACCGGAACCCTATTCTGCAAGACAGACAAGGGGTGAGCGTATCTTTGCTTCTCGTAGCAAAGGCCCTCCGATGCCAAAGTTAGTCTCACGAACTAATTCAAAAACCCTAATTATCAGTAGGAAAATAATATGAATGCAAAGTTTTGCGTACCTTTTACCTTTAGGTTCACCTTGTATTTATAGACATATGTATGCTTGCTGCCCTAGCATCCCTCTTACTCTAGGACTCCTATCTCGTATAGGAATCCTGGATACCTTGGACTCTCGTTCCCCTATCAATTCATTAGCTTAGTCCTTTCTGGACTCTTTTTCATAACTGCCCGAACATCCCATTCACGTTGGGTCTCTTTCCCAGATCCTACATATTCGGGATCCTATTATTTATGGGATATACCCGTTCTGGAACCTTCTAGAACGTTCCTGACGTCTTAGCATTTAAAGCTGCCTCCTCAACAATTCTACTCCCTATTCGGCCATCTCATTGCCGAACAGACCATATGGACCATTGACCTCATATGCAACTGGTCCTTATCATTGCCAAACAAACCAATCGAAGCAATGACTTCTCATGTCACTTGTTCCACATCGCCGAGCATTGTCTTGCACGACGTTTTTTCCTGTTATACTTATAACATGGTCCCATGTACCAAGTGTTCGGGCCTTATTTCTACTTGTTTGGGAATACCTCCCTACAATTGCTCCCCAGCTTTGCCTTTTGCCACTATCCGGGGGCAATTTGGTGAAGCTCTTGATATTTTTTGGCGGTTTGGTCATTACTTTTTAGAGGTAATGACCCCGTGTGGCATATTTCGTACACCACGCATTAAATGCGAACTGACGTTCTAGCCAAGTGGCGTTAGTACAGCACCGGTTCAATCCCTTTGTCACATTACTTTTCATATAACGGCGTGAGTGGAGACGTTTCATCTCCGTTTCTCTCCCTTAAACCCCAAAAAGGGATTCTTTTGGGTTTTTACCAAAAAATTTGAATCTCAGCTTTTCTCTCTCTAAAACTAGGCGAAAGCTATCTTCTTCTTCCCTCCGCCATCGCCACCGTCTACTACTCAATTGCATCCCAGACAGCCATTGCAACAGCTTCGTAAGACTCTCATTCTTACTTCTTCTTGCGCCATTTTTTGAGATTCGTTCCCAAATTTATCCTTCTATTTTAGGGTTTCGACCGTACCTAGTTTCAAATTTCGTCCTGTTCATTTCCTCTGTATCCATGGCAGTTAATAATGAAAACCTTCCAAAACCTTGTAAGTTTAGGAAACTCTATGAAAGCCCTACTGCCATGGCGGCATTCAGGGCTGAATATAACATTCCTGATAATGTGGGGCTTGAACTTGCCCCTTTAGGTGCGGATAGGGATGGTGGTTCTTAGGATAGAATGTGCATCCCCATTGTGGCCATTGTCGAGGGTGGAGTTCGTTTCCCCCTTCACCCACTACTCCGCCAAGTTCTAAATTGGTATCGTCTTACCCCCATGCAAGTTTCAACAAATGTTTTTAGATTGGTGATGGGGGTCGTTGGCCTGAATAGGATTCTGGGGACCCAACTAGGAATCTGGACATCCAGTGGTGGTATAGCATTGTGCTAAACCTTGAATACAATACGTATTACTTCAAAGTTAGAAAAGCAGAAAAGCGTCTCATGTTAAACCTGCCAGATTCTGCATGTGATCATGAGATTGATTTCCTCTACGTTACCGGAGCATTCGAGCCAATAGGTGAAGATGGCCAAGTGGTGGGCCTCCATTGCCCCCATATATGGAGCTATCCACGTATGCTCCTAATTTACTTTGCTCTATTCGTAATTTTCTCAACTACTTTTATTTGTGTTTGCTAACCTTTGTTTGACTTTATCGTTTGGCAGCAGACAACGCTAACAAGCGTCCCAGACGAGAGGCAAGCTACATCCGAACATCGGAGATTAATAGGATCCTGAGGTACACAGGTGAGCCTGGTACCCTCATAGCTGGTTGGGGTCGTAACGCCGATGTACTGTTGGAATATGACCCCGCTTACAGAGGTGTTATTGACAGAAGGCTAGCCAATCCATGTACCAGTGGTGCATCAACCTCTACTGCTCCCCAGCCATGGGGCTTAAGATCCAATACAGGAGTAACTGTCGCTGGGCAACAAGGTGAGGTACCAATTTCTAAAGGTATACCATTGCCGCGCTTGAGACGTAGGAGACCCACACAACAACAAATAGAACAGCCGCTTCCCAACCGTGATACCAGCCAGTCTTCATCATCTGGGTACTCTCCTTCGCCCCCTTTACTAGGTACGATGACTCGTCAACCCCTGAACCTTAGCACCCTTCTCACCATCTCTACACGGGGACGTGGTGTTGCCAGTAGAGTGGCATCAACTGGTCTTGCCCCCCCACCAGCTCGTCGTACCAGGGGGGTTCAACACGATCATCCTCCTCCCCTCGGGAACGTGACAATTCCCTTAAGGCTGTCGACGCTCATCGGGACAAACGTCCCCAGAACCATGAAGCCGGAGACACTGATGCACAGGGTGCTTCACTGACTATGGAAACTCCCTCGCCAAGCACCCAAGTCACTCTTGATGCCTGGGCCCCTCAACTCATGAGGGGCGACTGACATGTAAACGTTGGGGATAGTGCCAGCTCCTCTGAAACTGCACTGGCCCTTGCACAGGGCTTATTACTACCTGTTGATATGCAGAAAGAAACCTCGTCTCCTCCGACTGGCTCGTATCCACTGGACTCGTCAGTGGGATTAAAGTGATTTGACTTATCTCATAACTTAGGTTTCGTCTTTCTCGTGGTACTTAGAATTTTAATTTCAAGTTATGTTTTGGTCTTCCTTAGTTTATCCAGAAAATGGTTGCACTGGGCAAAAAACTAGAAGAGATGAACAGAACAGACTTCTGAGGGACAACACTAGACAGCTGCAGACTATCACTAGGCTAGAAAGAGAGAGAGACAAGGCAAAGCTGGAAGCGAACGAGACTAAGGCAAAACTTGAAACCACCGAGGAGAGTCTCAATCAAGCTTTGTCTGAAATTGATAGTGCCAAGAAGGCAGCTTACGACTATGGGTACCAGAAAGGGTTTGATGCTGCGACTGCTAGTTATGTTGAACAGATGCTAGCCAT
The DNA here is from genome assembly GCA_019656295.1 of Rhododendron mucronatum var. ripense. Taxonomy (NCBI): domain Eukaryota; kingdom Viridiplantae; phylum Streptophyta; class Magnoliopsida; order Ericales; family Ericaceae; genus Rhododendron; species Rhododendron mucronatum. Next base: position 1,209,078 of record BPLT01000140.1, on the reverse strand, counting down.
CCAAGATCAGATCTGGGCTGCACGCTAGGAGTCGTGCCTAACGAAGGTTGGTGTCCCAGAGAATTCTCCCCTCTGGGTGAACAATGATCTTCTAAGCAGCCATGCTTCAGCCTCTCATGCATTGCAGGAACATCCGATGGCGGACATTAAGCAGTAGATTGATGATTTTGGTGATGCTGATGAAGAGATCGAGATAGAGACACCAGTGGCTCCAATAGAAGGTTCCCTTGCTCGGGGGGGTGATTCTGGGGCACCTAACCTGGAGGAAACAGTTGCTGCCAGGGTTTCCACTGCTGAAGTGAACACTAAGACTGCAAACATCACCTTGCCAGAGATTCAGAACCTGGACTAGATTGGTAATTTTGTCCTTTAAACACTCCAGAACAATTTTGCAGGTCCTATGCGACAGTAGTTTTGTTGGCCCTGCGTGGCATTAGTACTTTCGTATTGGATAATACTCTGATAACACAGGTATTTGGTCCTTCGTGGCATGATAGCGGGTGTTTGTGGCTGTGTATGGCTGTATTTCGTGGCTTTGGAATCATGTTCCATTTGATGATATGATTTTTAAGTATTTCCTTCCTCTGGATAGTGTTTCATATATTCGTATGCATATAAGCTTCTCATACTTCACAATTACGTAAGTATCTCATACTTATTTTAAGCGTCTCATGCTTCGAATAGAAGCTAAGTATTTTCGTACTTAGACGACTAGCCTATTTTTCATATGCACTCATAGTTTATTCATACTCAGATGTCGTTAAGTCTTTCGTACTTAACAAACTTCAATTTTCTTGTACATGGAAAAATCATAAGCATGCAACCCAAGTATTACGTACTTGAAGTTTCTTATATTTAGTCTAGCGTTTATTCGTGCACGATTATCAAGCTGTTCACTTTATATCTCATTTTACAAGTAACAGGTTTTCAAACATGCAAGGTTAAGTTTTCGGTAGTGGATACGTGTATTTGTACGTGGCATTCGTGCCTATTCCCTGCTCCCCAATACGAATAGAGAAAATCAAGTCTGAAATTCATATTTAGAGAAAACAAAAACCCCAAAAATTTGATATGGCTGGAAAGATGATTTTATTCATAATCTTTGAAACTCAAGGGAGCGTTATTCGTACCCCTTGCAACTAATAAATAACAGACAATAAAGGAGCTTTATTCGTAGCTCCCACACAATCACATAGTGTATCCTAAAATAAACTAAAACTCTTTTAAACAAAGAATTTTCTTAGATTATGAATGTTCCAAGCCCTTGGCACTGGATTGCCGTCCAGATCAGCCAGTCTGTAGGCCCATATGCCCATAATCTCGGTTACTCGATACGGGCCTTCCCAATTAGCCCCCAACTTGCCCTTGTTGGTGACCTTGGTATTGTTAAGCACTTTTCATAATACAAGATCCCCAACACCAAACTCTCGAGGGTGAACGTGTTTGTTGTAGTTCTTCATCAGTTGTTCCTGGTAAGAAGCCAGACGCACCAGGCCCTTTCCCTTCTTTCCTCGGCGAGATCAAGCTCAATTTCGAGGGCCCTATCATTGCCCCACTTTCAACCAATGCAGTCCTGTTGGTTGGAAGACCAATTTCTAGGGGTATTACTGCCTCTGTTCCGTACGCCAATGAATAGGGGGTCTCTCTCGTAGACCTCCTAGGCATTGTTCGGTGCTCCCACAGCACACTAGTGGTAATTCGTCAGGCCACTTCCCCTTTGCTTTGTCCAACCTTTTCTTGATCCCATCAAGCATGGTCTTGTTGGATGCTTCTGCCTGCCCGTTACTCTGAGGGTAGGCTGGGGTTGAGTAATAATTTCTTATGCCATATTGGGCACAGAAAGCTTTGAACTTTTTCTGAAACTGGGACCCATTATCGGTAATTAATGAATAAGGAACCCCAAATCGAGTAATAATACTTTTTCACACGAACCTTTCTACCATAGGTTCAGTGATTTTGGCCAATGGCTCTGCCTCAATCCATTTAGTAAAATAATCTATTGCCACAAGGAGGAACTTTCGATTCCCAGTTGCTTTGTGGAGTGGACACACAATGTCCATTCCCCATTGAGCAAACGGCCAAGGAATTGTCAATGGCACCAAATCTTCTACTGGTGTTTGAATCATTGGTGAGAATTTCTGACACTTCTCACAAATTTCTACATATACTTTGGCATCTTCTTGCATATGTAGCCACCAATAGCCTTGGGTAATTGGTCGGTGGGCGATGGACCTGCCTCTAGCATGGCTCCCACAAGTCCCCTCGTGGATCTCGTGGAGGAATTTCTGTACCATCTCGGGGTGCACGCAAAGCAAAAATGGGCCTGTGAAGGATTTTTTGTACAACTTACCTTCTGGTGACAACCAAAACCTAGCAGATTTGGTCTTTATTTTGTGAGCCTCCTTCTTATCAGAGGGGAATATTTCATCTCGTAAAAACTCCACAATTGGGTCCATCTAGCTGCGTCCTTGGTTTACGTCCATGACCAAGTCCACGATCCTCCCGATGCTAGGCTCAGTCAGATACTCTACTGCTACTTTCCTTTTGAACTCAGTGGGTACGGCCGCAGCCAACCAAGCCAGTGAATCTGCATGAGCATTCTGTCCAGAACTTATCTGCTCAATGTATACCCTTTCGAAGGTATCAAGCAAATCTTTGGCCGCCTGCACATATGCCGCCATCTTCTCATTCTGGGCCTCATACTCCCTGGACAATTGGTTAACCACCAGTTGTGAATCTCAATACACCCTAACTCGGTTTGCACTCAATGTATACCCTTTCAATGCTCTTGCACTCCTCAACCCGGCTAAGAGTGCTTCATACTCCGCCACGTTATTCGATGCATTGAAACCAAGCCGAACAGATAGCTCAATAATTACTCCTTTTGGAGGAAAAAGAACAACCCTAATTCCTGAACCAGTATTACATGTTGATCCGTCAACAAACAACTTCCACTCAATGGGATCCTGTTCGGCTAGGATGTTATGTTTTATAGCTGGTGGCCCAGTTATCTACTCCCTTCTCGTAGGAGGCAGGGGTGCTACTGCAGGAGAAAACTCCACCACAAAATCAACCATCACTTGGCCTTTAATTGTTGTGCGGGGCTGGTAATCAATGTCATGCTAGCTTAACTCGACGAACCATGTAGAGATTCTTCCCGAGAAGTCTGCCTTTCGTAACAGTGATTTCAACGGGAACTCAGTATAAACCACAATTTTGTGGCTTTGGAAATAATGTGGCAACTTCCTTGTGGCCATTCTTAATTCCAGGACAAGCTTTTCCGGAGGTAGATATCTCGTTTCTGCGTCCAACAACGTTTTGCTGACATAGTAGTTAGGGATTTGCTCAGATCCTATAGCTCGTAACAGGACTGCACTTACAGCATGTTCAGAAACAGCCAAATACAAAACTAAACACTCACCTGGCTATGGAGTTGAAAAGAGTGGGGCCTTGGACAAGTATTTCTTCAGATCCTAGAGAGCTTGCTCGCACTCTGCTCCCCATTCAAACCCTTCCCTCTTTTTTAACAACTAGAAAAAGGGTCTACACTTATCACTTGACTTGCTGATAAATCTGTTGAGTACTGTGGCCATTTCAGTCAACCTCTGAACTTCTTTTGTGGTTTTGGGAGTCTGTAGTCTTTTTAAAGCTATTATTTGATCAGGATTTGCTTCAATCCCTCTCACGGTTCAATCCCTCTCACGGTTACTAAGTGGCCTAGGAACTTCCCAGAACCTACTCCAAACGTACATTTCGAGGCTTTGAGCTTCAGTTTGTACTTCCTCAGGACTCCAAAAGCCTCTTTGACATCAGCAATATGTCCCTGTCTAGTTTTACTTTTCACCACCATATTATCTATGTACACCTCCATAGTCTTGCCAAGCAGCTTTCTGAACATGATGGTTGCCAGTCTTTGATACGTTGCCCCTGCATTTCTCAGTCCAAAGGGCATGACACTATAACAGTACAACCCTCGTAGTGTAATGAAAGAAGTCTTCTCTTAATCAGGCCCAAACATAGCAATCTCATGATACCCCCGATATGCTTCGAGGAAACTTATTCGTTTGTATCCAACAGTTGCGTCAACTAACTGGTCTATTCTCGGAAGAGGGAAGGTATCCTTTGGGCATGCCTTGTTCAGGTCCGTGAAGTCCACACAGACACGCCACTTTCCATTCTTCTTCTGTACAGCCACTGTGTTGGACAACCATTCTGGATAATAAGCTTCACGTATCGCTTTAGCCTCCAACAAACTATCTAATTCCTTGATAACAGGATCAACATGCTACACAGCTACTCTCCTTTTCTTCTGAATAACTGGCTTATGTTGAGGATCAACATTTAAGTGGTGGCAGATCACATCTGCATCTACCTCGGACATCTCCTTTGGTACCCATGCAAATACATTAACATGTTTCTTTAGGAAGCTCACCAATTCGGCCCTTTCTCAGTCGGCAGTGATTCCCCAATTTAAAAATACCTTTCAAGATCAGTCTCGTTGATCTGTATTTTCTCCAAGCCTTCAATTACTTTTTCTGCTGGATTTCGTCCGACATCCTCGATAGTCAGTTGATCTGGCACTTCCACCGCATGCACCTGGTGGGCTTTCTGGGATTTCTTAAAGATAGCAACCAAGCACTGTTGAGCCACCTTCTGATTACCTTTGATTTTTTCGATTCCATTGGACCCTAGAAATTTCACCATTTGGTGATAAGTAGAGGAAACAGCCCTTGTCTTGTGCAGCTAGATCCTCCCTATAATTGCGTTATAGGAGGATGGAACGTCCACAACCAAAAAATCAATTTTCAGAATCACTTACCCAGCCCGAACAGGTAGTGTCACCTTTCCAAGGGGCCAAACTGCTCCTACACCAAACCCAACCAAGGGTGTCATTGATTACTCTAGATCCTTCTGGGCCAACCCCAACTTTTTGAACATATCGTAGTACAATACTTCTGTACAACTCCCTGCCCAGATCTTCATCTGTAAAAACTATGCCCTCGTTGCATACATTGCTGTCTCGCCCTCTTTTGTTTCCCAACCGCATAACATGCTGGTCATGTTTAGCTTGCCTTTGGAGTAGCCTAACCTCATTTCTCGTATAAGGTGTGGCCAACCCATGTATCATATGGTTTACCCCTTTAGGATTTTACTCGTAATCCATATCTGTGGCTCTCCCTTTATTCTTGGGATCTTCCTGAATGAACTCTTTAAGATAGCCCCGAGAGACTAAATCGTCAAAGTGCCTCTTGTACGTTTCACAATCTTCAGTCATGTGACCCCAGTCCTTATGGTAGCTACAGTGCTGATTCATAGCATGTTTTGCATCTTTATCTCCACCTAGACTTGAGGGCCATTTGAAGTACGGCTGATTCTTTACACGATAAAGAATCCTATAAATGGGTTCTTTCCACACCGTAGTGACAGAAAAGAAAGACTTAGGGTCAGGTTGCTTATCTTTGTATGGCTCTTTCTTTGTCTGCCCGTACTCTTTCCTCTCCTTGTAAGTCTTTGGTTCTAACTTATCGACCTTCTTAACGGGCACCTTTGGCTGTTCAGCTCCGATCTTACCGTTCTCTCGGAGTATGTCGTCCTCCATCCTAGCGTGTTGCTCTATTTGTTCCATCAGTTTAGCCAACGTTGCTACCGGATGTATATTCAATGAACGGCGTAATTCTCCCCAAGCAGGCAAGCCATTTTTGAAGGTAGCAATTGCATACTCTTCACTGCAACTTTCAATTTCATTGAAAGTTTCCCAGTACTTCTTTGCGTAATCTCTGATCGGCTCACTTTCTGCCTGCTTCATGGTGGACAGACTTTCAAACGTCTCTGGGGCCTTCCTGCCTGTCAAGAACCGAGTAGTGAATTCCTCGGCCAACTGCCTCCACCCCCGTATGGATCATGGGCCCAATTTGTGGAACCAGTATAGGGCCACTTTCCCCAAACTCAAAGGGAACATCTTACACATAATGGTGTCATCCCCTTCATGCATGAACATGACCTGCTGGTAGTGCTGTATGTCAGCTACGGGGTCCGCGTTTGTCTCGTAAAGTATGACCGTACAGTGCTTCACTATGCTCGGCAACCTAGCCTCTTGTAGTCTTCTTGCAAAGGGGGAAGCTGCTATGTTGCTTAGGGCTTTTCGTGCTACTTCTCGTGCAGTCACTATCCCATCCTCTTGTTCCTTGGCTTTGTGAGCCGTATTCTTAACCCAATCGGTGTCAGGTCTCTCGTACCTGTCCCTATGGTGTTTCCTGGTCCTTCCTTCTTTAGGGGTGGAGCTTCGGCTCCTGCTTCTTTCTTTCGGCGAAGTAACCCTTCGCCTGATTGGACTTTGGTCTGGACTTTCGCTGTGAAAATGCTCTTCTCTGTCTTGGAGAAGGACTCCTGCTCATGCTTCTTCTTCTTCGTGAAGGAGCCTTCTCATAATCCACCATTGCATACCTATCTCCCCTTGACTTTCTTTGCGATAGTCCGGAGTCCTCAGGGTGTTCTCGAACCGGTTCTATCTCGCGGATTTAATACTCTCGCTTCTTGATTAATCGAGCGAACTCCTCGATTTCTTTCCTCTTTTTATTGAGGTCATCTTCACTGTTACGTACACTTTTTCAGTGTGTAACCGACTCCTCCCTTCGGTGGGACCTGCTCCTTCTCATGGAGCCAGTAGCCGTGCTGCCACCTTTGTCTTTGGGGCTATCTGGCAATATCAGAGGATCATCTCTGCTTGTCGTTTTCCTGCTATGTCTACCAGTGGGCTTTTTTGGAGCACCTGGTGGGGATTTGTCTACTTCCCCACCTAGCTGGCCTTTTGGATTAAACGGCCTGATAGCATATTCTTCCACCATGGTTATTTTTTGGAGAATTCATTCGCTTCCCAGAGACGGCGCTAATTGTAGGGGGATGAAAATAATTGATGCTAAAAACAACACCAATATGTAATGGCCACACGTGCCTCTTTCACCAGAACCCTAGTTCTTCATCGGAACCCTATTCTGCAAGACAGACAAGGGGTGAGTGCACCTTTGCTTCTCGTAGCACAGGCCCTCTGATGCCAAAGTTAATGTCACGAACTAAATCAAAAACCCTAATTATCAGTAGGAAAACAATATGAATGCAAAGTTTTGCGTATCTTTTACCTCTAGGTTGCCTTGTATTTATAGACATACGTATGCTTGCTGCCCAAGCATCCCTCTTGCTCTAGGACTCCTATCTCGTATAAGAATCCTGGATACCTTGGACTCTCGTTCCCTTATCAATTTATTAGCTTAGTCCTTTCTGGACTCCTTTTCGTAACTGCCTAAACATCCCATTCACATTGGGTCTCTTTCCCAGATCCTACATATTCGGGATCCTATTATTTACGGGATATACCCGTTCTGGAACCTTCTAAAACGTTCCTGACGTTTTTGCATTTAAAGCTGCCTCCTTAACAATTCTACTCCCTGTTCGTCCATCTCATTGCCGAATAGACCATATGGACCATTGACCTCACATGCAACTGGTCCTTATTACTGCCGAACAAACCAATCGGAGCAATGGCTTCTCATGTCACTTGTTCCACGTCACCGAGCATCATCTTACACGGCGTTTTTTCCTATTATACTTATAACATGGTCCCACGTACCACGTGTTCGGGCCTTATTTATACCTATTCGGGAATACCTCCGTACAGTTGGGTAAGGTAGCTTTGTCTTGGTTCCATAAGTTGGGTCCATGCTCCATCCGAGGATAGAGACAATTGGACGAGGAATTCACTACTCGGTTCCTGACGAGTAGGAAAGCGCCGAAGACGTTTGAGAGCCTTTCCGTTATGAAACAGGGGGAGAAAGAGCCGATCAGGGACTATGAGAAGAAGTACTGGGAAACTTTCAACGAGATTGAAAGTTGCAATGAGGAATACGCAATAGCCACGTTCAAGACTGGGCTGCCTGCTCGGGGGGAGGTACGCAAGTCATTGAACATGAGCCCAGTGGGAACACTGGCAAAATTAATGGAATGGATTGAGCAGCATGCCAAAAATGAGGATGACGTACTGTGAGAAGATGATAAGGTGGTTGCCGAGCAAGCCAAAAGGCCTGCAAAGAAGGTAGATAAACCAGAGCCCAAGACCTATAGGGAACGAAAATAATATGGGCAAGCTAAGAAAGAGCCGTACAAGGAGAAACAAGCTCCTGACCGCAAGTCCTTTTTTTCAATAAATACGGTTTGGAAAGAACCAATCTATTGGATTCTTTATCGAATAAAGAATCAGCCTTACTTCGAATGGCCCCCAAGCCTGGGAGGAGATAAAGACGCAAAGCAGGCTACGAATCAGCACTGCAGCTACCACAAGGACTAGAGCCACATGACTGAAGACAGTGAGATGTTTAAGAGACACCTTGATGATTTGGTCTCTCGTGGCTACCTTAAAGAATTTATCTAGGAAGATCCCAAAGATAAAGAGAGGGCAATGGAATTGGATTACGAACAAAATCCAAGGGGCATAATCCATATGATACATGGATTGGCCGAGCTGTATGCGAGAAATAAGGTGAGGTTGCTCTAGAGGCAAATTAGGCACGACCAATATGTCATGAAGTTGGGAAAGAAAAGAGGACGTGTAGGAGAAGTATGCAACGAGGGCATAGTCTTAACAAATGAGGACCTGGGAGGAATTCAGGTACCACATCTTAACGCCTCGGTCATAACCCTACGAACTGGGAAATATCACATTGAAATGATTCTGGTGGATTCAAGAAGTTGCATAGAGGTGTGTGGGCAGCGTGCCCTTTTCGGGAAAAAGGGATTCTGTTCCCTTCCCGTGAAAAGGCCATTTCAGGGGAGCGCGAAGCAGGACAGCAAGCGCTCGTAAATATAGAGTCGACACTTGGGTTTGAAGGTCCAACACCCAAGGAACCGTATTCGAAGCACTTGCCGCGCTATTTAATTTGAAAAAGTTAAGGAACCAGTCCGTTATAACCACATCTGGGTTCAAGAGCCAAGTTACAAGAGAGGAAGGGTTTTATGGCACCCCTTTCGCGCAATCTGGAGATCGGTCTCTATTTAGGCATTTGCGAAAATATTTGTTTACGATTCTATTCGATTAATCAATTCTTTAGCCAATTAGGGCAGGGGAACAGTTTAATGGGGATTAAAGCCGTAACACGTTTGCAGGATGTGATAGATAACATTGATGAGCAATTAGTATAGGATGAGAACAGATTGCTGTGGGAGTTTAAACAAACTGGGAGGCCCCTGTTTTGGAGTGATGTGCAAAGGAAGAGACCAGTATACACTAAACAAGTCACTGCATGCTGTTCAATCCTGCGCGCGCAACTCCAAGGCACGTGCGTGCCGGTGAGCGCAAACCCACAGCTCTTATTCTCAAACCTTCTGGGCTCTGGAAGGATCAGTGCACACCCAGTACAAACCATGAAGTTTATAGACAACATAATATACAGTTTAAAGGCTGAAAAAGCCCTACAAATTAATAAAACACCCCATAAACAGTGTGGGGACAAAATAATGGCCTAAGACCGAGCTACCCGTGCAAGGCCAGCCACTGGTCAGAAGTAGTCCGGCGTGAGATTGTCGCGCTCCGGCGTGCGATGGAGTCAGTTTGGTGCGCGATGGTTGCTCCCTGGCGTGCGATGGTCTGAACCATTTGACCTGTGTTTGGTTTACATATTTCTAGGTTCTGGTACATATCCAGAAAGATCCCAAGGGTACTCCAAAATAGCAAAAACACAAACTAACTACAAAATAGCAGTTTATAATAAGGAAAGTAGTAAACAGGTTATGATCGTGCTTGCAGCCTGATCTATATGTAAGTAAATACACAAAACAACAAGAAACCAATCCCCACGCGGTCCATCGCGCGATGAAGTGAGAGTATCGCGGGCGTATATGGGACCGTCGCGCGTTGGTTCTTGCCTTTATGGTTTTTGAAACCTTGCCAGCTTTAGGACCAGGACTGGTATTAATTACCAGCCTTGGCCCTGCTAGCCCCCCTCAGGGATCAGAACAGAAAATAGTAAGCATGCTATACCTAGATTAAGTTTGAAAAAGTATTTGAGCTTTGAGATTTGAGGCTTGATTGAGGTGTTTGAGGATTGTAAAGTGTTTAGAAAAAGGAAGAACAAGCTATGTTCTTGAGATTTAGGTTTGTATCATTTGGAAAAGGATATTTGATAACCCTTTGAAAAGCTTGAACCCTTTGAAAGAGAAACAAATGGGGATATATGTAGGAGGAGATGGAGTGAATTTGGATGGTGCTAGGGGAGGAGTTCAGCCAGTCCACGAGGCCTGGCTGAGGTTGCATTGGTGGCCAACTGTCCTCCTTAAGAAAGGTTAGTGGGAGATTTGGTCCATCGCTCGACGAAGTCTGTCTGTCGCTCAAGGGTGCGCCTTGGTGCGCGATGGTTGCGCCCTAGCGCGCGGTGGTCAACGATCAAGCTTTGACTGTTGACCACCACCTGGCAGTTTGGCCATCGCGCAAGGGTCTGGGAACAGTACACATCAGTATGGTTTTTGGCCTTTTGAAATGGCTTAGGATCAGGTTAGGTTCAATGGTTTTACAAACACTCAAAGCACAAACACTCGATATTCCCGAGGTGTTCTTGATCCATTTCATCATCGAGGAATCAGAAACCGTAAGTAAACTAATCTGGAAGCCCAGATTGGGGTGTCTACTGTAGCCCCTCTTTGACTGCACTTGAATCATCATCGACTTGGTACAAGTAACGTCAAAGATTTCTAGACACCCCTCAAGGCAATTCAGAACAAAGCATACTAGCAAAGTAGACAAGTAAACTTAAGGAACCTGATTGGTGGAATGGACAAGCGGGTCTATTGCCGGGTATGGAAGTAGAAGTGGACGAGTGAATCGCCGCTTGTTGATCAAATTTGGACAGGACAGGCTATCGCTGCAGATGTGGACCGGATAGGTCGTCGTTGCTGGGGATCAAGCTATCCTTGGCACGAAGCATTCCAACAAACATGGGTAGGTCGTGTCAAGTAGGTTGAATTCCATCTGTTGGGAATCAGAGCCAATCTCCTTATCAAAGACCATCCGAGGCAGAGCAATAAGGCTGCTGGAAGATGCGCTTGAAGCTAGACTGATGTAGAGGTAGTCGTTCAGGGTACGCCGAGGCGAACTCTCCTGGGGAACAATTGGTTGAGGATGGGGGGACCACCGAACAATATTCTGATCGTCGTTGAGGGAGTGAAAGGACTATATGGCTGGCCATCATTGATGATATGGCTGACCATCGCAGAATGACTGAGAAGGACGATATGGCTGATTGTCGTCGCCGAATGGACTGATACATCATTGGATGGACTGAGATAGACGACGTGGCTGATTGTCATTGCTGAATGGACTGAGACAAGTGACGTGGCTGATTGTCATCGCTGAATGGACTGAGATAGGTGACTTGGTTGATTGTCATCGCTAAATGGACTGAGATAGACGACGGCCGATTGTTATCGCTGAATGGACTGAGACAGGCGATGGCGGAGATGGACGATATGGCTAATCATCGCGGAATCATGGAAACGAATGATGCGGCTGATCATCGTTGATGATATGGCAATGCACAGATCATTCTTCAGGATGATCGAACCATTGTGCTGTTGAAAATTGGACAGGACTGGCTGTCGTTGATGTGGTTCTGCAGGAGATTTTATCGCATCCGTCAGCAAACAAATTGAGAGTTAAAGAGATTTCCATTGCCTCTGCTAACCAACAGAATAACACCGTAGGAGATTGCATCGCATCCTTTGGCAAACAAAAACTTGATGAAAACCATACGGGCATAAACTCCCAATAACAGGCCACCTTCCTGTTTCCAACAGTTGATATACACAATATGCAAAGATGTATAACGTACAAATTGGAAATGCAGACCCTAGCTAAGGACGGCTCCTAGAAGGACAACGATGGTCAAGGACTATCACTGAGCTCTAGTACCTTACTATCTTTTGCTTCTGAGATGCACACCCAGATAAATAGACGCTTGAGTGGGCCGGCGTGCCCCAGTTGACATTTAGCGGCATTGGGCCTGCCCGCCCTTTTCTTCGATGATTGGCAGACGTGCCCCAGAGATATGCTTTGCTTGGCCTTGGGCTGACGTGCCCCTGCTATTTTAAGAGATTCCACTGCTTGCGGATTGGAGATGCTAGGGTAGCACTGTAGAAATTACATTTTTCAGTTTATTGACTCCCTTTTGAGGATGTCTAAGAGAATGCAATAAACCATCTGCTATTATCTAATTTGAATTGCCAAGTGAACTGAGTCAACACAAAGACATGCGCACATACACAAACTCGCCTAGCTCAAACAAAAAGTGAGAAAGATCCCCAAGAGTTGACATGGACTCTTAGACACATGGAAAAGAATGAAATTCTGGGCATTAACATGCCAAAAACTCAAAAGATCCCTAAACAGGTGAAATTGATGCTTGCAAGGCCAATATAGGCACAAAGACCTGCACGAACTGACAAAACTGGGAAAAACATCCCGAAATGACAATGGATTGAAAACTGGAAAAATGTCGCAAAGATGGACATAGGATACAAATGATGACACATATAGGTCCGGACTAAAACCGACACCCCCGTGCAGTCACATTAGGTCTGCATGGTATGACAAAACTCGGCAAAAGCCCCTTGAATGGGACTCAAAGGTAGTAAATGACTACTATTGACTACTGCCGGAATTGAATACACATGCACATAGTTAAGACCAACGCGCTTAACTATGAACAAGCGCGCGTGAACCTCAAACAGCGCGCGTGACTACAAATCCGTTGCAGCTGCTCACATAAGACTTCGCTAAACTTAGAATAAACTGTGAGATGTTAAGCCTCGCCAGCATTTCGTTCTGTTTTTTATGCTTAAAATCTTTTAAGGCTTTTGCTCAGCTTTGAAATTGAAGAAGTAGTTTGCAATAAAATTGAAAGACAAAAGGTATTCCCCCTTCTGCACAGATGAGGCTTGTCTTCTTCTCGACAACAGTGATGTACCAAAGCCTTGGATCAAATTGATAGATTGTGACCGAGTCTCAAAGAGAAACTGCCTACGTATCCCATTTTGGGAATCAGGTCAAAACGTAGTTCAGGCTAAGGTCCACTCGAGTATTTTACCTCACCTTTTACGCTCTAACTTTTGCGCTAGAACCGCCCATTTGGGTTTTCGGTCTAGCGAGCTTTCAAATATTGCCTTTACTTTTGCCTAGATCGCCTTCACAGGCTTTCGGTCTAGCAGGCTGCTCTAACTTTTGCCTGGAACTGCCAACCTTGGGGTTTTCAGTCCAACGAGCTTCTCTCAGGGAAAAGGCTTTTCAATTGATCCATGCTAAATTTATTGTCATCGAGGTCGATGAAATGGCCGCAGCCCCAAATAAAATGGCTTTGATAGCACTGGGTCTAGAGTGTTTCAGTTGACATGCCTCGCCCCCGGCCAATTTTGAACTTTCTAACTTGTGCTTGGCGGAACGCTGTTCCTGCAAACTTGAATATGTTATGAGGCACTGAACCTTCTGAGCTTCTGCTTTCTGGCTTGGCTTCCGGTTAGCAGGGGATTTGATACTTGTTTTATCTCAGGATCAACACTAGGCGTGTCTTTTGAGAGACCATGCCAAGACGTCGATGAACTCCTTGAGCCTGTCTGACCGGGTGCAATGCTCCTCTGGGGACAGTGTTGAATCATTCGGGGGTCTACTTCATCTTTCAAGTTTATTGAAAACTACAATTTCAATTAATAGGCTGAGCATGTCTTTCGTCTTCCCTTTCGGCGAGGGAACACATTTCCTTGGGCATGATCCCATCGAAATCTATCCCTTCGTCGTTTGGGTCGACACAGTTTATATAAAAGCCAGCAAAGTACTTAGAAGCAAGATAAAGCATATCATAAAAGAACCCTCGGGATTGCCAAGTACAACAGACTCAAAACTTGAAATAAAAGCTACGAAGTGGAGGGCCAAGAGGCACAAACTCCGACTCAGAGCGAAACTTAGACAAATGCAAAAGACTTCGTGTCAGACTCAGATGTAACGCCAATGCAAACTAGACACGGTTTTGAAAATGCAATTTTAACAACTACCCTTAGCTTCCACAAAAAGAGGTAGGATCTAATGGGTGTTAGGCCCAAGCAACAGCACTTCGGCTTCCTCAGTTTCTTTGACCAAACCTACTCAGTGCTCTCATGAACAATGGACCTCAGCCCATCAGTTCGCTCTTTTGACCTCAGCTCGTCAGTCCGCTCTTTTGTAAGCTTTCCCATCATAAATTTTTGGTGTAGAGCTAGAGGATCAAGGCATTGGATCGATCAATAAAATCGAAGCGTAGAGCCGGTAGATTACAGGATTGACATGTTTCATGAGAGAGAGATATGCAGAATATATGATTATGGTTAGGTATGAATAGATATGATGATGCAGACTCGATGATGACAATGGTGATGCAGTTTGATGCTTATGTGCACGGGCGCGTGTGTGTGTGTGTTTGCTTTAAGCGTAGAGCTTCTTTCAAGTTCGGGACTTGAGCATTCAGAGCATAGAGCTCGAGCATTTGGTCCGAGCATTCAAAGTACAGGCTTTAAGCATCAAGTACGTAGTGGTTGGGCATTCAAGCGTAGAGCTTGAGCATTCAAGTGTAGAACTTGAGCATCCAGTACGCAGTGGTTGGGCATTCGAAGAGCTTCGAGAATTCAAAGTTTTGGAACTTTGAGCATTCAAGCTTAGAGCTTGAAAACAGATGATATCTTGCTGGATATTGGCATGGAGCCTATTGAGACAGTAGGCGTAAAGCCGCTGAGATAGTGGGTGTAGAGCCGTTAAGATAGTAGGCGTAGAGCTGCTAAGTCAATGGGCATAGAGCCGCTAAGATAATGGGCGTAGAGCCGCTGAGTAGTGGGCGTAGAGCCGCTGAGTAGTGGGTGTAGAGCCGTTGAGATAATGGGCATGGAGCCATTGAGTAATGAACACAAAGCTTTTGAGTATGATGGAGATGATGGGCATAGAGCCGCTGGGTGATTATGATAGTGGTGATTGAGCTAAAAGCTGCTGAGATGGTGAGCTTAGAGCTTTGGGGATTGCGAACACGAAGCTGGTAAGATGGTCAGCATGGGCATCGAGCAGTTGAGGTGGCGAGCATGGGCGTAGAGCCGCTGAGATGGTGAGATAGTGAGTACAGGGCCATTGAGCCGTTTGAGATGGTGAGCATGGGCATAAAGCCGCTGAGGTGTTTACAGGCGTAGAGCTGGTGGGTGAGTGAGATAGTGAGATGATGAGCTCAGACTTGCTGGGCGAGCTTAGAGCTGCTAAGTGATGGTGAGCCTAGAGCTGCTGAGTGAGTAAGCATAGAGCTATGGCGATTGTGAGCACGGAGCTGCTGAGATGGAGCTACTTGGTATGATGGTGAGTATGGGCGTAGAGCCGCTGAGTGATAATGAACACAAAGCTGTTTAAGTATGGTGGAGGTGATGGACATGGAGTCGTTGAGATGTGAATTCACGGGCGTAAAGCCACTGGATAGCTTAGTAGTGAGCAGGACACAGAGCTGTCGAGTGATTTGAATAATGAGCGTGGGGCTTGCTGAACATGAACGGATAGCGTGGAGTTGCTGGATGATGACAGAGCTGTTGATTGTGAACAAGACGGATAGCATGGAGTTGCTGAATGATTAACGACGTAGAGTCACTGCTGAGTGATCATGGAGTTGCACAGTTTGGTGAGCACAGGTTGACTTGAGCGTAGGGTTGCTGAATGTGAGCACAAAGCTGCTAGGTATGAGATAATGAGCACGCGGTGTTGCTGAGCTTGGTGAACTGCTGTTGAGATGGAGAATGGAGCATGAGGCTGTGAATCTAGGGGCGTAGAGCCACTGAATATGGAGATGTGACAATTGTCGTATTTCAGGAGTACAGTAGCTGAGGCGTGGAGACTGAGTATGAGGTATCGAGGATCTTTGGGGAGCAAGAACTCGGGGTTCGATAATCCTTAACGGTCAAGTGACCAGTAATTGTGAGCTTGTTACTATGGAGAGAGAGCTTTTGAGAAACTCGAGATCTGGGCTTAATGCTGGTGCTTGATGTTCTTCATGCTCGGGCATGCCCCTAAGGCTAGTTCTAACCACATTGTATTTGCACGGGAGTGCCCCCAAGGCTATTTCTGTAACGACCCTGATTTTTGGTCGGTAAAAATTTCGTTAAATATTTGAATTTTATTTTAATTACTTTAATTTTTCCGGTAGTTTGTCATAATTACGCTTTAGCCCTTGAAATTTCGTTTCTTGCACTTTAGCCCCACTTAGCAAGCCTAGTTAGCTTGTAACCGTCTCGTTGGAGAAACTAAACTAGAAAGCCATCTAGTCACTTTTCCCTAATCTCAAATGGACTGTTTTGCCCTCGTGAACCTTTTGAACCTTTTTAACCCTAGACCAAGAAAGGATTATTCTTTTTATTTTAATTATTTTTGGTTTTATTCTTTGTCCATTGGACAATAAATGTTAGGGCAACTATTATCCATTGGATAATAGAAACCCCAATTGTTTATATTAAAAGTATACTTGGTCAAGTACTAAGAATATTAAAAAAAATGGACTTTTTAATTACTTTAAAGTACTTATTTGGTTATTTTAGTATATAAGTTACCTAATAACTATTATCCATTGGATAATAGAAGTTAGGGGAATTATTACCCAATGGATAAAAGGGTAGTCTGTCAAAGTACCATGGGATTTATTAGTTTAATCTTTTCTTTAAACCCATGTGACTAAGTTCACATTACTTTACTAGAAAAGTACTAAGATTCTAAAGTACCCTTTATTTATTTTTCTATTGGGGTTTTTGAACTTCCTATTGTACAAGGGTACCATGTTTATACTTTATATTACTTTAGTACATGGAAGGTTAAAGTATTACTCTAAAGTACCATGTGCTTATTTCTTAGTTTAATAGAAAATCCTAGCCTTTAAAGTCTACTTTTGATCCTTGGTACAAAAGTACCCATTAGTTTATTTGTTTGTTTGCTATATTTGTACTTATATGTGTACCATGAGAAAGCAAGAGAGGAGAGAGGGAGAGAGAGAGCCGATTGGGGGGAGAGAGAGAGAGAGAGAGAGAGAGAGAGAGAGAGCCGAATGGGAGAGAGGGAGAGGGAGAGATTTGGCTAGTACCTTGGCCCTTGATCTTCCAATGTACAACAAGATTCTTGGATGGTTGATCTTTCAAGCAAAACTTAACTTCCATGTCGTCTTTTGTACATTTTAGCATTTGTTTAACCCTTGGAATCTTGTACCAAGCTTCTTTTCTACCACATATTCTTCCAAGAATCAAATCTAGTACCAACATAGCCATGCAAACCTAGGATTTTAGCCTTATTCTCCCATGTGAACACATCTTTTTGGATTAAAAAATTGGGAAATAGGAGAAAGAGGGGGGCCGGCCAAAGGAGAGGGAGAGGGAGGTCTTGCCTATAAATAGAAGGCCACACTAAGCTTTGAACTCACACCTCAAGCAATTTGCTCTTCCTTCTCTCTAGAATTCCAAGTATTCTTGTTCTTAATTTCAAGAACTTTCTTTGTTCTTGAGAGTTCTTGAGCAAAACCACCAAACCACTTTCAAAACCACTCATAGATCTTTAAAGTAGCTTAGTTAAAGTTAGAAAGTTGTTTCTAGGAAAAGAAGTATAACTCCTTTCCTTTCGAAGCAAACCGGAGGCCGTTAGGCCGCCGATTTCAAAACCAACAACCGAATCACCGTAGCCAACCACCGCCTAGAAGAACGGTAGTTTAACCTTGCAGTCTAACTCTAGTATTGTTTTAAATCACATGTTAAAGAATGAAATGTTATTTAGTGGCAACTTTGATCATTACTTCAAAAGTAGATAAAGTTATCTTTTATTTAAATGTTGGAAATGCATGGTTTATTTTCAAGATATTTCAAGCATGCTATGTAGCTTAGAGTTGGATGATCTTGTTGGAATAGTCTTATGAAATGCATATTTGTATGTAAAGTCTTACACTGCGGAGTCTTTGCATGTAACGAAACGCGAGAGCCGAGAAAGTAGAAACATGACACCTAGGGTGTGGTTAATGAAAGGCGTGTTTGAAAAGGGTGAAATGTTTTGGAAACCGCAATGTGGCCGGACTTGCCCATTGTGTGTGGTGTGTGCGTTCCAATGGGAATCCGGAATAGCGGAACCATTGTGAGGTTATGTGCGTTCCCATGGGAAACCGGACCGGTAGAACCATGGTGAGGTATGGCTTGATTATCCGTGGAGAGGAGCTAATGCAATTGTGTACCAATGGGAATCCGGCGCGGCGGAACCATTGTGAGGATACTCGGGAACCAGGCGCGGCGGAACCGAGGTTGGGTGTGTGGCTTGGTTATCCGCGGTACGGAGCCAATGCAAATGATTTCGAAAGGATGATTTGTAAGTGAAAATGTTAACACAGTCTACGACGAGTCGTGTAGGAGAAACGCGGTAAAACTTGGACACCAACGTTAGATAGTGAATGTGGATGTGTTATCGCCATCTATTTGATTTCTATGATCCGTTGTTTGTGAGTTAAGGGTTAGTGGGTAGGGTTACTCTATTGAGCTTTCGTAGCTCACGGTGTTACCTTTTGGTGACCCTGGCATATTATATGGGTGGCGACGCCGATATAATGTGTCAGATCTCATAGAGGAACAGGGGGAGATCTTCACCTTGGAGGCCTTCGGAGCCGAGGAGCTAGCCCGGATGGAGGAAGGAGCAGAGCAGTAGATAGGAACCTTAGTTCCCTCCGTTATTTGAATAAAAGCACTTTTGTAAGGTTTATGATGTAATAACGAGCCAGACTCGCTTCGTATTTATAATAAAATGTTTTATTTAACGTACCCAAAATTCGGGGCGTTACAATTTCAATCATTCTCTGTTATTCAGAATATCATAATTGCTTGAGTTTGGTGCATTGAGAAAGACCTGATGCTGCTGTGGGTGATAGTTGGAGGGCCAAAAAATCAATCTCTCGGCCGTGTAATCGATATCTCGGCCGTGAGAAGGCCAACAGTCAAGAAATCGATTTAAGTTCGGTTTAATCAATCTCACGGTTCATTTAATCATTTTTCTATTTCCTCTCTTCTTCTCCATCCCTTTCATCTGAGTACCTCCAGCGACCACCACCGTTTGCCGTCATTCTTCTCTGCCACCACGGCTCCTGCTTGCCGCCATCACTCCTTCATTGCCGTTCGTCCCTCCTTTTTTGTTGCAGTGGACTCTTCCGAGGCCGATGACTTGCCACCGTCCTCTTCTACCGATGTTCCACCGTCCATTGCGGGTTCTTCTTCGCATCCTTAGTGTAGGTGCGAGTATCGTTCTTCCGACGAAGAGGTGGTTGGGGAGCTTGGCCCATTTGACACTATTACC
The DNA here is from genome assembly GCA_019656295.1 of Rhododendron mucronatum var. ripense. Taxonomy (NCBI): domain Eukaryota; kingdom Viridiplantae; phylum Streptophyta; class Magnoliopsida; order Ericales; family Ericaceae; genus Rhododendron; species Rhododendron mucronatum. Next base: position 1,189,688 of record BPLT01000140.1, on the reverse strand, counting down.
TACGTTCTTCCTTCGCGTAGGTTGGGTTCTAGCAGTTCCTTCTCCCTCCTGTTGGTGGCCCAGAGGCCAAGGTAGTTCGTAGAGAGCCCGAGCAGCACTTGAGTGTTCTTAACGTTATGGCGAGCTTTCCAAATTTCCTGGAAAATAAAAAGTTTGCCTTTGTTGCTTCGTAGTTAAACTTTCATGATCAAAAGTGAATTTTTATTTATAGGATAAAATCCCTTTTAGCCAAGGGCATTAATGAGAAGGACCCGTGGTTGGGTCGAATTTGTTATGTTTAAAAAAAGCTTAAAATAATCGTGCCCCCTGTTCAGACAATGCATGCTTTTAAACATTGATTTGATGCCCTTTGGCTTTTCATTTGTTTATGCAATGAGATTAACTCCCTTTTCGTTTGCAAAGAAATAGGAGATTGGAGGCTCGTCGTGGAGGCAAGGAGGTGCACAAATGGTTTTTGACTTTGCCAGAGCAAGCTCGAGAGTTGGTGTGTGCTGCAGGTTTTGAGACATTCATTCTAGGTCTCAATCTCTTGAAGATAGACTGGTCGCTGATGACCTCGCTAGTTGAGAGATAGTGGGATACCACCAACACGTTCCACTTCACATCTGCTGGTGAGATGACGATCATGCCAGGTGACTTCTCTTTGCTTACTGACTTTCGAGTAGGTGGAGCTCCTCTTCAAGTCGATCCCCAGCTTTGGCAACCGGAGGGGGCTTTGGAGTGGTTCTTAGGCAAGGTGACTCCTCTCCACTCACGTGGTCATGTTGACGTCTCTTGGCTAAGCAAGACTTTCATGAAGGCTGATAGTTTGACTCAGGTGAGTGTCGAGCAACTGACACGAGTTTTCCTTCTCTAACTCCTTGGGCAAACATTGTTTGCCAACAAGGATAGCTCGGTGCACACACAGTTTTTGGCCCCTTTGTAGCATTTAGAGGCTGTTTGGGAGTTTGATTGGGGAGCATCTGCTTTGGCAACTTTGTACGGCAACCTTGGAGCTTGTTCATGGGACAAGAGTTTCATCCTTGGCGGTCACTACCGAGTGCTTGAGGTATACCCTTCTTCCTCCTTCTCCTTTCTTATTTTGATTTCTCTTGGTATTGAATTTGTTTGTTAATCCATTTTTCAGCTCTGGGCTTTTGAGCATCTTCTTTAGTTTCCGACTGACACTAGACATGAGGATGTGAACTGTGTACCTCGCTACCAGCGATGGTTGTTGGGGCAACGGAAGTTGCGATCACTTGTTCTGAGCCTTCCTGAGTGGCGGCGGGTTTTGGACCGGTTGACGGTCGACCAGGTACCACTTTTTTCTTCTTGTATTTCTTGTCATTGAATTTCTTATGTCTTTGTATTGTAACTGATTTGGCCTTATTTGCCGGTGCGGTTTGACCTTTGGGGTGGTGTACCAGAGGATTCCCCTCTTGAGCGTTCCAGGGTTCTGGACCGTACTCGTAGCTTGTTTGAGGGCCCCTTTTGCCGAGCTTGGTATCTGGTGATCAGGTAGCTAGTCAGTGGTGCCCATGTGCTAAGTCTCTTCAGTTCGTTCCTCCTCCACCTCTGGCATCGATGAGATCCACTTCCTCAATGTCCAAGGAAGACTTGAGCAACGCTCGGATTAGAGACTGGGCGAGTTTGCTTCTTCAGGTAGGTGACTACATGGAGGACTGCCATCTTTTCTTGACTCCAGCTATTGTTCCTTCTGTTGCTCCTGCTTGGCCATGGGCCCCTTCTTTTGTCTCTTCCACTTTGTTGATGGAGAGGAAGAGCGCTTGGCGCTTACTCCTTGCTCGACTCAGCTTTACACTATGCTAGCCGGAGCTTCGCAGGTACTATTTATTTCCAGTTTCTCATTGCTTCATCATTGTGTCCTATGTTGTAATGTTTGATTATCCCATAGGTGACTACTGAGATAGTGCAGGAATGGCTTTATGTTTATTAGAGTGCGGAGGCTTTGGTTCGGAGGCAGCACTGTCGAATCCTCGAGGTGTGATTTTTCCCATGTTTCCATTTGCTTTGTATCATTTCTTGAATCTGAATGTTTGTATCCTCTTTCTGCTGCAGCTTGAGGTTGAGCAAGTACCAGTTGCCAGTGGGGAGGATATGGGATCTAGTGATCAATCCTCTTCTTCATCTCAGGGACCATCTCGGAGACGTCCTCATGACTAGCTTCAGGATTTCCCTTTTCTTTCCTGTTCATAGTTAGCAAGAGACAAGCAGAAATTGTATTTGTGTAGTGAAAGAAACCACAGTGACAATTTTGTAATCAAGCCTTTTGTTCATGAAATGAGAAATGCCCCTAAACGTTTTGAGATTGCATGCGAAAGTTAGAACATGGCTTTTTGAACAAGTATTTACTGTTTCTAGGATAAAAGGCCAGAGTTTGAAATTACATAGTAATCTGTGTGAAATGAAATATCGGCCGAAGAATTGATTACATGACTGAAGAAACGATGTTGCGGCCAATGTATCGATCCTCCGGTCGTTACTTCCACTTTCCAAAGGAAGCTTGACTTTGTTTTAGCCAAGTGGCATCCGCTTTTCTCTTCCTTCTTATGTTTGGTTTTAACTTACGCCTTGCCTTTGTCATGTCCTATAGCCTCATTGCCAAATTTAAGAAACTTTGAGATATCCTGTTTATTGTGTCAACAACCCTTAAGTCAGAGGGGATAAACGATAGCTCTTGTGTCTTTTGCTATTGTCAATTCCTCGAGAAAAGCATACTCATCTTTTGCAAGCTCAATACCAGGGTTAGCTGTGCCTATCATTGAGTACAAATCCATTGATGTTTTTCCTTTTCTCCAAATGTTTGGGCCGTATCTCAAAGTGAGATTGCCTACGTATCCCAATCAGGGAATTAGGACTTTTACATTGTTCCAAAGATCACAACCTTTGAGGTTGGGGTTTCACTTTTGGTTTTGCTCTTAATTTTGCCTAGGTTACCATGTAACGTCCCTAACTTTGGGAACGTTAAATAAACATTTATATTAAAAACTTAAATAGAGTCTAGCACATTATTACATCATAACTCCCATGAGAGTACTTTTACTACGCAAGGGAAGGGAAACTAAGGTTTCTAACTACAGCTCCGCCTGCTCCTCCATTCTTGCCAGCTCTTCGGCTCCGAAAGCCTCCAAGGTGTACAGCCCACCCTAATCATCTATAAAGTCTGACACATTATACCAGTATCGCCCCCAGTATAATATATCAGGGTCACCAAAGGTAACACCATGAGCTACAGAAGCTCAATAGAATAATCCATACCCACTAACCCTTAACTTACAAACAATGGATCATAAAATGAATGATTTCCACATATTTAACAAAACAGTTAACAATGACACATCCATATTCACTATTCAAACTAACGTTGGTATCCATGATTTTCTGAGTTTCTCCAACGCGACTTGTCATAGGCAGTGTCACCATTTTTCATATACCAAATCAACATTTCCAAAATCGTTTTTACACACCCAACCTCGGTTCTGCCGTTCCAGTCTTCGGAGTATCCTCACAATGGTTCCGCCGTCCCGGGTTCCCATTGGCACGCAAAACTTTGCATTGGCTCCTCTCTGCGGATAACCAAGCTACACACGCAACCTCGGTTCCGCCGTTCCGGTCTCCCGAGTATCATCACAATGGTTCCGCCGTCCCGGGTTCCCATTGGCATACACACACGCACCACACAAAGGGCTACTATGTCCGGCCACATTGTGGTTTCAAAACATTTCCTTTTTCAAGCACACCCTACATGTCATGTTTCTAACTTCCTCGACTTTTGTGTCTCGTTTTCATGCAAAGACTCAGCGGCAGAACTTTTCACGCAAGTGCAATATAACATAAATCATTCATTGTAATCTTGAAACTAAACTAGTGAGATCATCCAACTCTATATTACTTTTCCATGCTCATATTATCCCTAAGTTCACAAATTCATATTCAAGCATTCATCATACAACTTAGTGTCACATGGACAGACATCTTTGGAGTGGAAACCACTTATGCTTTAACCCACAATAAGGCATATAATCCTAACAATCATGTATACATGCTCATAACCATCTCAAGATTAAAATACGAATACTTTCAATCAAACTATTATTTCTTACGTTTTGAAATCCGTTCTTTCTTCTTTTTTTTTGGAAAGTTCAAAACAACATATGTTTATTCGGAGTAAAAGTCGATTTATTCAACATGCTCATACTTCCTTTCCAAATCTTGATCTTAGTAAAATAAGTTTATTGGCCTTCATTCTTTCATGCATTTCAACAATACAAGCAACATATAACTTTTACTTATACTTAGGATTAGAGGGTAAGAACATTATACATATAACTAAACTTTATACTAGAGAAAGTGGGTAGAGATACTCTACCGTTCTTCTTGGTGGTAGGACGGCTACGGAAAGTAAGTCGGCTATCGGACAGAGTGACTTCCTACGATAAGCTTACGGTAGTTTTGAAAGAGAAAGGTTTCTCTCGAAACTAGTTCTTGACTATACTACTAAACTTTTTGGATCGAGAGGGTGGTCAAGTGGTGGTTTAGTAGCGGCCTAGGATGAGTTTCTTGAAGAACTCAAGAACAATGGAAGAACAAGCAAGAACACAAGAATTTCTAGAGAGAGAAGTTGAATGATGGAAGGTGTGAGTTGAATGGCAAATGAGGGGTCCTATTTATAGCAAAAACTTGGCTCCCTCTCCTCTCGCATGGCCGGCCTCTCTCTCTCTCTCTCTCTCTCTCTCTCTCTCTCTCTCATGGATTTGCTCCATTGAATGGTCACATGTTGTCTTCCAAGCATGCCAAGACTTGTCATTTCCATTTTTAGGCTTAATGCTATATTAACATGTAGGATCTTATGGCTTTTAAGTAAATCCTAGGTAGTCTTAGTCGAGGTTGAAAGTTTTACAAGTCTAATGATGCTTAAAGAAGTAGACTTTCCATGTTTAGTCAATCCTAGGCTAAGTTGTAAGTCAATTTCTAGGACAATTCAGGGCTAGGTTCTAGGATAATAAAAGGCTAGATTGTGCTTGAAGTAGTCTAAGATTGTGCTTGAAGTAGTCTAGGAATGGATTGTCAATGGTCATTAGGCTTAAGGGCTAAAGATGGTGTAAGAAAGCATAGCTTTCTAGGAGAAAATAGGCACATGCACACACACTCTCTCCTCTCTCTCTCTCTCTCTCTCTCGGCCCCTCTCTCCTCCTCTCTGTCTTCTTTCCTCTCGGCTTTCTCTCTCTCCCTCCCTCTCTCCCTCTCTCCCTCTCTCCCTCTCTCTCTCTAGTACCATGTGTGTATAGATATATATATATATGTGTGTGTGTGTGTGTGTGTGTGTGTATATCCATACTTTAAGTACTAAGTAGTCTTATTAGGTCTAGGAGGAGGTAATGATGAATGTAAGGCTTTCAAGTGCTATACATTTGACCAATGGTTAAGACTTTCCTATAAAGTCAATATATATGTATATAGGCATGATTATGTGTAGACACCCCAATCCGGACCTCAAAGGTTCTTTAAATGTCCCGATGATGAAATGAAGGAAATGATACCTTCGAGAGCTTGAATGAAGGACTCCCTTAGAGCAAAAGCCCAAAACAAACCCAAGGGCCCGGAATTGGACCCCTGGTACCGTACGGTACATCTCTACACCTCACGGCATACTGAATCTCATTATGCCGCACGAGGTCATGAGGTCAACCGCACGGCATTTTGGATAAAGTTCTGACTGGCTCAGCTGGCTGTCGACCACGCCCACTTGAGCCACAGCTACAAGTTGGCTTAGCTGAAAAGTCACTTCTAGCCCGCCCAGAAAAGACCTCCACCATTTGAATTTCAAAATCCTTGGCTTTTGCTTATAAATACAACCCTTCACTCAAGAGAAAGGAGCCTTGAATTCTCTTTCTCTCTTATCATGCTTTCATGCCCACTCCTCACTTCTAAGCTTTGAGAAAGTTAGTCAAAAACAAAACTTTCTCACGGCTCTTTCTTTCCCAAAACTCCTCCATTTTTCTCCTCATCATTGAAGTGAGTTGAAGTGAGTCCTTTTTACTCACTTTGAGGTCCCACCTACCCAATATACCCATCTATTATTCACATCCACAACCTTCTTTTCTCAACCGGTCTCATCCGCACTCATCCGTAGCCGTCCACTCTCCTCCAAGCTCAAGATCAAAGGTATAAACTAGTTTCCTTGGGATAAGCCCTGTCCTTATCTCTGAGGGAACCTTTTTGTAGCTAGGACTAACCCCTTTTGGGTTGGATACTGACTTAAAACCATTTTCAAAAGAAAAAACAAGCCTCTATGCTGGGTACGCTACACTGCGCGGCGCTTTGTTGCGTCGCACGGCATAGTGTCCTCAGACGCACGACATTCCATATAGCTACTATTTTCTTGCTGAAACCTTCTGGATCATAGCTATCTTCTGTCAGGCCTGTTTTACTGATGCAATATCAGGGATCGGTGCTTTCAAAATAAGATCATACCTACAAGCCATGTTTGGCTTTCTAAAACAAAGTTTCTTAAATCATTTTGGGTGATCAAAAGCATAAAAGGATGATTTACACTCATGGCTTGAAGGAATGATGCCCTTCAAAGCAATCCAGTGATAAAAACACCATCGGATGATAGTTGAAAACCCCGTGCGTGTTACTTGACATGCCGGGCGGTGTTCTAAAACTTTATAATAGCCTGAAAACAAAGCAGATACCCTGCACGGCATCTTGTAAAACCGTGTGCGGTATTACAATATGCTGTGCAAAAGGAGACTGAGGTCCAGACAGTTTCTGTTGAAAACTTCTTTTACTCTGCACCATCTTTATCATTTCACACTGTAATGTTAGCATCACGCGCACGTTAACGTGATATATTTCCCATGTCCCTTTCCCCTTTACTTGTTTATTAAAGAGCTTGGTTTTCCAAAAGATATTTTAAATTCCCCTTTCAAAAGAGTTTAGTAGAGACCGGTTTTACCGGTGAGTGGGGTGCTTTTCTTTAACAAAACCTTCCTCATTCGTAATATGGCTCCCGAACCCAAAATCTTGACCTTTTCGTTGGGCCAAAATGTCTTTTCCAAACGGACTCTCAGTTTCTCAGATCATCCAACTCAAAAATCCCGGTGGTGACTCTTTTGGGCGCCCGCCGGTCGGGGAGCCCAGAGTGGCGACTCTACTGGGGAGTATTGTTAATCAAAATCTTAGAGATTAATACATAAATGAACAATCTTTCAAAAAATCTATCAAAACAGTACGCTTCACACTGCTGAAGAACGGAATGGTGAGATAACAGGATTTTACATCCGACCACTCTGGACTGGGACTTTTATTATTATTCGCTTGTGTAGTTTTCTCTAAATTATTGATTAATATAGTGAGCCAAGCTTGAAAAACATTTTCAAAAGGGGAATTTTTGATATCTTTTGAAAATCAAAACTTTTTTACCTTGTACACTTTGTACTGCACAAGCCTCGCCAGTGTGTTTCAGCAATCTTGCTCGGTTTGCCGACGACAAGCTCTCTTGGAATGCCTTGCAACCCTCGACGATGATGAGCCATCATGCTGTTCGACTATTGTCTGGCAATACACTTGACATGGGGAGTACATCTTGGCTCTAGTCCGGGGAACCCTTTTGAGACCCAAACCGGCTTTGCACTTGTACATAACCATAGGACCATCCCAACTAGGACAGGAACCCATGGCTAGGACTTATGTGATATACCCTGTTTTATGTGTTTTCGTTTCATGTACATGCATATCATTCATGCATCATTGCATTCTGCAGGCTAGAGGTTAGGACTCCCATAGAATCCGGTCAGTCTAGGAGACTTTAAATCCATGGAGTTTGAGATACCTCTGGTGTTTGCCGTACCCGAACGGCTTCTTTGGTCTAGAACGAACCTTAATGGTGCGCGTATCTGGATTCCGATAATCATATTGCCCTGTCTCGGATGGTCAAGATAAGGAGATTGGCTCTGATTCTAAAGTGTTCAGAATTAAACCTGCCTGACAGCACCTACCCAGATTATCGGAAATCTTCTGTGCAAGCACCTTAAGTGAAGACTGGATCACGGTAGGTCTTAGGCCTAGCTTCTAGGAGGTTCGCACGAAGGAAGGGCAAACATTCGCAATGAGTTGAGAGTTTCCCCTTTTGCTTTGTTGCCAGTTCTAAGACATTGGTCCACCGCAAGAAGAGGCTGTACTCAATTGGTTTCGTCCCTCCCGAAGACTGGTTCGCATAGACACCCTGAAAGGCACAGAGTTGTTTGAGGTTCAGATAGTGCAGGAAGGGCAACCGTCGACTGGAACACCACAAAAACCCTCGAAAGAAACACCGCCCGAAAATCCCATGCCAATGGCTGACCAAGGAAATGGGGTAGAGGAGCTTAGGCAGAACATGGCTGCTTTGGATGCTCATTTGAAACAGTCTCTTGCCTATGTTGATCCACAACTCAAGACCTTCATTGCATGCATGAAAAATGACATGATCATGATGATGGAAGCCATGCAGGAAGTCAGCGATAAGCTTCAGGCCAAACCTCATCCACAGCCTGAGCAACCCAAAGAAGAAGAACACGCTGCAGATCCTAAGATGACCGCTCTTATGGCTAAGATTAGCAAGCTAGAAGAATACATTCAAGAAACCCGGCGACTTGGGAAAAGAGAAGTGGACATGAGCAAGCTGTGCTTGTTCCCTAACGCCAAGTTACCAGAAAAGTTCAAAGGTGTGGACTTTGCAAAGTTTGACAGCACCGGGGATCCAAGGGCACACCTCCAGGGGTATGTTGGCTCTCTTTCCATGAGAGGGATCGAAAAGGAAGCTATGGCGCAGTTATTCCTTGAATCCCTGTCTGGTCCAGCCTTGCAATGGTTCCTTACTCTCGAACCATCAAAGAAAAGGACTTGGGAAGATATTGGGATAGCCTTTGTGGCCTAATACAACTTCAATGTTGATCTGAAAATGACTGTCCAGGAGTTAGAAAGCACTAAAATGGGTGAAAAAGAAAGCTTTGCTGACTTCGTGAAACATTGGAGGGCCAAGGCGGCGCAAATGCAAAACAAGCCAGATCTCAAGGAACAGATACGAATCATAGCCAAGAATCTACCAAGCTCCTTTTCCCCATACATGGTTCTCTCTCAAGTTGCCTCAAATTTCGAAACCTTCTATGATTCTGGATTAGCCGTAGAAGAAGCTCAACGGGATGGCACTTTGGAAAAGAAGGAGACAGGATCCAAGGCCAAAAGGGTATATTCCAGCAGCAGCAACGTCCTTCTTGGGAACGCCAATCAGGCCAGGACCTCATCTGCTAAGCCCATAGAAGTTCACACTACAAGAAATTTAGGATCTCCCAACGGTTTTCCTCGCAACGGTTGAAAAAACCATTGGTATAGATGGTGTATAGTAACGGTTTTCAAAACGTTACTAGAAACAGAACTATAGCAACGGTTTTATGTGACCGTTGCTAGATTACAACACTATAGCAACGGTTTTCATTAACCGTTACTAAAACCTGGCTTATAGCAACGGTTTTCAATAACTGTTACTATAAACTGGACTATAGCAACGGTTTTCATTAACCATTAGTAGAATTTTATACCGCCAAAACTAATTTTCTTTCATGCGATCGGTTTTCGAACCTGAACTAACGATTGGGACCATTGATTTTATTTTTCATGTTGGTTAAATTGTTCTCGTACAAATTTGGCTCGATTGGATTTAGAAAATTTCTTTATCGATACACAATTTCATTAATAAAATCATAATGATCGAGATCATTGCTTTTGTTAGGGCTATTTATCCTAAATTTTTGTTGCGGTATTTTCTCCAGTATTGTTTATTTAACGTATTTTTTTAGCATTTTGTGGTAATTTTTGAAACTAATCATTCATTTTGGGATTAATCATTCATCTTAACAAGAATAAAAAAAAGTATAAAATTGTGGACCGAAATTGAAAAAAAATATCATATAAGATGACACTAAAGACAACAAATGTTAGTTGTTTGATATTTTTTCGCCCATATTGATTTTTTATGCTTTTAATTACTTTTTTTTTAATATTTTAGACTCATCTCCTAGTAATGACTGACCAATCAAAAAAATTTATGTGAATCTAACAAAAATTTAGAAACGGAAAAATTAATATTGAAAAAAAATTAGGAAAACAGAGGGTTTTTTTTTTTTTTTTTGGAACCTGGTGCATGTCAATTTAATTGATGATGAGTGAATAATGGAACTATTTTTCTCACACGAGATATCAATTTTTGTAAATGAATATTACAAAATAATACTCCTACCAAAATTATTATCCTACTTTGCATCAATCTAAACAATTATAATTAAATATAGTGTCATATATGATTACATGCATACAGTCTTGTGCATTTATACCAATTTTAAAAGGTAATTATTGAACCTGGCATTAAATTCTATGTAATAAAAATTTTCATTCTTCATACGAATATTGTACTCCGTATTGTGTAAAAAATAGACGCTTCCGATCGGAAAAAAAAATGAAACTAGTAAGTATTTGCATAGTATAAACCGAAATTTTAAAAAAAGGATTAAAAATCCGGCTAGTATAGTATAAATATTGAAAGGTGTATGATTTTACACAAGTCATGGGCTAGCTCAGTTGGTTCGCGCGCGTGTGCGCACACGCGAGGTCGGGGGGTTCGATTCTCTGGAGGAGCAAAGATTATTTCGCAGCCACGCGGGCGCCACATCAGCGCCATGCGGGTGCCACGCATGCGCCATGTCAGCGCCACGTGGGCGCCACGTCAACATGCGAGTGACACGTCAGTGCCACGTGGAGGCTTACATCACACAGTGGTTTGTGTTTAAAAAAAAAGAAAATAGCCTTTAGCAACGGTTATAACCGTTGCTAATGAAACTGTTAGTAAAAAAAAATCTGTACCAATGCTCGACAAAACCGTTGCTATACCTCTACAGCAATGGATATATAGCAACGGTTTGGCCAACGGTTCTTCTCCAACCGTTGGTATAGCCTAAAGGGGTCTCTACCAACGGTTTTTGGGTTTTTTGGCAACGCTTTCGACCGTTGCTATAGAACGATTTTCTTGTAGTGACCAGATTTCTGAAAAATTGAAATCCCAAAACTGAGTTTTCACCCAGTTCAGTACTCCTAAATCTACGCTACTCACTTACGGAAGCTGGAGTATTGAAGCCTCTTCCACCACCACAAACCATTCCACCAAATCTAAACCAGAGTGTTTACTGTGAGTTCCATCAGATGCCTAGCCATACTACTAACAATTGTATCCGCCTTCGTCATGAGATTCAAAATCTCATCGACAATAAGGTCATTGAAACCCCTCCTCCTGATAAACCAAATACCATCTCAAACCCATTGCCGCATCAGGCAAAATGCTTGGTTTCATGATCATTTCTCTTGGGATTGAGGTTGATTCGTCAAAGATCAAGGCAATACTTGAGATCAAGCCACCAGAGTCAGAAAAGGGAGTGCAGAGCTTTTTGGGGAAGGTTCAGTTCATTAGCAGATTCATTGCCAAGTTAACTTTAACTTGCGAGCCGATGTTTCGTGTACTCAAGAAGAATGCCCCATTTGTATGGATCGACAAGTGTCATGCGGCCTTCGCATCCATTCAAAACTACTTATAGAAACCTCCGGTCTTAATGCCGCCTATGCCTAGGAAACCCTTGATTCTATACTTGTCTGTAAACCCCTCGTCCATGGGATGTTTGCTAGCTTAAGAGGGGGATAGGGGGGTTGAGAAGGCCATTTATTACTTGAGTAAGAAGAAGGTAGGGTGTGAAGAACGCTACACCGCCTTGGAGAAGATGTGTTAGGCTCTCGTTTGGGCTTCTAAGAAGTTGAGACACTACATGCTGGCTCACCCAGTAAAGTTGATTTCTCGGATGGATCCTCTTAAGTATCTATTTGAGAAGCCAGCACTTACTGGCAGAATTCGAACTCGAGTATGCCACAAGGAAGTCAGTAAAGGGGCGTGTGGTTGCAAGATTCTTAGCTGACCACACTGTGGACGAGCCGGAGGATTCGGATTTTGCGTTTGAACATCTTAAAAATAAACCATGCGTTTCCAACTTTCAATAGAAGATAACCTTATCTATGATCAAGTAACAAGCTTCGATTCATACGATACATAAAAGTAAAGTGCAAGGTTAAGCTTTTTATACTTTGGAAAAGTAAGTAGAGATTTAAACTACCGTTCTTCTAAGCGGTGGTCGGCTACGGAAGGTTGGTCGTCGGTTTTGAAATCGGCGGCGTAAAGGACTTCGGTGTGCTTCGAAAGGAAAAGAGATGTTCTTTCTTTTCCTAGAAACAACTTTACTAACTAAAGTAGACTACTTTAAGGATCTATGAGTGGTTTTGGAAGTGGTTTGGTGGTATTGCTCAAGAACTCAAGAACAAAGAAAATTCTTGAACTAAGAACACTTGGAATTCTAGAGAGAAGGAAGAGCAATTGCTTGAAGGTGTGAGTTTGAAGCATGGAATGGCCTTCTATTTATAGGCAAGCTCACCCCCTCTCCCTCCTTGGCCGGCCCCCTCTCTCTCTCTATTCCTCAATTTTTAAATCTAAAAAGTTGTGTTCACATGGAAGATCAAAGGCTAAAATGCCAGGTTTGCATGGCTAGGGTTGTACCATGGATTTGATCTTGGAAGGTTTTTTGGTAGAGAAGAGGTTTGGTACAAGATTCTAGGGGTTAAACAATTGCTAAAATGTACAAAGAGGACAATAGAAGTTAAGTTGGCTTGGAAGAGTAAAATCCCATGGATTTGGAAGTACAATGGAAGATCAAAGGCCAAAGTACCAACCAAATCTCTCCCTCTCCCTCTCTCCCTCACTCGGCTTTTCTCTCTCTCTCTCCTCTCTCTTTCTCATGTACTAGCATATATGCACATATATATATGTACTAATGCAAGAATACAATTAAACTAATGGGTACTTTTTGTACTTAGGATCAAAAGTAGTCTTAAAAGGCTAGGATTCTCCATTAAACTAACAATTGGGCACATGTGTACTTAGGGCTGTATTTTAGTCTTCCATGTACTAAAATAATATACATCTATGTACCATGTACAATAGGAAGAACAACTTCCCCAATATAAATTAAATAAAGGGTACTTTAAGAATCTTAGTACTAACAGCCTGTTTGGATACCGGATATGGCACCCGGATTTGTCAAGAAGCCGGAGATGTAATCCCGGCCCCACACATATCCGGTGTTTGGCTCCAATTTTCCTCACCCGGACTTGTTTACTGTTCGGATTACATATCCCCCTTCCCCTGATTTTCTCCCGGATTTGTAACGACACCCCACACCCTGTCGTTAGTAAATCAGGGGAGTTTTGGGCATTTTTGGTACCATTCTACCCCTGCAAATCAGGGGCGTTTTGTTACCTCATCTTGCCATCAGAGAGAGAGAGAGAGAGGGACTGCCTCCTCGTCGGTGATGGTGGGTCGGAGCAACCATCGCCGTCGGTGATGGTGGATGGGATCGGAGAGAGAGAGAGGACTAGTGACTCCATCTCAACCTACTCGATCTGTGCAAAACAAGAGAGAGAGAGAGAGAGAGAGAGAGAGAGAGAGAGAGAGAGAGAGACTTACGGCTGAAAAACTCAATAGATGAGGGGTGATGATCGGCGGCGGACGGAGGCAGAGGATGGGGTTGTGCGAGGGTGAATCCAGTGGTCAGTGGATGGGATTGTGCGTGGGTAGTTGGGGAATGGGTTTGCTGTTACTGTCAGTGAACATATACATACATATATAAAAAAGACTTTTAAATTGCAATTATTGTAAATATATATGATAAATATAATAAATACAATTTTGGGGTTGGGAAATCCGGGGCTATGATAATTTTATTGCAATTATTTATATTTTAAACATTACATTTATTCACAAGGGTAATTAAGTCATTTGACACCTTATCCCATCATATCCAACTTCTAAATCTCTCTTCTCAAAAAATCATCCAAACACCTCATTACAAATCCACCCTTCTTAAGAGGTGGGGCCACCCTTCTTAACATATCACCCCTCATTATAAATCCACCTTCAAATCCCCCCTCATTAAAAATCCACTCAAAATAAATCCTCCATCCAAACGGGCCGTAAGTACCTTCTTAATAAAATAACATGTACTTTGACTCATGGGTTTAAAGAAAAAGACTTAATTAATAAACCCCATGTACTTTGAAAGACTAACCCTTTTATCCATGGGGTAATAAATCCCCTAACTTCTATTATCCAATGGACAATAGTTGCTAGGGAGATTATATAATAAACTAATCCAAAAATGTCCTTTAATTAAATAAAATGTCTATTTTTAAAAGATAATACTACTTTGATCAAATCTCTCTTTGAAACTTTTTAATATAAAAAATTGGGTTTCTATTATCCAATGGATAATAGTTCCCCTAACATTTATTGTCCAATGGACAAAGAATAAAACCAAAAATAATTAAAAGAAAAAGAATAATCAATGTCTTAATCTAGGGTTAAAAAGGTTCAAAAGGTCCAAGAGGGGCAAAACGGTCCATTTATGGTTAGGAAAAAGTGACTAGATGGCTTTCTAGTTTAGTTTACCCAACAAGCCGGTTAGAAGCTAACTAGGCTTGCTAAGTGGGGCTAAAGCGCAAGAAACGAAAGTTGAAGGGCTAAAGCGTAATTATGACAAACTACCGAAAAATTAAAGAAATACAAGCAATTAAATTAATAACTCGAATAATAAATAAATTTCTATTTATTGAAATTCAGAGTTATTACATGTTTGGTCGCTTTTGAACAAGTCCAAACCCATTAAGGTTTCCGCCAAGACCGTGGGAAATATGTTTTTGCGAGCCCTCATTTGTGTAGCAATGCTCACTAGGCTTGGGCTAACCTTCCCATTGGTAGGAACCAGCATGTATGCTACCAATGAATAGAGTAAAAGAGCGAATTGCGTGTTAGTCTCCTCGGTGTAATTCTTCAAAATTGCATCTAGACCGTAAAGCCCTATGAGACATGCAACGTCGAGTTTGTCATCATGGATTATGGTTGCTACCAGCTCTTCGGGAATGTTGAGTATTGTTTGTAGCAAGTGATGCATATCCTACTAGATTGGGGAAACAACAATTAAGTGTGTGGGAGTTGGCAAAACCTTGGAGGTACGCTTGGAATTCCTCGACAGTGGGACATAACTCGTCTTCGTAAAATAGGAACACATGCGCAACAGGATCCCAGAATGTGAGTGCAGCTCTAAGGAGTTCGGGGCGTGGCCCCACGTATCGAAGATCTTGGATTGAGGCTAGGCCTCGGAATAGGGTATTTGATTGGTCGATGACTTTGGATCTTGATAGCCAAGCATTAACAAGGGTTGGCAAAGGACTTTCCATCTCGGATAATGGGAGAGTTTTCGTGGTCAGAAGGAGTGGTGTGTGATTGCTTGTAGCTAGCACCCTTCTTTTATAAGAAAAGTTTCAAAATATCAGTCTCGGTTCTCGTGCCAAGGGATGAGCGCCATGCAAGGTGTCCTAACACCATGCAAATGCAAGGACTCTTCCTCCTGCAGTTTCAAAGCAATCTACAGCACGTTTGGGGGATGACAAGGCTTCTTTTGCCTTAAATAGCTGAGTTGGTTAACAGGGGTGGCTTAGAAGGGATTGATCATCGCGCGATTGTCTCACTTCATCACGCAATAGTCCCTCCATCGCACTATTAACCTGCTTCATCGCGCAACGCTTCAGTCTGCAATTTGACAGATTTCAGCAGCTACTGTCCAATTTTTGTCATTTTTTGTTCCAATGGCTCTTTTGCATTTTTGATGGTTCGAGCAAGTCATCATAAGTGTTTGTGACTATGTCCAAGCATCGGATTCAAAATATCTCGTCTAACGAAGATTTTGGACCCTCGGCGGCCCGTTGCAAGCTTAAATCGAGGTTTTGAGCGGCCAAATTCCATTTTAAGGGTTTTTACCAAGTTTTATCTTGCCGTACAGGTCATATGGATCTTGTATGACTATATGGAGGTGTCGGTTTCAGTCCGGGACATAATCGAGTCATGTTTTTGTGTTGAATGCACTTTTTTGCAAAATTTTTAGCATTTTCTCGGTCTAAATCCCATTTCAGGATGTTTTTCTTAGTTCTGTCGGTTCGTATAAGTCATGTTGTGCGTTGTGAACCTCGTCGAAGTGTTGGTTTGGTCAAGTTTGAAGTATTTTGAATTTTGGTTCGTTAATGCTCAAAATTCCATTATATTCCTCGTATCCTCATGTCCTGCTCGTATCCCAGGACACATTTTCCCTTTTCTTTTGAGCTAATCGTATCTGTGCGCGTGTACCCAATTGTATGTAGTCTTGAGTGCGTCATCAATGCAAGTTTGGTATTAGCGGTTGGGTTTTATTTTCTCTTATTCATCAAGAGAGTTATTAAACCATGAAATGCAAATTTGAAAGTTGTCATAAACCATGATCTATCCATACTAACGGTGGAACTACTGTACTTACGGCACTTCGGCTGATCAAAACCATCATGTCAACTAGGGCACATCTGCCTACAAGTCGAAAAGGCACGCAGGCCTCAAAAAAGCTACTAAGTATCAAGCTATCCACTTGGGTGCGCAGGCCCGAAAGCAAAATCAAAGCAAAAAGTAAATAGGGCTCAGCAGGTCCTCAACCGAACCAGTTGACGTCGTCGTCGTCATCCTCCTCTTCTTCTCTCGGATCTCATTTGAATCCAGGATCATCAGCAGTATCATCAAAATCACTGCTGGCAAACTAGTGTTCCTCCTCTTCTCCCTCTTCTTCTTCTTCTTCCTCCTCCTCCTCGGAAACCTCAGGCTCCAGCCTCTTCCTCTTCCTTGTGGCCTCTTGCTACAATGTCCTCTCTCGCATCTTTATTCTGTATCTCTCCTCCGCGCGCGCCACGGCCTCTTTTGCTGCTTGCAAGTCCCCGACTGCTTGTTGGGTGCTCCTTGTTTGACACTGGGTCGTGGTCGGAGGTGCGGTCGTTGCTGGTGCTGCCATTTTCTTCTGTGGCGGAGGCCGTGCGCTTTTCCTCCTAGGGGCCGCCTATCGTTGTTCCTGCATTGTATTTTTTGTTTCAAGCATCAGTATACATTGTGCATATTGTTTGTATGGTGTGGAAAACAGGTACAATTTATCAAATTTCAATTTCAAAGGCATCAAAGCATTATATATTGGGAGCAATTGCATATATCAAGTATCGAGTATCGAAAGCAGGAATGTATCATTTTCTGAAAGATACACCTGAGTTCTCTGAGAAGCTGCCATGGGAGTTTGTACTGGATATTGCAAGTCCAATGGGAAGCCACTCGCCGCTTTCCTCACCACGTTTTCCAATGCAAGCATACAGCGAATAGCTTCGTTCACCCACTCGATAGGAACCTGCATACAGTTGGGCGTTATCAAAGTAGTACAATGATAATACAAAGGTATCGAAGTTCAGGAATGACAGATATTCTTACTGGGACAGTAACAGGTGTAGGCTCAACTCTGGCAAGAACGAGGACTACCTCAGCTGGATTCCCCTGTGGGTCCACCACGGGCACCTTCAGCATTGAAACAATACAAGGACTGTGTACTTTGCTCTACGAAGTTTCATATTACCTGTGAAGGTCGGAGTTCGTCTAGGTGTATTCGGAAGCCGTTCAGGTTGCCCCTTCCTTTCTTCTCCCCCATGTTTTCCTTACTCTAGACATGTGCGCGGGGGAGAGTCCTCAGGTCCGAGCACTTGGTTGCAGGGCGGCACATATTCAATACCTCGTAAGCCTAGAGCTGCACGGTTATGAAACATGAGAAGTTATCAGTACATGCAAGTTATACAATCAAGCAGGCTATGTTACCCATTCAGATAGAAGTATAAATTGAAATTGTGCTTTGATTAAAATCATACCTCCCATATTATCCAGTACCCGGTTGTGCTTTGCTCCGTCCTCGACGAGTCCCCGAGAAAGCCATAAGCTAGCCCGAGTGCTGCTCCACCCCAGTCAAAGCTTGAGGCTGTCCTCAAGTCTCTATGTGCTGGTGGGTATGACAGCTGCACTTTGCGTCACCTGTTCGGATATAGGGAAGTGCCAAAAAGGTACAGCAAGTACGCCCTAGCCATCTGCTCCGCCTCCTGCTCGGTCGTCACCTTCTTCTTCAAATACTCTCTAAATTGCTTGTACCTCGCCATCCCCTCCTCAATCTTGGGTGTCTCTCCTAAAAACTACGCCAGTGCTGCCTTATCATCCTGAACGCCCGAGTCAAATGGGATAGGCTCGCCTCTGACTCTTAGGCTGGCCTCTGACTCTTAGGCTGGTGAGTGCTGCAAAGTCTGTGGGCGTCCCCGTCATCTCCCTAGGTGGTAGGTGGAAGGTGTTGGTAGTATCCCTCCACCTCTCTGCAAGTGCAACTAAGATGATGTGGTCATTTCTGACCGGGGAAAGGGTCTATATAAACTCGCCAAAGCCTGCCTCATCTACTAACTGCCTCACTCTTGCTGGCAGACTATTGTATAGCGCCAAGGAGCTGCACACGCCTCCAAAACCACTGATATCCCTCGGTCTTGCTCTCGCTTGTTTCAAACACAAAGATGAGCAATAGTGGAACATGTCAGCATATTGGGCTTTCATTTTCAAGTTCCAAGTAATCAATGCGACCTACAATGGATGGTTGGTTCAAGTTATTACTTGCATGGCTTATTGATCGAGGATTATTACGAGCTATCCTCAAAATTGAATACATGCAAGTAAGTACAAAGGTGAAGTGGAAAAGGGGTGTCCAAGAGTATACCTCAGTCCAAGTATTCGAGATATGTCAGGGTCTCTCAGCACAAGCTCAGTGTCATATTCTGTCCGCCGTGGCACGTATGCTGCAAAGCCTGATGGCACGAACAAGTGTGGCGTGGGAGGCACATACGTCTCTGCTGCAAAGTCAGGTCGTATCAAACTCTCGGCCTCAGCCACAGCTGTCACCCTAGGCCCCTGTGCCTCCGCTCCGACTCTCTCCTCAACCTCCATGTCTTTCAAGGCCTCTACCTCCTCAGCTCTAGCCCACTCGGCCCTCGCAGCCACCTCTGCAGCCTCTATCTCTCTTTGTCGCTCTTCCCAAGCCAACAGGACAGCCGCTCCAACTCTGGGATTCTCCTTAAGGAGCCTTGCTAGCCTCTCGTCACTCAAGTACTCCACAAAGTCCTCCCTAGTAATTGGCCTATGGGTCGAAGACTGGGCCATAGGATGAAACATTCCGCCCTTGGTCTGTATATCTCTTGCCTCCTCTTCCTCGGCCACAGTCAAATTCTTTCCCCATGCCGGATCTCGCACCGAGGAACTTTCATTCGGCCCAATATCAGTGCCACCGGTACCATTGCTTTCAACGCCTTCAGAACCGCCACCGATCACCACCAAGCCTCCCACTGCCACGTTCGGGTCTAATAGCCGAACAACAGGCCCCACGGCCCCAGTTTCCTTTGTCACGTGACGCATTGGCTCCGTCGCGCGATGATTGTGTTCGTCAATGATCTCCTGCTTGCAGCCTTAATCATCGTCGCCGCCACCCATAACCTCTGCACCTCCACCCACAACGGCCCCTATCGACCATTGATCTCCCGTTTCAACCTCCATTGGTACTCCCTCGTCCTCTGGACGATCAACTACCTCTCCTCCACCGCCCTCGTTGCTGTGATCCGCCATGGATGGAAGTTTGAGTGTGGGTTTATTGATTTGGGAAGAAAATCAAGAGTTTGTGTAGAGTTTGAGAGGGTTTGGGAGTGAGGAGAGTGTTTGAACCTTTTGAAACCGTTGAAAACTGCTTCTGTATTGTCCCCTGGAAGTTTAAAGGTTTGGGACACGCTTGGTCCGGGTCTGGGCCTATTCCGAATCCAAACCCTGACAGGTTTTCGTAGCGCAATGAAGTGGCTCTATCGCGCGATAGACAAGTTGGGCCTCCAGCCCAATTCAATTTCTGGCTTGACCCAACTCTCTTTGGCCCATGGATACTTATTATGGCGTTACAACAATTTGTGAAGGTCATTTTTACGTTCATATGTTCACTCCGGAGCACCTTTCTATCCCCAGCGACGATCCATCCGTCCAATTATCGATTCAGCGATGATCCATCTGTCCAATTCTCAAAACAGTGACGATCCATCCGTCCAATTATCGAATCACCGACGATATATCTGTCCAATTATTGATTCAATGACCATCCATCCGTCCAATTATCAATCAGCGATGATCCATCCATCCAAACCATTCATTACCCAGGAGTGTTCATGATCGATCCACTCTCCAACCCCTTGGTGCACGGTATTTTTTTACATACCGACTTGCATTTTCCATAAATCGGTTTTTGGGCAGGTTTGTTGGGTGTCTAGAAATCTTTGACGTTACCCGTACCAGTCAATGGTGCTCCGCGTGCTGTCAAAGAGGGACTTCTGTAAA
The DNA here is from genome assembly GCA_019656295.1 of Rhododendron mucronatum var. ripense. Classification (NCBI taxonomy): domain Eukaryota; kingdom Viridiplantae; phylum Streptophyta; class Magnoliopsida; order Ericales; family Ericaceae; genus Rhododendron; species Rhododendron mucronatum. The sequence continues at coordinate 1,169,278 of BPLT01000140.1, read as the reverse complement.
CACCCCAATCTGGATCTCCCGATTTACTTCATTTTCTTTCGGTTTTCTTGTTTCCTCGATGATGAATCAGATCAAAATCAGTCTTGAGAATGAAAAGGTTGAACTTGGAATGAGTGGACCCCTTTCTTAAACCCAAAAACCCTAAGTCAAAACTCTAACCCGGGTTAGATTATCGAGCGTTAAACTACCTTTAAACTGGCTCCCTCGTGCGACGATCCTTGCTGCCAGGTGTGGGTCAAACTCAAAACCTTGACCGTTGACCGGCGTGCGGTTGGCACGACAAAAGCGCGATGATGTCACTCCATCGCGCGATGGTCAGCGCCTGTCCCTATCACCTTTTTCCAGCTAGATTTCATGATGATCAAGGGTGCACAGCGCTGTGTAACCCCGTTTTCGTCGACGGTACAGCATTTTGCAAGGCTTGGCTTGCACCACCCCTCCCCCACTCTCCCATCACCTTTTGCACCCCACTTCTCCACCAAGCAACCATAACCAGCCTTGCGGCTGGTTTTGAGGCCTTGTGCACCACCAACCAGGCACTCTCCCCCTCCTATAAATACCATCCATGGTTCATCTTCCAAAGTGTCACACCCTCGATTTTCAACATAATTAAGTAATCCAATTTGATAAAAGATCCTCGCAAAACTTAATAATACCCAAAAGGTTCCCAACTGTTTATCTTTACAAGCAAGTCCCCAAAAGTTAAAATATACAACTTTGGTGCCACGGCCCAAAACAACTTGATCACAAGTATGAATCTATTTAGAATATTACAATCTCTTTAGTCAAAAGGAATTTAAGAATAATTAGTTACAAACTCATCTTTACCAAAAGGAAGTTAATTACAAAAGATGATTAAGTAACTAAAACATGGTTAGTTTCCAAAAGTTTTCGGGTCCAAGCACACCATAGCATGTAGTTTATTGCTCGGCATTTGAACCTGAAAAGAAGGATTTTGTTGAGCTACACTAGCCCAGTTGGAATATCTTTACCAAATTTATATGTAAATACAATGATAAGTGCAAACAAGAGAGGGTATGGAAATACAGCTCGGTAGACAATATCAATCAATTTGTAAAGGAGCCCTTATTGAAATTGCATGCATAAACTGTATGACACAAAGCCCTCAAATAATCCCAACTCGACTCGCTACCTAAAACTTCACCATCGGTATTTCCACCACTTGCGTTACCGTATAATCACCATAAGGATTACCGTGTTACCACCACTTGCATCACGGTGATCCCTAACGACTTGGGTTACCGTATTACCACCATTTGCGTTATGAAACCCTCTAAATTTCCGTATTACCACCACTTGCGTTAAAGGACTTCCTATTCCAACTTCTGACCCAAAATCAACTATTTCCTCATATAACATACCTGCTAAGACTCCCCCATGAACCCATTCATAGATAGAACATCCTACATTATGCCAAAGTCATCACAAATGCACCATGAACGATCACAAATACCAACAATCTATAGAAAGTATATTAACAACGTTTAACTAAGTCAATTCTTATCCGGTTCTTGCTAACGGAATATCAACGGACCAAGGAGTACATCGAGTCATCATAGGAAGTCAATTAGATATGCTTAAGATAGGTTAGGAGGTGTCCAAGGGGATTTAGAACTGATCGGGGGTCAAAACTATCGACGGAGAAGCAATAGGAGCAAAACTGGAGTTAAGCTCCTGGTATCGATACGCACATAATCCGTATCGATACAATATTAACTGTCCAAAAAGATAAGCTTACTGTATCGATACGCCACATAATCCGTATCGATACCACGGGGCATCGGGTAGCGATTTCAGCAGATTTTCAAGGCATGCTTAACAACCAAAATCCAACAACCCAAGGCACGAATCTACACCAAATCAACACATAAACACATAGAAGAGGTAAAGAATCCCTACCTCGCAATAATGGTCGAGATTCAAGTGTTTTTGAACGAGCCATAACCTCTTGAACTCCGAAACCTCGATTTAAGCTTGACCCAAGGATCTCCGAGCTCAAGAACGCGAAGGGAAGGCTTGAGGGAGGTTGATTCTTAAAGATTTTGTAAGTTTGAGTGGAGTTTTGAGTGAGAAGAGAGGAGAGAGAGAGAGAGAGAGAGAGAGAGAGAGAGAGAGAGAGAGAGAGAGAGAGAGAACGGATGAGAAAGAGTTGGGAGATGAGAATTTGATCTCCTACATCTAACGCACACTCCTATAGACCCATATAACTCTAAATCACACACACACACCCTCAACTCTCTATTCTTTCACTCTAGCCCTCAATCCAAAATATCCACCAATTAATCCACATTTTCTCAATTAGGCATTTAATTAACTTTTCAAAAATTAAAATTATTCAGGTCTCTACAATCTATCCTCCTTAAAGAAATTTCGTCCCGAAATTTATAGCACAAACCAACTAAAGTCATGCATCAAACAAACAGGTTCATGCCATAATATATATCACCAAACAACTAGGTAACAATCATAAGATTATAGTTTCAAAACTCACATTGATTAGTTCGGAAATAATTGCGAATACTTCTCCCTTACTTCATCCTCCCTTTCCCACGTTGACTCCTTTTTCCCGAGATTATTCCAAAGAACTCGCACTAATGGTATGGTTTTACCCCTCAAGTGTTGCTCGCGCGAATCTAGGATACGTATCGGTTCCTCCCCGTAAGATGCATCAGCTTCTAACTCTAACTCGGACCACTCTAGAACGTGTGACGGATCTGGTTCATACTTTCGTAACATCGATACATGAAACACGTTATGAACATCCGATAATCTCGGTGGTAAAGCCAATTGATACGCGACTTCACCAATCTTCTTGATAATGTCAAATGGTCCGATATAACGTGGTGAAAGCTTGCCCCTTTGTCCAAAACGAGATAGTCCCCGACACGGCGATACCTTTAGAAACACGTGATCCCCCACTTCAAACGATAACGGCCGATAACGACGATCGGCGTAACTCTTTTGTCTACTTTGTGCGGTTAACAACCGTTGACAAATGATTTTGACTTGCTCGGTAGTTCTCTTTTGCGCTTCAAGAAGACATTTACGAATCGCTTTCATGCTCTCGGAAGTTTCCTGGATCAATTCCGACCCAATTAATGTAGCCTCGCCTAACTCGGTCCAACAAATGGGTGATCGACACTATCTCCCATACAAAGCTTCATACGGCGCCATCTCGATGCTAGATTGATAACTATTGTTGTATGCGAATTCGACTAACGGTAGGTGATCTTCCCAACTACCCCGAAAATCCATAATGCAAGCCCGAAGCATATCTTCTAGAATTTGGATCGTTCTCTCGGATTGACCATCCGTTTGAGGATGATATGCTGTACTAAATAAGAGATTGGTGCCAAGAGCTGCCTGCAGACTCTGCCAAAAACGCACGGTAAACTTTGGATCTCGATCCGATACGATAGAAACGGGTATCCCATGGAGACGGATAATCTCACGGATGTACAAACGACCAAGCGTATCAATCGAATCGGTAACATGAATCGGTAAGAAATGCGCTGACTTAGTCAATCGATCAACTATCACCCAAATGGCATCATGCGCCCTCGGCGATCTCGGTAGACCGGTAACGAAATCCATTGTCACATTCTCCCACTTCCACTCGGCCACTGGTAATGGTTGCAACTCCCCCGCAGGTCGTTGATGCTCGGCTTTGACTCGTTGGCACGTAAGACATCTAGACAAAGATGGCTACATCTCTCTTCATTCCCGACTACCAAAACTGTCTACGCAAGTCATGGTACATTTTTGTTCCTCCCGGATGCACTGCTAAAGGCGAATGGTGGAATTCCCTTAAAATTTCCTCCCGACACGAAATGGGTACGAACAATTTTCCTTGGTTTCGCAAACCTTGATCGGCATGAATCATCCACCCCTCTCGAGCTTTCCCGCTAAGAAACTTAGTACGAAACTCTTCCGCTTCTGCATCTTGCCATTGAGCCTCAATTACTTGATTCGACAAAGTTGATTGAACGATCAAGTTGCACAAAGTGACTCCATCACGGACCTCTTCAAAATGTAGCGCATACGAACCTAAATCGTTCATCGTTTTCCACTCGTGGATGGCTAAACTCGCAAGTTGCGTCGATTTTCTACTTAGCACATCTGCTACCACGTTCGCCTTTCCCGGATGATATTGCAACTCAAAGTCGTAGTCCTCTAAATGTTCCATCCATTTGCGTTGTAGCAAGTTAAGCTCCTTTTGAGAGAACAAGTACTTGAGACTCTTGTGATCAGAAAAGACTTCGAACCTCTCCCCATACAGGTAATGACGCCAACTCTTCAAAGCAAAAACAACGGCCGCAAGTTCTAAATCATGGGTAGGGTAGGTTCGTTCATGAGTTTTCAATTGTCGCGATCCATATGCTACCACTAGCCCCAATTGCATCAACACGCACTCCAATCCTTCTTTTGAACCGTCACAATACATGGAATAACCAACTCCCCGTTTGGGCACAACCAAAACCGGTGCACTAGTTAATCTTTTTTTCAGTTCCTGAAAGGCCATCTCACACGCGTCACTCCAAATGAAACGAGTCCCCTTACAAGTCAACTTAGTCAACGGAGTTGTTAGGCTAGAGAAATCAAGTACAAAACGACGGTAATACCCAGCCAAGCCCAAGAAACTACGAATCTTGAACACATTCTTTAGTTGCTGCCAACTCATCACAGCCTCTATCTTTCCCGGATCAACGGACACCCCATCCTTCGACACAACGTGACCCAAAAACTTGACTTTGGACAACCAAAATTCACATTTGCTAAGCTTGGCATACAAACGGTGCTCTCTCAAGAGTTCAAGAACGATAGAAAGGTGAGATTGATGTTCTTCCTCTGAAGATGAGTAGATGAGAATATCGTCCACGAAAACAACTACGAAACGATCGAGATAAGCACGAAAGATGCGGTTCATCAAATCCATGAAAGTTGCTGGTGCATTTGTCAATCCAAAGGGCATAACAACAAATTCGTAGTGGCCATATCTAGTACGAAAAGCAGTTTTAGGAATGTCTTCCCTCCGGACTCTCAACTGATGGTAACCAGACCTCAAATCAATTTTAGAGAAGCAAGTGGCGCCTCGAAGTTGATCAAACAAGTCGTCGATTCTAGGCATAGGGTACTTATTCTTAATGGTGACGCGATTTAATTTACGATAATCGATACACAAGCGAAGCGACCCATCCTTCTTTTGAGCGAACAAAGCCGATGCTCCCCACGGTGACGTACTCGGGCGAATAAACCCCAAATCCTACAATTCTTGCAACTGGATCTTCAATTCCCTCAACTCGGCAGGCGCGAAGCGATAAGGGGGTATAGAGGTAGGAGCGGTACCAGGAAGCAAATCAATAGAAAACTCGATTTCCCTTTCGGGTGGTAAACCGGGTAACTCCTTTGGAAACACGTCCGGAAAATCACAAACTACAAGAGGTAACTCCCTACACGCGGATACATCCTCAACTAAGGCCAAACTCGCTAATAGAGCGTACACCGACTCACACTCCCGAAACTCACACAAATACGGTTCTATCGGTTCCCGACGCTCCCCGAAGAACTCGAAACAAGAACCCCCAGGCGGACAAATACGGACCCGACGCTTGAAGCAATCTATAGTAGCATGGAACATCGACAGCCAATCCATCCCCAAAATAAGGTCAAACGCCGACATATTCAGCATGATAAAGTCGAATGTGAAACGACGATCCCGAATAACAAGCTCACAATCGCGGCAAATACGATCTAACGGCGATCTACCTCCTATGGGTGTATCAACAAACAACGGAGGACTAATACTTTTGATTTCCAATCCCAAAGCACAAGCAATAGATGCAGCAATGAATGAATGCGATGCTACTGAATCAAATAACACTCTAGCAAAGGAGTTAAACAAGAGAACTGTACCCCTCACAACCGAAGTTTCCGGGGCATGAGAAGTGACAGGAGGTGGTGGAGGTGGAATAGCAGAAGTGATTGCAAACGCCCTCCCCTGAGTAGTCTAACCCTGAACATGTCCACCCCGATGACCAGAGCCCTGAGAAGGTGTAGATGAACTCGCTCCTCTCTCAACCTAAGATCCCTGAACCGAAGTGGTCTGACAAAAGTGAGACTGTTGTTGTCTCTGAGCACCCCGAAAAAATGATTGCCGGCCAGAACCCTGTCCACCCCTCGGCTGCTGCACCGATCCCGACTCGCTTCGTGCCCCTTCTCCACGTGGACAATTTCTAGCAAAGTGACCGGGCTTCCCACAAGTAAAACACGTGTTCAAAAGTCGCGGGCATTGGGCGCGAATGTGCCCCGACCGACCACACTCGTGGCATATGATCGAAGGTCTATTGGAGACTCCCCGAGTTCCGAACGAAGATGATGGTGGAGGCCTAAAGTTTGACGGACCCTGCGAAGTCGACATTTGATCTCGTTGTCTCTTTCTCCCTTGACTACTGAAACTCCCTGATGAAGAACTCATACCTCCCGCTGGTTGCCTTGGTTCCCAAAGCTTAGGATTTTTGGGTGTCTCCCTTGGTGTCTCGATACTCCTTGCACACTCAACCACCTCAGAAAATCTACCCTTGCATTGTGCCATAACAAACTTTTTCACCTTTTCATGTAAACCTCTCTCGAACCGCCTACACTTCCTTTCCTCGGTGGCTACCAACTCCGGTGCGAAACGGGACAAAGATTGAAACTTTAAGGCATATTCCAACACAATCATATCCCCTTGCTCTAGCCTTTCGAACTCATCTCTCAATTGGTCACGACTCGTTTCCGAAAAGTATTGTTCCTCGAAGAGCACCTCGAATTCAGCCCAAGTTAGGTTCTCAACATTTGGCTCATTTGCTTGAGCCGTGGTCCTCGCTGCTCTACTCGCATCCTTTCTCGATTCCAACACGGACTCCCACCATTCGTTCGCTTCCCCGATGAGCTGAACGGCTATGATATTGACTCGCAAGTCATCCTCCGTGATCTGAAGAGCCCTGAAGAGTTTGCGAATTTGGGCTAGCCAATGATCGGCCACAAGAGGATCACTGCTCGACCCATCAAAAGTAGGTGGATTTCTTCAACTAAACTCCCTCATTGCGCTTTCCCTAGGAGCAAGATTTAAAAGGTTTACAACTGCAAGAGCCGCAACGAAATCCCTAGCATAAGGGTTTTGAATGATTGGGACTTCTTCTCCCCGACCGTGTTCGGTCCCTTCCCTCGGATTCCCACTCGGATTTTCCCCATGGTGGCTAACCTCATCCTCAACCGGCGCTCCCCTGCCACGACCACGACGACGGCCATGACCAGCTCTACTTTCAGCCTCACCTGCTCTAGCACGCGTTCTCGGAGGCATTTAGCAACAAGTTACAAGAAAGGGAAGGTTCATCAACAACAACATCATTTCATGAGGTCAAAGCCCTGAACTATCCCAACACGGGTCAAAGCGACTCTACACCACTCTACTATATTGAAATGACATGCCAAGTAAGCCAAATGATATCAATGCATACAAGCACACATGTGTTATGAGAATGGTGTGACATTTTGAACCCATGAGACTAGAAGTCTCCCCACGGTCTCAAAGTATTTAAACCTAGATGCTCTGATACCAATTTGTCACACCCTCGATTTTCAACATAATTAAGTAATCCAATTTGATAAAAGATCCTCGCATAACTTAATAATACCCAAAAGGTTCCCAACTGTTTATCTTTACAAGCAAGTCCCCAAAAGTTAAAATATACGTACAACTTTGGCGCCACGGCCCAAATCAACTTGATCACATGTACAAATCTATTTAGAATATTACAATCTCTTTAGTCAAAAGGAATTTAAGAATAATTAGTTACAAACTCATCTTTACCAAAAGAAAGTTAATTACAAAAGATGATTAAGTAACTAAAACACGGTTAGTTTCCAAAAGTCTTCGTGTCCAAGCACACCATAGCATGCAATTTATTGCCCGGCATTTGAACCTGAAAGGAAGGATTTTGTTGAGCTACACTAGCCCAGTAAGAATATCTTTACCAAATTTATATATAAATATGATGATAAGTGCAAACAAGAGAGGGCATGGAAATACAGCTCGGTAGACAATATCAATCAATTTGTAAGGGAGCCCTTATCGAAATTGAATACATAAACTGTATGGCACAAAGCCCTCAAATAATCCCAACTCGACTCGCTACCTAAAACTTCACCATCGGTATTTCCACCACTTGCGTTACCGTATAATCACCACAAGGATTACCGTGCTACCACCACGTGCGTCACGGTGATCTCTAACGACTCGGGTTACCGTATTACCACCATTTGCGTTAAGAAACCCTTTAAGTCTCCGTATTACCACCACTTGCGTTACAGGACTTCCTATTCCAACTTCCGACCCAAAATCAACTATTTCCTCGTATAACATACCTGCTAAGACTCCCCCATGAACATATTCATAGATAGAACATCCTACATTATGCCAAAGTCATCACAAATGCACCATGAACGATCACAATTACCAACAATCGATAGAGAGTACATTAACAACGTTTAACTAAGTCAATTCTTATCCGGTTCTTGCGGAAGACCAATGGATCAAGGAGTACATCGAGTCATCATAGAAAGTCAATTAGACATGCTTAATATAGGTTAGGAGGTGTCCAAGGGGATTTAGAACTGATCTGGGCTCAAAACAATCGACAGAGAAGCAATAGGAGCAAAACTGGAGTTAAGCTCCTGGAATCGATACGCACATAATCCGTATCAATACAATATTAACTGTCCAAAAAGATAAGCTTACTGTATCGATATGCCACATAATCCATATCAATACCACGAGGCTTCGGGTAGCGATTTCAACAGATTTTCAAGACATGCTTAACAACCAAAATCCAACAACCCAAGGCACGAATCTACACCAAATCAACACATAAACACATAGAAGAGGTAAAGAAGTCCCTACCTCGCAATAATGGTCGAGATTCAAGCATTTTTAAACGAGCCCTAACCTCTTGAACTCCGAAACCTCGATTTAAGCTCGACCCAAGGATCTCCGAGCTCAAGAATGCAAATGCAAGGCTTGAGGGAGGTTGATTCTTGAAGATTTTGTAAGTTTGAGTGGAGTTTTGAGTGAGAAGAGAGAGGAGAGAGAGAGATAGTTGGTGGAGAGAGAGAGAGAGAGAACGGATGAGAGAGAGTTGGGAGATGAGAATTTGATCTCCTACATCTAACACACACTCCTATATACCCACATAACTCTAAATCACACACACACACCCTCAATTATTCTGGTCTCTACACAAAGGGTTACAAAAATTCAAGCAAAAAGAAAGACTGCATAAGCCCTTCATACTTTCATTTCTCCTTCACTACCATCTTGTTCAAACCTTGTTCTAATCACTCAAAGCAAAGGTATAATCTACTTTCTGCTTACTGCTTTGATCCCTGAGGGGGGCTGGCAGGGCCAAGGCTGGTAATCAATACCAGTCCTGGCCCTAAAGTTAGCAGGGTTACAAGAATCGTGAACTGACTTTCCAGCGTGCAAGGGACTCACTTACTCGCGCGATTGTCCCATTCAACGCGCGACAGTTCTTGTGGGGATTGGATGTTGGTTGTTTTCTGTTTTTATAATATTATGGGATACCGCGAAGCATGTTTAGAGTTATTCCACTGTTTTTCATGCTAAAAGCAGTTTAGCTAAGCACAGTTTACTCTTTTATTTGCTTTGGAATGCCCCTGTATTGCTTTTGAACTTGTCTCAGAGCCCGGGCATGCAAGAGCAATTCCTGGAAGTCCAGTCCGATCATCGCACGCTGATCTCACTTTATCGCGCGATGGTATACGATTTCCAGAGACTGCCTGTGCATGGGCAACTTGGTCCCTGACCTTTGCTTTAACACCCTCTCTGTTTAAGGGTTGAATCTTATTCCTGTTTATCATGTTTGTAATAATTATTTGCTTTCAGTACATATAAAACTGCTTGGTTTGCCTCCTGGGTGAGCACTGGTCCTTTTAGAGCCCAGAAGGGAATAAAATTCAGCCTGTTGGTGGGATGTCAACCCTCGCGCGATTGTATGGGACTATCGCACGATAGTGGGCTTGCATGCATGAAAATCCATGCATGCAAGGTGGCCATTGTGTGCACTAAACTCATACAAAGGCACTGTTTGACAACGCTATGGTTCTGGATTTTATTTCATTTTTTTCCCATGTCTCATGTCATCCACGCTACTTTCGATCACATTTTGCAAATATGTTATGGCTTTAATCCCTGATTAACTATTTCTTGCCCTAAATTGGCTAAAAATCGATTAATAAAGAAGAATTACAAATGTTTTCAAAATGCTTAAGTAGAGACCAACCTCCGGATTGGGCGAGAGGGGTGTCATAAAATCCTTCCCCTTTCGTAACCTGGCTCCCGAACCCAAATATGGTTATGACGGACTGGTACCTTAACTTTTTCAAATCAAAATAGCGCTGCAAGTGCTTCAAATACGGTTCCTTGGGTGTCAGACCTTCAAACCCGAGTGGCGACTCTGTATTTTGCAAGCGCTTGCCATCTCGCTTAGTGCTCCCTCGAATCAGCATTTAGAAAGAACGGAATCCTTTTAAAGGGCACGCTGCCCACATTTTCCTTACTCTAGAAATGCGCGCGGGGAAGAGTCCTCAGGTCCGAGCATTTGGTTGCCAGGCGGCACATATTCAATACCTCGTAAGCCCAGAGCTGCACGATTATGAAACAAGACAAGTCATCAGTACATGCAAGTTATACATTCAAGCAGGTTATGCTATCAACTCAGATATAAGTATAAATTGAAATTGTGCTTTGATTAAAATCATACCTCCTAGATTCTCCAGTACTCGGCTGTGCTCTGTTCTGTCCTCGACGAATCCGCCAGAAAGCCATAAGCTGTGCCGAGTGCTGCTCCAACCCAGTCAAAGCGTGAGGCTGTCCTCAAGTCTCTCAGTGCTGGTAGGTATGATAGGTGCACCTTGCTTCGCCTGTTCGGATACAGGAAGTGCCAAAAGGGTACAGCAAGTACGCCCTAGCCATCTGCTCCGCCTCCTACTCAGTCATCACCTTCTTCTTTAGGTACTCTCTGAATTGCTTGTATCTCGCCATTCCCTCCTCAATCTTGGGTGCCTCTCCTAAAAATGACACCAGTGGCACCGTATCATCCTGAATGCCCGAGTCAAATGGATAGGCTCATCATCAACTCTCAGGCTGGTGAGCGCTGCAAAGTTCGTGGGCGTCACCGTCATCTCCCCATCTGGTAGGTGGAAGGTATTGGTAGTATCCCTCCACCTCTTTGCAAGTGCAACTAAGACAGCATGGTCATTTCTGACCGGGGAAAGTGTCTGTATGAACTCGCCGAAGCCCGCCTCATCCACTAACTGCCTCACTCTCATCGGCAGACTCTTGTATAGCGCCAAGGAGCTGCACGCGCCTCCAAAGCCGTGGATATCTTTCGGTTTCGCTCTCGCCTGTTTCAAACAGAAAGATGAACAATAGTGGAATATGTCAGCATGAGGGATTCTCATTTTCAAGTTCCAGGTAATTAATGCAGCCTACAATGGATGGTTGGTTCAAGTTATTACATGCATGGCTTATCGATCGGGGATTATTATGAGCTATCCTCAAAATTGAATGCATGCAAGTAGGTACAAAATTGAAATGCAAAAGGGGTTTCCAGGAGTATACCTCAGTCCAATTGTTCGAGATATGAGTCTCGGGGTCTCTCAACACAAGCTCGGCGTCGTACTCTGTCTGTCATGGCATGTACGCTACAAAGCCTGATGGCACGAACAGGTGTGGCGTGGGAGGCACATACGCCTCCGCTGCAAAGTCAGGTCGAATCAAGCCCTCTGCCTCAGCCACAGCCACAGCCGTCACTCTAGGCCCCTGTGCCTCTGCTCCGGCTCTCTCTTCAGTCTCCATGTCTCTCAAAGCCTCCTCCCTCTCGGTCCTCTCCCTCTCAACTCTTGCCGCTGCCTCAGCTGTCTCTATTGCCCTTTGTCGCTCCTCCCGAGCCGTCAAGACTTCCACTCCAACCCCGGGGTTCTCCTCAAGCAGCCACTAGCCTCTCGTCACTCAAATACTCCACGAAATCCTCTCGGGTGATTGGTCGGTGAGTTGATGACTGGGCTGTAGGATGAAACATGGCATCTTCAAGTTGTACATCTCTGGTCTCATCCTCCTCGGCCACAAGTGAATCTTTTCCTCGCGTCGGATCATGCACCGGGGAACCCATACTTGGCTCAAAATCACCACCACTGGCACCACTGCCTCCGGTGCCTTCAGAACCTCCACCGATCACCATTGAGCCTTCCATTGCTACGCTCGGGTCCACTGCCTGAACAACGAGGCCCTATAGTCCCAGTTTCCTCCATCGCGCGACGCACTGGCTCCGTTGCGTGATGATCACCCTCATTACCGGTCTCCTGCTCATGGCCTTGATCGTCGTTGCCGTCGCCCATGGCCTCTGCACCTGCGCCTGCGACAGCCTCTATCGGCTGTTGAGCTCCCGTTTCAACCTCCATTGGCCCTCCTCGGTCCTCAGGCTGGTCAACTACTTCCCTGTTGCCTCCATTGCCATCATTGATAAAAGCATGAGTGTGGGTTTGTTGATTTGGGAAGAAAATCAAGGGTTTGTGTTGGATTTGAGAGAGTTTGAGAGTAGGGAGAGGTTTTGCAAGTTTGAAACCACTACGAACTGGTTTCTGTAACGTCCCTTGGAAGTTTAAAGCCATAAATCAGGCACGGGCCGGGTTTAGGTAAATTCCAGGTTCAAGCCTTAACAAGTCTTCCTCGCGCGAGGGGGTGGCTCCATAGCGCTATGGACCACTTGGGCCGTCGGCCCAGTTCAACCTCTGGCTGGGCCCAATCTTACTTATCGCTCTTATAATGGTCCAAGAATCTTACTATGGCTGTACAAGTAATTTTGGGGTCATTTCAAGATGTTCTTAATCCAATGTATTTTATATCCCTAGCAGTGGTCCGCCTGCACACTCCAATTCAAATCAGCGACGATCTATCCGTCCAATTTCCAATCAGTGACGATCTATCCGTCCAATTTCAAATCAGCGACGATCTATCCATCCAATTCCAATCAGCAACGATCTATCCGTCCAATTTCCAATCAGCGACGATCCATCTGTCCAATTTTCAATCAGCGACGACCCATTTGTCCAATTTCAATTAGCGACGAACCATCCGTCCAATTTCAAATCAACAACGATCTATCCGTCCAAACCTTTTTCCCCAGGAGAGTTCATATCTATTATTGGTCTGCTCTCCGACCCCCCTTCGGTGCACGGTATTTTTACATGCTGGTCAGCATTTTCCAGAAATCGGCTTTTGGGCAGGTTTGATGGGTGTCTAGAAATCTTTGACGTTACCCGTAGCAGTCAATGGTGCTTCGCGTGCCGTCATAGAGGGACTACTATAGACACCCCAATCTGGATCTCCCGATCGATTTACTTCATTTTTTGGTTTTCTTTTTTCCCCGATGATGAATCAGATCAAAGGCAGTTTTGAGAATGAAAAGGTTTGAGCTTGGAGTGAGTAGGACCCTTCTTAAACCCCAAAACCCTAACCCAGGTTTGGACCGTTGCGCGATGAATTGTCTCCCTCGCGCGGTGATTCTTGTTGCCAGGTGTTGGTCAAAGTCAAAGTCAAAGTCTTGACCGTTGACCAGCGCGCGGTTGACAGAATAATTGCACGATGATGCCACTCCGTCGCGCGATGGTCAGCACATGTCCCTTTCACCTTTTTCCAGCTGGATTTTGTGATGATCAGGGGTGCACAGGGCTGTGTAACCCCGTTTTCGTCGACAATACAGCATTTTACAGGGCTTGGCTTGCACCACCCCTCCCCCACTCTCCCATCACCTTTTGCACCCCTCTTCTCCACCAAGCAACCACAACCAGTCTTGTTGGCTGGTTGTGAAGCCTTGTGCACCACCAACCATGCACTCTCCCCCTCCTATAAATAACACCCCCCCCCCCCCCTCCCCCCATCTTCCATAACCATCTTCCAAAAGGGTTACATAAACTCAAGAAAAAGACCACACAAGCCTTTAATACAGTCATCGCGCGACAGTCCTCGTGGGGATAGGATATTAGTTGTTTCCTGTTTATAGTATAATAAATCTCTGTGAAACATGTTAAAATTTTTCCACTATATTGCATGCTAAAACCAGTTAGCTTATTTCAGTTTACTTCGTTATTTGTTGAATGCCCTTGGGTTGCTTCTGAATATGTATCAGAGCCCATGCATGCAAGAGCAATTCCTAGAATTCCAATCAGGTTCATCGCGCGATGATCTCACTCCATCGCGCGACGTGTGTCTGTTTCCAGAGGTTGCCTTGCACGGGCAACTTGGTCTTTGACCTTTGTTTCAGCACCCTCACTGTTTAAGGGTTGTATCTTATTTATGATCATCCTGTTTGTAATAATTATTTACATACAGTGCATACAAACTGCTTGGCTTGCTTCCTGGGTGAGCATTGGTCCTTTCAGAGCCAAGAAGGGAATAAAGTCCAGTCAGTGGATGGGATGTCAACCCTCGCGTGACAGTATGGGTTTATCGCGCGATGGAGTATTTGCATGCATGAAGTTCCATGCGTGCAAGTTGGCCATTGTTTTGCATTAAACTCATATTAGGGCACTGTTTGACATCCAGTCACAATACTGAACGTTATTTCATTTGTCTTTCAATATTTCATTCCATCCATGCTATTATCTATCACATTCTGCAAATTGTTACAGTTTTAAATCCCTGATGCACTGTTTCCCCGCCCTAATTGGCTAAAAATCGATTAATAAAAAAGTCACAAATGTTTTCAAAATGTCTAAGTAGAGAACGATCTCCGGATTGGGCGAAAGGGGTGCCATAAAACCCTTCCCCTCTCGTAACCTGGCTCCCGAACCCAGATATGGTTATTGTGGACTGGTGCTTTCACCTTTTTCAAATCAAACTGTGCGGCAAGTGCTTCAAAATACGGTTCCTTGGGTGTCGGACCTTCAAATCCGAGTGGCGACTCTGTATTTTTGCGAGCGCTTGTCATCCAGCTTAGCGCTCCCTCGAACCGACATTTTAAAGGGAACGGAATCTTTTTAAAGGGCACGCTACCCAGATTTAACTTACCGTGATGGCTCACCTTATTAACTGTTTAAAGGCAAATAATCGGTTTATGTGTAGAGTTAAATGAAGCAAGCATTAATTATGTATTGAATGATTACGGGTCAGTCTTTAGCTGGGCAAAAAGGGGTGCCTAACACCTTCCCCTCATTGTACCTTTGGCTCCATTATCCAGAATCTCTACCTTGTTTTCTTAGTTTTAATCAACTAAGTGGCAACTCCTTGATACATGTTGTCATCATATGTGGAGATGTTCCTAGCCATTGGGACATCCATGATTTCAAGTAATTGGAAATGAAATGAGTGTTTGAGGATATCTGTATGGCGACGCCCCGCTTGGGAGGTGTCTGTAGTCGTTGTGACCAAAGGTCATTAAGAGGCTAAAGGGTGTTAATCTTGTATTTAGTTAAGTGAGCAAAGCTTGTTAGTAGAAGTGTTGCGTAGTGCTTTCTGTTGTGTTTCTGTTTGCCAAGGCAGCAGTCGTTTCTCAATTCTCAGCCATCTCTGTTTTGTACCTTTAAGGTTAGGGCTTAGCTTAAATCAAGACAAAAATGAAAAGAAGTTCTCTCTTTCTTCGTTCTTTATTTTCTCTCTCTAGGTCTTGAAATTCTGCTATTAGTTTGTAATGATGTCAGAAATTCCACAAATGATGGTAAGTATCATCCAAACAGGTAAATTTACAATGGTCAAAATTCGAATGAAAGTGTAGCTCGCTTATGATATAAAGTACAGCTCAAATCTTTTTTCCAAGGAAAGCCCAAACGCAGACGTCGAAAAACCAAAAAGATAAAAGAAGTTGCACACATATATACAGAACCACGCATCAAACAGTACTAGTTCACAAATGGAAGTACATAGTTCTCAATCCTGTGAGTAAATCTCCTCGTGACCGTGCAGCTCACTTATTCAACCATAGCCAGACACCAGTTGAAATTAAGTTACTTTATTCATGTATACTAAGCTATACACTAAAACTGAACGTTGTCCTAAACAGGAAGGGACACAGCAACCTTGATTATTATGGAGCAAATATTTCTCTTTGTACCAGACTTGGGCCTCCACGAGCATTATTCCTATATCCACACAGTTGATACACTTATAAATTCGAATACTACTTATCCAAGAGAATACACCAAATATACAAAAGAACATGAAAATTTGAAGTGTAAGACGACAGAGCAACTCTAGGAAGGAATAAAATCCAAAGATCATCTAAATTTGAAGATACATTTGCCCTCCGAAGAAAGAAGCAAAAGTCGTTCTCTGTTTTAAGCGCTCCTCTCTCTTCATGTTTGAAATAGAGGAAAGACTTTATAATTTACTTTCCAATAGATTGATTGCAATAATGGTTCCTTAACGAAGGACATCCCTAAAAGTCGAAAGATTACTCCCTCCATCACGCAAAGATAATTCACTAAGAAACGACAAAGCAATTTTCAGATGAAAAAATATACTACTCCCATGCATGATTTTTAAATTTTTTTGCACACCAAGTGCATATCTAGCGTAAACAATTGCTTACTCCCGTGAGGTTACTTTGAGTGAGGGATTAGATTTTTTTGTTTGTAGGTGTAATAGCATGCCTGGGCTGCAACAAAAACTGCAAGAACTGCTGAACTGGTCTATACCACATCGAACCTTACATTTTGGTCCAGATCCGTGGATTAATAGTGTCCGGTCACGATTTGAAAATTTGAGAACCGTAGTATATCATTCGGTCCAGGAATATTTGGTATGAAACTGTGTATTCACCGAACCCGACCGTACTTAATACATGTGAATCTGAATTTATATGTACGAATTATTTACCAAATACTTGTACCTCTATTTATAACTCTTATTTATATATTTATATTAAAATAATAGATATGAGAGTTAAGTGTAATTAGACCCAAAATGAAACCAATTAATGTAGTACACCTCAGAATGCTAGTTATAATTGGTGAATCTTGCTTTCATTCCTATAATTGGTGACCTCTTTGTTCTGTAAAATAACAGATATGAGAGTTAAGCTTGTTTTTACGTTTAACCGGCCGACCTTTTTGTCCATAAAATTGTGTTTCTAGAAATGAACATTGTTTAACCTCAAGGTTGAAACCGAATCGTGATTTGCAAAGTGGTTCGGTTTGGTCTGTAGGACATTAGGTATAAACACAGATTTCAATTTCTTGGAACCGTGAGTACTAATGGTTCGCTCCGTGACGTTTTATAAAACTGAAAACCGATTTCGATCATGTGCACCGTTCAGTGCAGCGACTTTTCTAGTATGTGACAATAGAAACGAGGAAAAAGAAAAGACGAGTGACCGTTATTCCACCTCAGATGCAAAGAACTAATAGAAACTGAAGAGAGCTACTTACAAACAAGTGAGGAGGAGGAAGCCGCTCGTTCATTCACTTTCTCATCAACTCGCCACTCGTTCGTGACTAACTTTTCTTTGACGGACTTCTTCCCAACAGCTTCTACAAAATCCTTTGGCATGTTTGTCAAAACCAATTCCTTTAGGGCATGCAAATGCTCTGATCCTTCAAACTTCTTCAGTTTTTCACAATCTCTAATTTCTATTTCTTCAAGTTTGGGCAAGCCACCTTCCTTCACCGCCCACTCCTCTAGATGTTCTAGGTTCCACAATTTCAAGACATGCAATTCCGGAAAGATGCCTGGAGAGTGTTCCATTTTCTTGCCCGAGTAAGAGCAAGCCAAAAGGACAAGGATGTTCAGCTTCGGTAATTGTCCTAGCAGCTGCATCTGATCTTCTTTCAGTTTCGACATTGACAATGCAAGGGTTTTGAGGTTTTGCGGAAGGTTAGCTATGCCACCTTTTATCACCCCAAACAGGGATATGCTTACCAGAGATTGATGGAGCTTAAATTCATCGGCTAAGACGATCTCTAAAGCTAGGCCGAATGAATCTCTTGATCTCAACTTCAAGGTTTGAAGGTTACCAAGTCCAGATATGCAATTTACTGTCTTTTGTACTGATTCTGCATTGCACGTCAGCTGCAGTTTCCTAAGGTTTGTCAACCGGGTCAGCCCGTATTCGTCGGGGTCCTTGGAATCCTTGGAATTGATTCGCAGCCCCACTAATGTCCGAAGGTCGGTCGAAGGCTCTTTTGATGGCTTTTCAATTGACACCTCATTCATATAGAGATGACGAAGTTTCTGTGCCTTCCAAATTGAACTCGGCAAAGTGGTTATATTTGTATACTTCAAATCTAAAGTCTCCAAACATGGTAGATGCCCGATGGATGCCGGACATGAATATAGGCCTGTCCATCGCAAGCCTATGTACGTTAGGTTTTGCAACTCTCCCATTTTGTCAGGTAGCACAGGTCTGTAGACCCTCTCTAGATCAAAAACCTTCAACAATGCAACACTCCTCCTCCTATTCATTATTCGTTTAAGCAACTTCTTGATTTTTTTGTTGGATGTGTTGCTCTTTTGAATTTCAAACATAAGGTATGAACAAAGGTGGTGGGTATGAGATTCTGAAGTAGACTTGTTGCGGCCATAATATTGATCTGCTAGTCTGTGAATAAAGAAGTTATTGTTGGGTGAATCTGCATTTGTACAGTCTGACTTGCAACGGTGAACGTGAAGAAATCCTATGTCCTCCGCTTTTGACAAAAAGACGTCGTGAACGAAACAAGGCAAACGACATGTTTTGGGGCTTCCATCCAGTTTCCTCGTCGCTATCTCAATCATGTTTCTGCACACTAGTTCATTAAAAAAATCCCGGGCCATATCTTCAGGTTCAGGGACAGCGCTCGTCTCCTTGGTTGAAGTTTGAACAAACCCCTCAGCATGCCACAAATGCAACAACCTTCGTATTGGGATCTCATACATCTTCGGAAAGAGAGCCAAATAGACGAAACAAGGCCTCAACACAAATGGTAGATTACAGTAGCTTAAAGCTAAAATACTTGAGAGAGGTACTGAATGATCATCTTCACCACAGAGATGGGAAAGATGATCAATTACACTTGACCACTCACTCACTCCCATGGTTGACAGCACTCCTCCCAACAGTATGATCGCAAGAGGCATACCCTTACATAGTCTCAGGATTTTTTCCCTGAAACTATTTTCTTCTGGTGTTCCTACCTTCACCTTGTTCAAGAACAATGCCCAACTGTCCTTGTCAGGTAACCTCACCAGATTCACTGGTGTACTCCACGGGTCAACTTGAGATGCCACAGCAGCATTGCGAGTAGTGAGGATGACCCTACTTCCGTTTGCCTTGTCCGCGAAGGGACGAACAAGCTTGTGCCATAGGTACGTTTTTTTTTTTTTTGGGTAACTAACCCCGGGTACCGTTATCCAAGACTATCAGAAACTTGACCCCCATGAAAAATTTGAAAAGCATCTCAGACAGTTGTTTTTCGTTCATGAGCTCCACATCCGTCACGTCGTCTATGGGAATCTGTGCAATTATGATAAGCAATAGATCCTTATATGTGAAGTCTTCCGGAGCATGGACCCATACACGGCACTGGAAATGCTGCCGAATGTTGAGTCGGTTGTAAACTTTCTTAGCCAGAGCAGTCTTCCCAAGTGATTCTTCGCTGACTAGTGAAATGACTCTGAGGCTTTCCTCTTTATCTTCGATAAGTCGACGCACCAGTTCCTTTTCGGTGTCTTCATGTCCAATAAGTAGATCCAGCGTCTCATCATAATGGTGCTGGGGAGAGTTGCTGTATCTTTCATGAAGTCCCAAAGCTTGAGCATTCCAAAAGACGGTCTTGCCCACTTTTCTATATGTACTGGATACAGCTCTGATTCTCTTTTCGATTTCATTCATTTTGCAGCTCAACTGCAATTGGCTCCATGGCGCAAACACAAATAAGGACACTTTAATCTTATTACCGACACCCATTTTCCTTCTGCGTTTTGTCTTTATGAGGAAGCTCTCAATTATGTATTCTGCAGAGTAAAGAATGGGAAGAAGCTGACCAATCAGTTCGCTGGTGTCATTCTCTTGTTCAGGGACGATCAACAACTGTTCCAGCTCATTTACGATTGTGTCCACCTTGTTTCTCAGTGGGGCAAACAAAAATCTGTCCTCTGCTAGCACTCGCAGCTTCTTTAATTTCTCTATAAAAATTATAATGGGGACGTCATCACCCATGGTTTCTCTCAATCTCATATTCCGGCAGTTTATCACAACACCTCAATTACCAAACTCCGGATCAATCTCTTAATCCTTCGTTTTCTCCTGCAATTTATGCTGTTAAGATTCATCAGGTAACAAAAAAAAAAACCAACATGTTCAATATTGTTTACGGTTTCTATGTCAACAAACTTGGAAAATACGCAAAACCATCTTTGGTTATCCCAATCATACACCTAATTAATTTCCTGGCATGGTTAGTCAAGTATAATTTCTAGGCAAACAAAGTTCTGCAGCACAACCGATGAAGCATATACAAGAATAACATGCACAATTAGCTAACGTGAACTTTACTAATATACAGCACGTAAGTATGGGAAAAGTAACAGAATAGAAACTTGCACAGATACCCAAGAATAAATTTCAGGAAGCAAAACTACAAGAATAACATGCACAAGTAGCTAACGTGAACTTTAGTGATTATACGATCGTCATTTGCTTTTGTTTGAGTACTTTTTTCTAATTAGGAAGCGAGGAGGGCAAAAGAAAAAGGTGGAGGTGCAATTTCCAGCAGAAAGACTCGAATCTAACGCATCACGCTTGGTAATAGAATGGCCTCAACCAAGCAAATTTTTAGTCTCTGTAGCACCAACATGGACATAGGACACGACATGGACAGGTTGACCCGCACATTTACAACAAAATAGAGTGCACGACACGCTGGGGAATACATTTATTTTTGTATTATATTTTTTTCTTCATTATATATACATCTTTAAAACAGCAGCGAAAACAACAAAATCGTTGAAACAAGATATCAGTGACATTCCACATTTCACATTTCTATCGTTATATAGGGTGCGCCCATAAATAAGAGAATGGAGATAATGGAAGAGAGAGATTTTAGACTAATGCAATAGTAAATTATCGTTCCACGGAACTTAAAAGTTGTAGACACCTCTCAAACGGGGCATCGCCATACAGAATGATCGTCATTTGTTTGTTTGCTTTTCACTTCATAAACCAAGATCGTGGATATTCCCATGGCTAGGTACATCGCCCCACGATAACGGTTATCATCAAAACAGAGTCACCACCTAGTTTATAAAAATTAGGAAAAACAAATAGAGATTCCGGGTACAAGAGCCAAGAGTACAACATGGGGAAGGTGTTAGGCACCCCTCTTTGCCCAATCGTGACTTGCCCTTAATTATTCGACATACGACTAGTATTTGCTTTGTTTAATTCTAACATATAATCTGATTATTAGCCTTTTACAATGAATAAGGTGAACCAGTACGGTAATTGAAAACATGTATTAAAATAAGCAGAAAACAAATAAACTGTCCCAGAGGATGGATCCCGCGGCCGGTGAATGGATGTCACGGCCAAGGGATCCTTCTGAATCGATATACCGGCCAAGGGAACGGAGTCCCAGCCGATGTTCTTCCTCACACCAGACTAAAAGGTTAGCAGAAAATCAAAGTGCTACGATTAACATGTAAAAACTGTAAATAAAGCAAACCAAAGGCTCCTGGGCCTCGCCACCTTGATCCCTTAGTTGCTTGATTGCTTCGGATTGAGGGTGATTGACTGATTTTGCTTCTCGAAACCCTAGGGTTAGGGTTTGTACTTCAGGGGTTTGATCGTCGGATTGCAGCTGCCTTCGGAATGTTAGGGCTTTTGTAGGGGAGATATGAGAGAATGTTTCTACAGAATTTTGTGGCTAGAGAGGGTGAATTGTTGTGTTATTTCGGAACCCTAAGTGCCTCTTTATATAGGCAATTGGTGACTCAGTCCGGCCAATCAAATGGCGTGAATCAATAAGGAATTATAGGGTAGAAGGATCTCTAATCGAATCTGCTTTCGTAGCCCGAACGCATCGGAAAAAGGCTGTTAGGGTTTTGGGGATCGGATCAAACGTTTGACAGAACATTCCAGAATCTGAAAGCTAGACGATCTGGCGGCCGAAGGATCGATTAGGAGGCCGAAGGATGGATATGGTGGCCGAAGAATGGATCTGGCTACTGAGGAATCAATCTCTCAGGGAGATTTTCAAGCAACATGTTTCACGGGTGAAAGAATGATGTTGAGGCTGTGAGATCAATGTTACAGCTGAAAGATGGATTTTCCTAGGATCCTGTATTTCTGTCTGAAAGGCTGTATGGCTTTAAATTGGGTCCTTTAAGTGGCTAAAAGTACTCACAAAAGTCCATGAGTTTACGAAAAGTCAATCAGCAATCACATGTATCCATTCATTATCAGGATTGTTGAAATAATCGTTAGGCCAAATTGGGGTGTTTACAAAAGTTTTGATTACAATAATTTCAACCTACTTAATATGATTTATGATGACATTTTTTTTCCAAAAGTGTCCGAAAGGTGTCTCGCCATAGGGTGTGTCGTTGGACTGTTTTAGATTCCCGATATGTTGGGAGAGTGTCCAATTGAAAATGATGCAAAACAATTTCGGAAGCTGTGGAATTGAGAGTCGAACACGTGTCTGCACTTATTCTTCTCCCATTGGAGGTCAATTTTTAATACAAGCACTACCTATCAACTAAGGAAACAAAATCTTGAGATAGGGAGATACACAAATTCCCAAATTAGCTACCTAAACATATTCCCTTCCTAATTTAAATAATACAGCCAACATATATATCATGTACACCCAGTTTGCAACAAATAGAATCGATGGTAGCTTTGGGAAGAGCTTTGGTGAAAATATCTGAGTTGAGACCCCGAAGGAACGAAAGGAGTAGTAATCTCCTTAGACTCCATTTTTTACCGAATGAAGTGACAATCAACTTCTATGTGTTTGGTTCACTTATGAAATACTGGGTTGTTTGCTATATGAATAGCAGCCTGATTGTTGTAATAGAGAGGAGTAGGATCATGGACTGGAATCCCGAATTCTCGTATAAGAGTCCCTAGCCAAGTGAGTTCACATGTGGTGTGCGCCATAGCTCAATACTCAACCTCAGCACTAGAACGAGCAACAACAACTAACTGTTTCTTACTTTTCTAAGTAACAAGATTACCACCAATAAAAGTACAATAGCCAGTGGTAGATCAACGGTCTGCAAGAGACCCTACCTAATTAGCATCGGTATATCCTTCGATGCAAAGAAGACCAAATGAACGATAAAGAAGTCTGCGTCCTGGAGCATTCTTAAGATACTTCAGGATACGAATGGCTGCCTCCATATGAGGAACACGAGGACGAGTCATGAATTGACTGACCACACTGACTGCTTAGGAGATATTAGGTCAAGTAATAGTGAGGTAGATATGTCTACCTATAAGTCCCTGATAAGCTTCAGGGTCATCGAGCAACTCACCATCTTCAGCAAGTAACTTTAAATCAGTATCCATAGAAGTTGCGATAGGTTTAGAACCAAGAAAACATGTATCTCTCAAAAGATCAAGAGTGTACTTCCTTTGAGACAGGTTGATGCCTACTTTGGATCGAGCAAGCTCAAAGCCAAGAAAGTACCGAAGCTTGCCCAAATCTTTAGTAAGAAAACTAGAGCAAAGGTGACGAATCAAGCTTTGAATTCAAATACTATCACTGCCAGTGATGACAATATCATCCACATAAACAATGAGAATCACAATCCCACTATCGATCCTTTTAAAGAACACAGAATGATCAGCCTTACTCTGAATCATGCCAAGAGAAACAACAGGATTGTTGTACTTATCAAACCAATCACGGGGGAGACTATTTGAGGCTATATATAAATTAACGAAGTTGACATCCATTCTCCCCCTTGGACTCAAACTCGGGCGGTTGAGCCATGTAAACAATCTCGATCAGACAAGTCCCCATGCAAAAACGCATTTTTGACATCAAGTTGAAGGAGCGCCACTCAAGATTAACAGCGAGAGGTACAATAACACGAATAGAGTTTAGTTTGGCCACCGGAGAGAATGTCTCGGTATAATCAATGCCATAGGTCTGAGTAAAACCTTTGGCCAGTAGGATGAACCTCAGAAGGCTTGGGAACCAAATCCCAAGTATGATTCAAATCCAGAGCACACATCTCTTCTTGAATTGCCGAATGCCAACCAGGATAAGAACGATCTTCCTGGTAAGACTTGGAAATAGTAACAGATGAGAGTGATACAGAAAAAGCTTGAAACGAGGAGGATAAATGATTACACAAAACAAATTGAGAAATAGGATGAGATGTGCAAGCACGTGGACCCTTTCTTACTGCAATGGGAAGCTGAAGGGGGATCGGTAGACGGTGGATATATAGGCGGTAGAGAGGGGGGGGGGGGGGGGGGGGGGGGGGGGGGGGGGGGTGGGCAAAATGAGAAGAATCCACTGGAGCAATAGTCGGAGGGCGACGAACATAGACCTGGGTAGCCGGGGGTCTAGCAACAGTTGGAAGTACCGGAGTAGAGATTAGTGGATTCTATAGGTGAGTGTTGTCTTGAGAATAATAGGGAACCGTCTCAAAAAAGGTGACATCAAAACTAACAAAGTGCTTACGTAATGTAGGACTGTAACACCTGTACCCTTTTTATGTTCGTGAGTAACCAAGAAAGATGCATTTATTAAAGCGAGGATCAAATTTGGAGCGATCATGGTGCAATTTGTGAACAAATGCAACACAACCAAAATTTTTGAAAACATGACTTGAAAAGCTAATTTACCCTGCAAAACACGAGTCGGCATTCTATTTAAAAGGTACCCAGTAGTTAGAACTGCATCTCCCCAAAAAAAATTGGTACATGCATGTGGATCAAAAGAACCCGAGCAATGGCCAAGACAGGGCCATTTTTCCGTTCACCAATACTATTTTTGTTGTGGGGTTGTGACACAAGTTATTTGATGGATAATGCCTTTAGAGTCTAGAAAGTGCTGAAAAGGTTTAGCCAGATATTCTTGAGCATTAACGGTACAAAAAACTTTTAGGTTGGCATGAAATTGATTTAGCACTTCAGCATAAAATGATTGAAACTATAAGATTTGCAATCGTGCCGTAAGAACATAAATTCAAGTTAAACAAGATAAATCATCAAAACGATTACAAAATACCGAGAGCCACATAAACCAGTGGTCCAAGATGGTCCCCAAATATTAGAGTGAACAAGAGCAAATTAGGTGAATCAGTGCGAGGAGAAAAAGCAACTCTCTGATGTTAACTGAGTTCACAAGTTTCACAATTAGAAGTAGAAAAATCAAGTAAAGATGGAATTAAAGATCTTAGGTTAACGGATGATGAGTGCCCTTGACGATAGTGCCATTGATATGGCGTTTGTGGTAGAATGAAGAGCAGATGGATTCGAGGAACCAGGCGGCTGAAAGTGGTAAGGACCATTTTTCTCATTACCCCCACCAATCATCCTCTGCGTCTTGAAATCTTGAAATTCATAATGAGAGGAGTAGAAGATTACTAAATAGTGGAAATTGTGGGTGAGTTTATGAATGGATAGCAAGTTAAAAGAAAATCCAGGCAAGTATAAAACAGAAGGAAAAGTGAGACTAGAAGTGCGATATGTTGCAATGTCATGTACTTGAATTTTTGTTCCATTAGCAATAGTGACATATGAAAGAGCAGAAGGAGAAATAACATTAGATAAGAGGGACAAATTACCCGTCATATGGTCAAAAGCCCCAGAATCGAGAACCCAAGGTGCATGGGAAAAGGAACGAAGACATGTATTATTACCTAAAGAGACGATATTGGTAGTGTAGGAAGAAGATGCAGTTGCTTGTTGGACCATAGAATCATACTCAGATTTAGAAATGGTGATCTGATCGGACATAACAAACTCAGATGGCTCCCCTTGAATCATAGCATGATTAGCCCACGCAGGTTTGCCATGGAGTTTCCAACAGAAGTCAATAGTGTGATTAGTGCGATCACAGTGAGTGCACTTCTTAGTGCCATGACCATTGCGACCACTACGACGGCCACCACGGTCAGAAGAACTAGTATGACCGCGATTATAACCCCCGGAGTTTCCAGAGGATGGGATATAGCAAGCACTTGTAGCAGCACGAGCAGAGTGAGCAGTATTTTCTGGAGCAAAATGGTGAGTGGCTGCCCTATGAACACGAGCAAAGGTATCACCAATAGAAGAAATTTCCTTGCCAGACAATATATGGGAGCTAATGGGAGTGAGATATGATTTGATTCTAGATAGAAACTTGGTAAACTGAAACTAATTCCTGTATTTTTGCTGAGTCTCTAGATCTATGGCTACGGGTGGATAGATATTTAACTCATCCCTTTTTCCTTTCAATCTAGAAAATTATTCCTCCACCAAGCTAATACCTACTCCACGGGTAGTCAGACGATCGAGGGTTTCACTATACTGAGAAAACAGATGTCAAAAGGGCTACAGATGAGATCTCTCAGAGTTCCTCTCTTGCCTCTCACATAAAAAGCTATTGTGAATGCAATACTATGGATGCTTCTCGGGCATCGCCACATAGTACAATGCGACGGCACTTACGCGGTGAAGGGACTTTGTTGTATACTCATTCATCGCGGATACTTCCATGGTTAGAGATGTATCCACATAATAAAGAGTAATGAGTGATTAGAGTCACCACTTGATTTTAGGAACCAAGAAACCAAAAAGGACGAGATTCTGAGTTTGTGATTTATGGGTACGGTGAGGGGAAGGTGTTAGGCACCCCTCTCCACCCAATCAAAAGGTTGGCATCTACTTGTTTGACATAAAACAGTTTAATGCACTTGAACTGATTTCGCAAGTACTGATTGATTAAGCCTTTTCACAAAATATGGATGAGAACAGGAAATAAGCAAGCATAGGGATAAAAGGAAAGGGGAAACATGTTAAAAAGTAGAAGCAAATTAAGTCTCTAGTCGTCAGAGACTTTGGCGATCGTCCCAGTCATTGATGATTGCTAGAAAGAAAGTAACGATCGCCACAGACGACTGGTGATCGTCACACTAAACTGATAATCGCCACCTAAGGTCGAAAGATTACCACATGCATATACAACATACAGACGACCGCCACAAAGTTTGTGGCGCTTGCCATTCCTCGTTACATTAGAATAGAAAACAGAGTATGCAATATTGAACCTGTTGGGGTTATCCCCCCTTGTACCCTCAATGCTCGATAGGATGTTCGGGCGTGGTTTCGTAGCTTTTACAGGCTAAAAGCACAAAGATGCTTAGTTGCAAGAGAGGATGAATTACTGGGAGTAATTCTGACTTCGGGATTGGAAGCTAGGGTTTAATTTTGTGGGTGTTGAGGAGAGATTTTTGCAAAGATTCGAGGTATTTTGATAGTTGAAAACCGTATCTAATTCGTAGATCCCTCTATTAATAGGGAGAGAGTGGTAAAGGTTGGAGAATACCACTTAGAGTTAAATTAGATCCGAAAATTGAGTAACTTGGAGCTTAAACCCAATTGAAAGAGTTGAATCGAAGTACGAATGTATGTAGATGGTGTAGCAATTAGAGTTTGAAACGGATTCGAACTCTTTCGAACAATATCTTTGTTTCTGGAATATTCTGCTAAGGAAAAGGAGATCAGTGATCGCCAGAAATTTTTTTGGCATGAGTTGTGGTGAAAGGTGTTGGTTATGGACCAAAAGAAAGTGGCGACGGGCGCCAAGAACGTCGATCGACTATCAGTTTAGTGATCGATCAAAGTAAGAGGCAATCGTCACTTCAAGAGTGACAATCAGTGGAGAAAATGACAACAGCGGCAGAAATGGTAAGGAAAAAGGGATGGAATGATGTTCCGACAACTTAGGTTAACAACCACTCAAGTTGGACTTCATACTCTTAGCCGTATAGCGCCAACGATAACCTGTTCATCATCGGAAAATGCCCAAGGTAGGACTTAAACAATTTTCAAGCCAAATTAGGGTGTCTACAAATACAATACGATGAAAACCCTAAAAACGGCTTATATATGAATTTGTTCCGCACCCAATTGCTCGAGCGGGATTGAGGGCCGCCTGGTCAAAAAATTTAGAGAGCGAGGACCGACTTCACGCAGCATTGGCCCCCTGACAGGAATTTCAATTAGCTCAGAAACTTCAAACAACTCTAGATAGTTTGAGATAACTTTGAAACAGCTCAAACAGCTCCGAAATTGAGCCAAACACTTTAGTATGCATACGTTCTTGACTCTGCCACTGAAGTGTTTGGTTCGATTTCGGAGTCATTCGAAGTTGTCTGAATTTTTGGCCCGGGCTAAATTCTAGTTTGGCCCAAGCCATCTGTGGTGCCTGCAATATGCCTTGCTTTCTTAAAAATTGCCCCGGGCGGGTTTCAAGTTGGCCCGAGCCATCCGTACAATTATGTTATCCGATTTTGATCCTCGCTCTCTGAACTTTTGGCCCAGGCAGTCAGGCACAGAACAAAACCCTATTTAAGCCATTTTTAGGGTTTTCAGCTTGTAGTATTGCATTCACAATAGTTTTTCTGTGAGAGGCAAAGAGAGGAACTCTGAGAGATCTCATCTGTAGCTCTTTGGGCATCTATTTACTTCCATATAGTGAAACCCTCGATCGTCTCACTGCCCATGGAGTAGGTATTCATTACTGAACCACGTATATCTCTGTGATTGCTCTTCCTCTCTCTCTCTCTTTTCTGTGGTTTGTTCAATTATATAGCAATAATCACGTCTATTTCTGCACATAACAAACTAGTATTAGAGCCCTAGGTTTTCAATCTAGGGTTTGCTTCTGGTTATTTTTGCTTTTTTATTGAAGAACGATGTTTGAAGAATCTGGTAAATCTGTTAAAACTCGAAAAGAAGGAGAATCCACCAAAACTTAATCGAGTTCTTGGCCTGGGGCTTCGAGGCCGATTGTGTCGAGTGTGAAGTTTGACGTGGAAAAATTTGATGGCAAATATAACTTCGGTATGTGGCAGTGCGAAGTTATGAATGTTCTGATCCAACGGGAGTTGGATTTTACTTTGGAAGACAAGCCTGAGGAACTTGATGCGAGGGACTGGGATCAGAACAACCGCCAGGCGTGCAGTTTTATCACGATGTCTCTTGCCAACGATCAAAAGTATTTTGTTATGCGGGAAACAAATGTGAAGGTCCTGTGGAAAAAGCTCGAGGACAAGTACATGACCAAGAGCGTGGAGAATCGCCTTTATCTGAAGAGGAAACTCTTCAGGTTTCAGTATCGTTCAGGTATATCGATGACCGAGCACTTGAATGATTATAATAAAATACCTGTTGATTTGTTGAATCTAGATGTTGAAATTCTAGATGAGGATAAAGCGCTGCTTTTGTTAAATTCCTTGCCCAAAGATTATGACCATCTGTCTACCACTTTAATGTATGGGAAGGATACCATTAAATTTGATGATGTCTCCAATGCACTTAAGAACAATGAGTATCGCAAGAGGGATATGCAGGCGCATGGAGATTCTGGAGAAGCCTTATCTGTTAGGGGCAAGTCTGAAAACAAGAAGAATAGTGGTAATCGGGGTCGCTCCAAGTCTAAGGGGAAAGGGGCCTCAACTTCTAGTAGAATTGCTAAGGATGAATGAACCTATTGTCGGGAAAAGGGCCATTGGAAGAAAGATTGTCCCAAGAAAAGGGGCAAGGATGGTTCCAAGGTCAACGTAGTACACTCTGATGAAGATGATGATTCTAATTTAGCTCTGTTGGATTCATCGCTAGTTTGTCAGTCTGATCAGTGGATTATGGATTCCGGCTGTACCTACCACATGTGTCCTAACAAGAATTGGTTTTCCAGCATTGACATGGTTGATGGTGGAGTAGCGTTTATGGGCAATGATCATGCCTATAAATCAATCGGGGTAGGGAAGATCAAGCTGAAGCTACATGATGGATCCGTCTGTATTTTATCTGATGTTCGGTATGTACCGGAGCTAAAGAAGAATCTAATATCGTTGGGTACTTTAGACTCCACAGGTTACCAGATTACCATTGAAGGTGGTGCTCGATCTAAAGGTTTTGAAAAGTGTTATGGTTGTGATTATGGGCATTCAGCAGAACAATTTGTATTACCTTCGGGGGAGTGCAGTTATAGGTGGGTCAACCACCGTCTGTAGCAATGTTGGGGAGACCAGACTGTGGCACATGCGTTGGGTCATGCTGGCAAGAAGGCCATGCAAGGCTGAAAGGTGCCAAGACCTGCAAGATGGATTTCTGTGAACATTGTGTTCTGGGAATGCAGACTAGAGTCAAGTTCGGCACTGCTTTTCTTAGTGGTAAGTATTATTTTGTTTCATTTTTTGATGATTTCTCTCGCCATGTTTGGATTTATACCATGAAATAAAAAGATGAGGTGCGTGATATTTTCCTTAAGTGGAAAATTTTGGTTAAGACCCAAACAGGTAGACAGATCAAGCGCCTCAAATCAGACAATGGGGGAGAGTATCGATCCGATCCTCTCTTCGATATTTGTGAAAAATTTGGTATAGCGCGGCACTTTACGGTGAGAGGCACACCACAGCAAAATGGTGTGGCAGACAGGATGAACTGTACTTTACTACTGGACAAGGTGCGATGTATGCTATCGACTTCTGGTTTGGGTAGACAGTACTGGGCTAATGCAGTGACGTATGCATGTCATTTGGTCAACCGTTTGCCATCTGTTGCACTTGAGGGTAAAACGCCATTGGAGGTGTGGTCAGGTAAACCTGCATCAGATTATAATTCTTTACATATTTTTGGTTGCCCTGCTTATTATCATGTTAGGGAATCAAAACTGGATCCTAGAGCCAAGAAGGCATTGTTCTTGGGCTTTACAGAAGGTGTTAAAGGAAACAAGTTAGGGTGTCTTGATTCAAAGAAGGCGATCATTAGCCGCAATGTGACCTTCAATGAATCTAAGATGATCAAGCGGCCTATGCAGTTGGTGAGTAATAAAGTTGCTCAGAAACAGGTGGACTTACAGACCTCGGTGGTTCCTCAACAACCGGTTCAATCAAATAGAGAAGACTGTGGGGTTGAATCAGATGACAGTGATACAATTAAGGGTGAAGTTCCAGTAGACAGTTCTTCGCAGCAGAAATAGCAGAAAGATTCCATTGTAACATCTCAACCCAAAAGGGTCATTCATTTACCCGCAAGGTATGTTATGGTTGTCTGGGTCATTCGTGTACCAGCAAGGTATGTTGATATGGTTGCCTATGCATTGCCGGTTATTGATGCTGATATCCCGTCCACTTTCAAAGAAGCTATGGGTAGTCCAGAAATTGGAGAGTGGAAGAAAGCAATGGGTGAGGAGATGGCTTCTCTTCACAAGAATCAGACTTGGGATTTGGTACCATTTCCGAAAGGCAAGAAGGAGATTGGTTGCAAATGGGTCTACACCAAGAAGGAAGAGTCAACAAGGAAGGG
Organism: Rhododendron mucronatum var. ripense; assembly: GCA_019656295.1. NCBI lineage: Eukaryota > Viridiplantae > Streptophyta > Magnoliopsida > Ericales > Ericaceae > Rhododendron > Rhododendron mucronatum. The sequence goes on along the minus strand of BPLT01000140.1, from coordinate 1,137,689 downwards.
TGGTATTCGCTTCAAAGCTAGGCTAGTAGCCAAGGGCTACACACAAAAGGAGGGAATCGACTACAATGAGATATTTTCTCCTGTTGTGAAACATGCTTCCATTCACATTGTGCTAGCTTTGGTAGCTCAGTTTGATTTGGATTTGGCTCAGTTAGATGTTAAAACTACATTCCTACATGTCCAACAACACTCAAATCCAAAGTGTTCTGCTTTTTTTCAATTTCTACATTCACACACTCTAATAAATACTCTGGAGTCCAGAGTGCTCTTGGGAAATTGCCAAATAAGTTGGGGGTGTTAATCGGAATAGTACTCCAATAAAGACTTAGGAATATCTTATTTTTCTTGATGAATGATGATTTATTGATTACAAAGACACATGAAGGATGACTCTTTTGTTGCATTTTTTTGTTGCATTACTTTTGTGTATGATGCAATGATCATAAGTACGATTTTTTTTTTTTTTGTTTTGAACAGCATGATAAGTATGATTTTCAGTATAGGTGGTGTTACCTATTTAAATCAGAGCATTATTTGTTTGTCTTGTACTTTTATAATAGAATACATATGAATTTTCTAATCGGGTCCCACACATATTATGTCCTTCAATTTAGTAAACTTAAGTGTCGAAATGTCCGTGTTGGTGCTACATACATAGGAATCTTCTATCAGATTGGCAAATCCACTTCAAAACCTCTCTCCGCGCTCCTAAGTGAGACTCTCCTTGGAATTTCGCTCTCATTGAAAAACAACGCTCTCCTAAACCATAGAACCTCTTAGGCATATAAATTCCAAAAGAAACATAAGTAAAGATACAAAGCAAAAGAATATGAAGTAATGGCAAGATACAACTTTATATTGATCGGTTATAAGATTTTGCGGTGAGATATAAATTTTGTGGTTCGAGATACAAAAATGCATACCTTACACTCCTTTATTGAATGAGTACTATAACAGCACCCTACATACTAACTTGTTGTCAGGTCCCTGCCCAACTTATATTCTTGACTATGCCACCAGGCAATGGGGATAAAATTGTAGGCATCTAACCTAATCTCAAAACAAGCTGATCCAAGGATTTGAATTGGGGAAACGTGATGGCCTACAATTAGCTTTGCTGTACATTTTCATACCTTCCAAATTGATATGGATGCCTCTTGTGCAGTGGATCTTGTTAAGGAAATTGGTGGTCTAGCTCATTGATCCCTTAAGTGTTCTTATTTGTGATTAGAGGACCCTCAGAAACGAATACAATGTATTTGAGATTAGCCAAGTGTGTCGGGAAGCAAATCAAAGTGCGGACATGTTGGCCTTTTAATCTCAATTTCAATTCTCGCTATTGTAATATTTTATTTGGATCTCCTTCCAGTGTTGGACAACTTCATGATGACGATGATGCTATAGGGGTTAAATACCCCAGAATTTGCTATGGAAGATTTCTATCTTCCATTTACCAACAAAAAATAAAATAAAATTGGGGAAACAAAACTAGTCAGCCAAAGAAAACAATTTCTCTTTAGCAACAGCAAAAGTTACTACAACACGAACAATTAACAGCAAAGGAACAATGCCAGAATTGCAATCTACGCTAATATTTACAACAAACAGCACAATCGAAACAATACGCAGCCTACGCTCTACGAACATTAACAAGAAGCAGAGTAATGCAAGTTTTTCATTGAAATTTAGACGATATATATCTTCTATTAGACCTTACGAATAGTTTTTTGGTTGTTCAAATCAACGAGAATGATGATTTTAGGTTGTACCCAGTCTGAAACCCTACAACAAATGCTAAGAAGTAAGAACTTGAAAAAACATACAGCACTCGAGTATGGGTACCGACCCTTAGCATATAGATTGTGTCCAGATTGGTGTCTAGAGCCTACTTCAAGTCACTACACAAATGACACAAATGATCCAAGTCGTTCATTATATCTAAAATAACTTTTTGTTGTGTTCGGAAAGATATCCGCTCAATTGGATAATTTTTCTAATCTTTCAAATTTTGAAAAAATTAGACAATTAGCTCATCAAGCTATAGATTTAGTGATAAGTTCACTATAAGGAACTTGTAGAATCTCTAGATCTAGTCCAACTCAATAATTTGTAAAGTTCCTAGTCCACTTGCTTAATAAGCCCACCTCCACCATCCCCCACCACCCCCCGCTACCCCTCCACCACCACCACCCCTCCCACCACATCACCACCGAAAAGTTCGCCACAGTACCTAAACCACTAAAATCCTATGAAACTAAGTGCCTAAACCACTAAAATCTTATGAAAGTGCTTAAATCACTGAAACTCTATGAAACTAGATGCATCCTAAAACCCTATGAAAGTGCCTAGAATTCTAAACCCAATGAAAGTGCCTAAACTACTGAAACCCTATGAAACTAAGTGCACCCTAGAACCCTATGAAAAATGCCTAAATTTTCCGGCAAACTTTTTGGCTCCGGCCAATTTTCCGGCAGACTTCCGGAGCCGATCAACTTTCCGGCGATGATGTGGCAGTAGGGTATAAATATTAAATTGAAATGAAGTGGACTGGACCTACTATAAAATGTTCAAAATAGACTAGAGACTTTATTAATTTGGAAGGTGGACTAGAGACTCTTCAAGTTCCTTATAGTGGACCTAAGACTAATTTTTTATTTGTTGTTTTGTTCAATATCAGTTGTGGGGGACTTCACATACTGATGTGTTCAGAATCTGTAAACTATGGGTCGGTACCTATAGTTTTTTTTTTGTTGTTGAACAGAAGCACATATTGAATTCATTAAAAGCAATTCGGGACTTACAAAGATTTCTATCCAAAAACAGAGATACAAAGGTCCAACCAAACTCAAAACACTAACATATCCCATAAACGCAAAGAGGCGAATTATGTCTAAATCCTAAACACGAGTCTCAAAACTCTATCCACAGGGACAATAAAATTTGTCCCCCATAGTTATTTGGAAACACAAAAGTCACCGTAATCTGAAAGCAACCGATCAAGTTTGAAAACAATTTCCCCTTTGGTCCATTTCTAAAAGAAAGATTAAGTTTGTGGACAATCCCTTTCATTTAGCTGGCGATCGATACGGTAGATAGCATTTAGACGGAATTTTTTCAAATGTAACTGAAATGCCTCCACTAACCCACCTAAACAACCTTAGCCTTATTTTGAGAGAGATGGGGGGAGAGACATACCAGTTAGAGAGAGAAAGTGCCCGGCCTGAGGCGAGAGAGCATAGGAAGCTTTGTACCGCCCAAGAGATCGAGAGAAACGGAAGTTACGGAGCAGCGAGAGTGTTGGGAGAAAGATTAGACATGGCTGGGTTGTGGTGAAATCATAGTGGTGAGAGATGGAGAGAAACGGGAGTTACAAACTCTTATAGTGCAGAGAGAGTGTTGGGAGAAAGAATAGACTTTACTGGGGTGTGGCTATATAGAGGTGAGGTGTGGCTTACCCCCGGACTGCAAATGAGTCAGACCGAGCTGAGCACTTTAGAGTTTAGAATGCGGGGCCGGCTATTCGCACCCACAAATTTTCTCCCATAGCCCACTATATTTCGGTAAGTGGTTGTTGAAAATCGTAAATAACATTTCGGTAAATAGTTGTTGAAAATAAGATTATATTTCGGTAACTACATGTCGAAAATATATTCAATTTTCGGTAGACAATTGCCAAACATGCATTTTCGGTAAATAGCTGTTGAAAAAAATATCATATTTCGATAATTGAATGCTGAAAATGTATCTCAATTTCGGTAACTAACTGTCGAGTCTAATTGAAAATTTTTAACGGGGTGTGGGAGAAAATTTGTGGCTGCGAATGGCGCCGCCCTAGAATGCTCATGTTCGCTCATTAAGTTTTGGGAAAAATTCAAAAAAACCCCTGAACTTTGAACCAATGTCAAATAGGCATTTAAACTTAAATAAACTTCAATTGAACACCTGAACTTTCACTCCGTTATTCAATTTACCCCCTTCTGTCTCAATCCGTGACTTTCCTAACGGCAACCGCTGAGTTGGACACTAACAGACAAAACAAAACGTTAGAGGGAGAAATTGGAGGGAAACAACAGTGATCTGGCACCTTTTTAAGGCCCCGTTCGGCTAAATAAGCCTACTGGCTTATATTTTGTCCTTATTATAATTTTTTTGTATTTTTTTTTTGTCATTTTTTTTGGAAATTATTGCATCGTCATGAAAATAGGAATCTAAAAAGTAACAAATTACGATCGAAACCTAATTTTTTTGAATAAAGACAAAAATAAGTCAATAAGCCAATTTTTTCGTCTTTATTAAAAAAATGGATTTCGATCATAATTTTTTACTTTTTAGATTCCTCTCGTTACGACGATGCAATAATTTTCAAAAAATTGACGAAAAATTAACAAATATGAAAAAAAGTTGAATAAAGACAAAAAAAATGAGCCAATAGGCTTATTTAGCTGAACGAGGCCTTAAAAAGGTGACAGATCATTGTTGTTTCCCTCTAATTTCTCCTTCTAACGTTTTGTTCTGTCTGTTAGTGTCCAGCTTAGCGGTTGCCGTTAGGAAAGTCACGGATTGAGACGGCAGGGGGTAAATTGAATAACTGAGTGAAAGTTCAGGTGTTCAATTGAAATTTATTTAAGTTCAGGTGCCTATTTGACATTGGGTTCAAAGTTCAGGGGTTTTTTTTGAATTTTCCCTTAAGTTTTTAAACAAACTCTAACCGAGCTTCATGTCAATGAAAATTAGACAAGTTGAGCTCGAGGTGAGATTCCTTGTGTTTGAGTCAAACTCAAATTTGTTCACAAGACTTAATAGATAAAAGGGTAAATTTCACTTTCCTCCCCTCAGGTTTCTGACAATTACAAACACCTCCCTTCACGTTTTTAAAATTGCACTTATCTCCCCTGTTAGAGTTGTCGGGTAACTTTTGCTAACAGAAGTTGCACTTTTACTTTTTTACCCCTTCACAAATTTTCTTACTACAATGTTATCTATTTGAATAAATAATTCAAAAAATACAAAACTAACCACCTTAATTAACATTTGACCAGTCGCCTCTTCTCTATATGGAGTCTCAAAAAATAAAATTTTAAAACTTTTTATTTTCATTTATTCTTATTTAATTCTTTACCAAATTCCTTAATCATTCTATATATGGAAAAGTATAAAATTGAATCAAAGATAATAAAAGTTCCCTTACAAGTACTGTAACAACTAAATAAATCCAAAAAATGTAAACAAAGTTAAAAAACTTTTTTAGTAGTTTCTTTTGTCTTTGTAGCAAAAATTAATTTGAGATGCCAATTATTCTTTTTATTTTTTCCTTGGCTCGAAAAAGTAACATACTAACTTTTAAGGTGGGTTTTAAAAGAGTTATGTTTGGTTATTTTCAGAGACTTATTTATATTTATACAAGTTGAAGATACAAGCAAGGGAGGCTTAATTATTCATCCTAGAAGTCTAACAAAGTTAAGATTTCGTCCTACTGTTTTTAAGTAATTATGATTTCATCCTCGTACTAGTTTTTATCCCATTATTGCCCTTTTGTTGTGTTATATATATATATATATATATATATATATATGCGTTGAAATTAGGGACGAAACCTTAATCCCTTTCGTCCTCGAGAGATTATCACGATTTCCGTCCCACGATTTCCGTTCAATTCCGAAAATTTTGGATCTCAAGATTATCAACCCAACAAATCCCATAAATTTTGGGAAAATCATTAAACAACATCCCCCACCCCCAAATTCCATTTCCAGATTTGCAGATTTTGGAGAGAGCGGCATCTCCGATCACCGCCGACATTTGAAACCCAGCCACCGCCCCTGCCGCGGGCACACTCAGAGCAACCACCAAGATCGCACCCAGAACCAAACACGGCCTAGCGTCCATCATCCAAGTCTGCAACAACCCCATCAGCTCACGCTTCATCTTGTGGATCCTCTTCCTTAGCACGATCAGGTTCTCGTCCACCACTAATCTCCCGTAGTTCTCGTTCCGCAGCGACGCCGATACAGTCGTCGATAATGCCCTGTTTGTTTTCCGGTAGGGGCTGGTTCTGGTGCAAGGAAACAAGGGTAGGAAATTGTTGATGTTGATGCTTTTGGTTTTGGGATTTGGAAATTACTAATGGGTTTGTAAAATTGATGGGGTTTTTGCGTATAAGCTTGCCGCACCGGACACCTGAAACAAATTGATCATCGGTGGCCAGAAAACATTCACCAGTGGTTAGCGAGGGCCAGAGGCGATGTCTACTTTGGTTCGATTTATTCACGTTTTTCGATTTATTCATGTTTTGGTTCGATTCATAATTTGAGGGCTATTTTGGTTCAATTTATTCAGGATTTTCTCAACTACTCCCATTCGATGTAACTGGGTTCTAGAGGAAATCCCTTTGCAAGAGTTTCTCTTCCAAGACTCTTGCTTATTGCCATAATTTCTTGTTTGGCTCCGTATACCATGAAACCGTTTACCATGAAATTGAAACCGTTGAGAAAATATGATTCTCTGTTATTTTCATTTGATAAATCATTTGAACTGTTAACCATGAAATATTTGTTTGAATCATGGGATATTTATCGTGTTCAAGTTGTAATCGTCATGGTAATTTACCCATGTAATGTCATGGATGCCGCCAATGATGTGTTTCGAAGAGTTCACAGAGGTTGGTTTCTATTGTTGTAAATCTATAACAACACTAATTTGATTTTGGGTATTTGTGCGAACAGTTGAATAGGGGATTTGAGTAGCCACTATTTTCTCATCCATCTTCTAGCGCTTCTATTTTTATTTTTTTTGATCCGCCTTCTAGCCCTTCTATTGATCGTAATATTTGACAATCAAAAGTGGATTTGACCAAAGACAATACCCTGTGATGGGTTTTTGATAGTCAGAGGAGCAACAAGGGATATGGATTTTTTTGGAAGTTGGGTTCCTATCGGTATATGAATCGTCATGAAATGTTGAAATCGACATGGTAATTTAACCATGAATCGTTGATCAAGATAACCTGTTTTGATGGTAATTTAACCATATTTGAACCTTTTACCATGAAATATTTGTTCGAATCATGGGATATTTATCGTGTTCATGTTGTAATCGTCATGGTAATTTAACCATGAAATGTCAGGGTAATTTAACTATTTAACCATGTAACGGTTTGAGTGTGTCATCTTATTTCTTTTTCTTTTTTTTATGGTAATTTAGCCATGTTTCGTGTAATAAGATCAATGAAAAATATGATTTTTTACTGTCCGGTTTGCCAACTCGAAGAATGAAGAAAAAATGTAAAGATGTGGTCAACTTATCATGCAAAGATGGCCATTACGGAAAAAGGATGGAGAAGGACTAAGACGAATGTAAAAATTTTTAAATGCAAAAAGACGGTTTATCAAGAAGGAAGGTAGAAATCATTGGGATTTGGTGATCTACACATTCGAAAATTTGAAATCATCCTATTGTTTCTCACTTAATTGGAGGATTGTGATATGAAACCGAATCCCTTTAATTTAGGAGTCAAGAAGATTTATCTAGGACTGTGGTATTCATTTGAATCTTTTTAATTTAGGAATCAAACAAGCAAAGGGGTAACAAGGGTATTTCACACACTAAGAGGATGAAAACATAAGCATGAAAAAAGGGCGGGATGAATTCTTACATGGCATGGATAAAGAGGATGGATATTTTTCCCCTGAAAACGCAAAGAAATAAATTTTCATTCATGCCAAACTAAACTTAATTTCACATAAATGCCAAAAATTTATACATGAGTTTATACATGTGTAGCCTGAAACCAAAAAAATAAAATAAGTAGTTGATTAATATTCCAAAACCACCACCGTATCTTAGAACCACCCATTCACTTATTACAAATCTATGGACCTTAAAATTTTAGAAATTTTACTTTTTTTTTTGGCTTTTTTCTCGTAGTTAGTGAACATTTTTAAACTTTAATTTAATTATTTTTAATTTTTTAGTTTGTCTCAATGAGTAGAACAAAAAAATTAAAATACCATGGACCATATTTTTCAAACTTTAAAAAAAACCCCGAGATAATCAAAATAAATTGATTAACATTGTTTATTTAATTTAATTTGTTTTAGATTATACTAATTTTCAAATTGGTCCATATTTTTCTACTTCTTAGATTTCTCTTATGTAGAGAAACCCAAAAAATTAATAGTTTTTCTCCCAAAACTTAAAAAAGTTCAGAAACGACAACAAAAAAAACGTCACTTTTAGTTAGCCCAAAATGTTGAACATGTATTCTCTATTGTTGGTGTGTACATATATCATCAACGTGTGGTGTTTCAATATATGTTTATTGCACTTTTCAAAATGTAAAAGAGAGAATAAAAAGCTAAAGACAAGAGATGAGGGCAAAATGGGGAATAAATCTCCACTTTTGGCTGACCTCATCAATTTCCGTCATCTTTAGTGACAACTGACTAACGGTTGGGGGTATGTGCGGCCGACAACTAAACCAGAGGGGAGCTAAGTGCAATTTCTAAAACCTGAGCGGAGGTGTCTGTAATTGTCAGAAACCTCAGGGGAGGTAAGTGAAATTTACCCTAGATAAAAAAGTATTAAATATTTACAGTATCATAGTACAAGTCTAGAGCTGCTGTTCAAAAAAATACAAACCTAGAAATACAAAAAAAAAAAAAAATTATTTTGTACAGTACGTAAATAAGTTCAACATAAATATAAGGGAATTGATTTTTACACTTTTTTTTGATATCTACACTCCATTTTTTGTCTTTTAGCAAAGAAATACATACACTTTCAAACTAAAATCCAAAAAAGAGAGTGTGGTTATCAAAAAATAAAGTGCAGAAATCAATTCCCTAAATAAAATTATAAAAACATATTAGAATTTGTGTTTATAATACTCCTAAAAATTTATGCATGTAAAAATTATAAAATATCCATTATGTACATGTAAAATACTCCATTAGGCTCGGAGGCTTAGAAGAGCCAAATACTATTAGATTTCAGTTCTTCTTATTTATTAAATGAGCCTAAAATTAATGAGGTTCAGATTTGGTTCATTTGGTACCCAAATCGAACTCGAATGAGCCTTCACCAAATCGAATCTCGAATAGTTCACAAACGGCTTGGTTCATTTTCTGCCCTACTCACCCTCGAGGTGAACGACAATCCTTCAATTATTCTTCAATTATTTGGTGCTCTTGGACACCGCCAGGTGCCACCACACATTTTTATACACTGTCTATTTCTAATGTCTTGTATGAGAGCATCCTCATTGGACTAACCAAAACTCAAAAGTTGCTAAGGTAACCAATATTTGTTCAAAAAAGTGTCAACATTGAGCATCTCTAAAATTGACTTCAAATTTAAGGATGTCAAATATTTTTTAAGACTTATGCGACAATTTGACATGTTGAATTTGATATCGTAATAATATTCACTCCAACCATCATGTCAATTTTTTTTATTTTGAAGAAGTTTCGGAGAATAAAGCAATGGAAAATAAATTTTGACATTAATGTCAAATTTGACAAGAGAGAGTGGATGTCATGCCACATAAGCAATTGACATTTTGGTTGGACTAGTTTCACATGTCGATTCTTTTACTTGGCATGCCATGTCATATGACTCGTACTGGACATCCTTGGTTGGAGATGCTCTAGTTACCTCTTAGAAACTAACCAAATTTTGGCACTTGGACAATCAAAACTAGCCATATTTTTTCAATAACCAAATTTGGTGACTCTACATCTTTTCAATCAAGCACACATCATTACACCTCTCTCTCCCTCTCTCTCTCTCTCTCTTAACAATGTTTTCTAAAAAAATTATAAAAAAACTGTTCTTTTAAAAAAATAATTTATTCAAAATAGTTTCTACACAAAACATATTTTTTCAAGAACTATTTTTTTTTACTTGACATCCTTGGTTGGAGATGCTCTAGTTACCTCTTAGCAACTAACCAAATTTTGGTACTTGGACAATCAAAACTAGCCATATTTTTTCAATAACCAAATTTGGTGACTCCACATCGTTTCAATCAAGCACACCCAATCACCCATCATTACACTTCTCTCTCTCTCTCTCTCTCTCTCTCTCTCTTAACAATGTTTTCTAAAAAAATTATAAAAAAACCGTTCTTTTAAAAAAATAATTTATGCAAAATTAGTTTCTACACAAAACATATTTTTTCAAAAACTATTTTTTTTAAATTTTATTTACATGGTTAACATTTCTTTAAGACTATTTTTCAAAAAAAAAATTTCTCAAAAACTGTTTTAAAACTTTTTTTTTTTGAAAAAAATATTCCAAATCTGTTTTTGTTTAAACTATTTTTTTTTTCCAAACTGTTTTTTATGTCAACAAAATGTTTTTGACAAACAAACAGTTTTTTCTTGAAAATGAAAACTTTTGCAAAAAATTGTTTTGAAAATTTATTTCCTATTTCAAATAATTTTTTTATTAGTTTGAAAGCTATTTCTAAAATAATTGTTTTCTATGTTAACAATCTTTTGTTTTTTGTAGTTTGAAAAAATGATGTGGCAAGTTTTGATTATATCATTGTGGACCTCTCCATTGCTAATCTTAGCAATTCCTTAAGTGAATAACCAAAAAATGATATGGCAATTTTTGATTATTCAATTTTGATTAGGTCATTGTGGATGTCCTGAGCATCTCCGACCCACTCTTTAATATTTAAGAAAATTTCTTTTTTGCTCCTAAACTTGGAGCTAAATGTCTCCTAAGTACAAATACTTCACTTTATTTTAAGTAAGCACTTGTCATTTTGACTACTACTACTGTGGTGTAAACTGTTAAAATAAAAAAATACCGAAAAACATACATTCATTGAAAAATACAAAACACATATTCGTAAAACACTTACATTGGCTCTCATGCATGTACCAGGCCGGGGTAATGTCTACCCGAATCCTACCTACCCAAACTCGACCCCCTGAAAAATTTAACAGCTACCTTGGTCGGATCAGTGTGGAACGGCTTAAATTAATTGCCATCTCTAGATGTAGTGTGCATGTGTGATTTGGTTGGTGTCTATAGCACAATTGACACCAATTGTACAGCAATGTGCTCACCGTTTTGCAGATGTGTTGGTATCTTTATCAAACCATTCAGGGCAAATTTCATTTAAATGGAAGAACGCTGCTAGAGGTACCGACCATTTATATACCGATGGGATATCGACGGCTCCGCAATCCTGAAATACGAATAAAAAAAAATAGAAGATTGGATCGACCAATTACATATATCGAATTGATCTGATTTTCTATGAGCCCACTCAGTTTATTTCTTTTAAAATTATTGAACGGTTCGGATTGTCCGTGCAAAACCTATAGTAGACCCTACAGAGCCGTCGGTGTACCAACCATTATATAAATGTCGGTACTCTTATCAATAACCCAAATGGAATTTAGAGATCCTACTAGCGTAGAGTGGAACTCATCCTTTATTACTGTTGCAAATATTGAGATATTAGTTTCTCTCGATCGATCGATTAATCGATCTTGACTTTATTCTGATCACGTCTCTCCGCTCCATAATTTTCTTCATTTTCTAGTGGTTGCAAGCAAATTATGGCCCAAGAATTTAATGCCAAATATTTATTTCAAGAATTGGTTGGGGTGGATGCCCCATATATAATGCCCAATAAAAGAGCTTCGATAAGCAAGAATCCAAGATATTTTGGACTGGGCCATGCATATTGCAAATAATTCTACGAGTATCGATGGAAAGTGTGTACAAAATGTGTGGACTAGTTGTATGGCGTTATCATCGCATCTCCCATAGGTGATCACAAATATTCATTTCGTAGCAAAATAATTTCTTAACCTACCCCGTAAAAAAATCAGCTCAATCATACTCTTTGGATACCTACTTGATCAATTCATTCGTATTCAATAACTAGTGTTAGCCTGTGCCTACGGCACTACGCATCCATGTTGGATGGGGATGTCAGTTGTGTGATTTAGGTAAAAACTATGGGCACTTAACCGGAAAGTGAGAGGATGCACTACAGCCTTTGGATCAAATGAATCTAAGCCGTTCCAACAACTTGTCCCCACACCCTTCTGTTTTATAATAAAGATTTTAAACAAAAAAATAAAAAATTGAATAAATTAATCAAGAACTTACCAAATTTCCATTGACATGATTTTTCTACACTTTAAATCATTATTCTTTACAATTGTCTAACATCTTACACCATTTGCGTGAAATTTGAAGTGGTCCCCCAAGCATGGATTGGTTACATTAATTTCCAGAACCATAGTCGGGCTTTTCTTGTCCATAAAATTGAGAATTGGAGACTTGGAGACTTGGTCAGACGCGCATGGTCCACTACAGGAGTGTAGTGCAGTATTCGATCAAGTCGTTCATCTAGCAATCAATTGTTTGAATTTAAAAAAAAAAAAAACATTCGGGAAGAGAATAATATTCTTCCTTGAAAGAGTATTTTAACAAAATCTAGCCATTGAAAATACTCTTAGACGGCTAGAATATCGTACTACATCCTTGTCACTACAGGGTTGCTGGACGCGACTTGGTCCACCTTGACAAACTTTCGGTGAAGAATGCGGCCTTGTTCGTTTTAGGATTCTAGACCCAAACTTTTTTCTTTGTGCACGGTCTCCATTAAAATTTAACTGTCATTTTTTTATCTATTTCTCTCTACTTATTATCCCAGAACATTATCTCAAAGCTCAAAATGAACATGGTAGGCGCCATGTCCCTTTCGGTCAGGACAACAGAAAAAGGACCGCTAATAATTGTGTAGTACGATCTTCTGTAGCCCAAAGTCGACATAAGAAAAATGAAATTTTGACATGTCAATTATTGATCGGAGAAAGCATTGTGAGTTGGAATTTGGTATTTACATTAGTAATAAATGTTAGGAAACCGAATCTCCAAAACCCAATAATGACGCGTAGAGATTAGATAACAAAAAATTGCAAAAAATCCTACAAGGCGGAATTAGGGGTTTATCACAACTCCCGTATCACGAACGCTGGTTGAACTTTTTACAACACATCTTGCTGTGTGCCACGAATACTGTTCGACCTTACCTTACGATCTTCTATCGTATTCCTTTATACCTCGAAGCACGTAACCATTTGTGAAAACCCTACGTGATTGTTTGTTCTCTCTCACAGTCCACTTTTCTGATCTCTCAAAAACGTATCATCAACCAAGAGAACAAAGCGGTATATTTATAGGGTTAGGGCAGGGATCTTTGGAGAAACAAATCTGGGCTCCTTGTGTAAATAAGAAATCTTAATCCCATCAGGATTCTATTTCTTATCACACAAATTACAATTCACCCCAATACAGAAAAGTAATTGTATTCCTGTCCTTATCTCAATTATATTTCGAGCTTCATGTTATTAAATACTTATTAATCTCCCCACGTTAGATCACAGATACCCATTGATTAAAATAAATTACTAACAATCTCTCACTTAATCAACATCTTATACCTTGAGACTCTCCTCTTCACTTATTTGATATATCAGATACAAAATTTACCTATAGGGTTTGACATGCATATTCGAAACTTATAAGGTTACTTAAGGGATATCATCAATCCCTACTGGGACGTGGATTCCATCAATAATTAATAGTTGTCATATACATAATATTGCTACCCAACTCACCGAGACTATTGATCGTTTAAAGATCTCACTTTTTAATGAATCAAAGTCAACAACATTAAATATATACTTCTAATAATTATCTTTCGACTAAGAATATAAGCATTCATAATAACCATAAGGTTCCAATTGTCTTATAAAATTAGTACAAAGACAATTACCGGCCACATTCTATACACACAAAGTGTACTAGCACAATGAGTTGGAACTAGACAGTTCCCTATAGTCAAGATAGACCTACTAAACATTATTCTACAGTCTTACCGATGGTGTGTTTAGTTCCATCTAAGACTGTGAACCATATCTTATATTTCACAAGAACCAATAATCTGATCTTTTGTATGTAAACCGAATTCTACACACCGGATCATCTATTTTGTAAAATAAAAGACACACATACACAATATACAATAATATTATGCAAACATTGCCTATAACAGATTCTCATAAAAATGGATAAAACTGATTAATATATAAGTAGCAGTCAAATATTAATCCATTGCACAAAAGCATGACTTTTAGTATAATTTTCTAACAAACTCCCATTAAGACTCAATACTACCACGCATCTCATTCATTCCCTCTATATGACTATCAAAAGTCTTAGCATGTAAGCTGTTCGTAAAAGGATCTGCTAGGTTGTTTACCGAATGCGATCTTGGACATAGCTACATCACCTCGCTGAGCGATCTCTCAAATCACGTGATACTTACACTCGACGTGTTTTCCTTCTTATGAGTCAATGGCTCCTTAGAGTTAGCAATTCCATCACTATTGTTACAATAGATGTAATAGCTAATTGCACTAAAGGAATCACTTTTAGATCCGTCAAGAAGTTTATAAGCCAAACGGCCGCTTTGGCTGCTTTAGAAGCTACCAAATACTTGGCCTCCATGGTGGAATCAATCAAGGTATGATTGCTTGATACTCCTCCAACTTATAACTCTACCTCCTAGGTAAACACATATCTCGAGGTATACTTCTGGAATCCTTATCTGACACAAAATCTTACTCTGTGTACCCATAAGGTATCAGACTATCTGACTGGTAAACCAACATATAATTTCTACTTCTTTTCATATACTTGAAAATATGTTTCACTACAGTTCAACGCTCTTACCCTGGATTAGACTGAAATCTACTAACCATGCCAACGACAAAGCAAATATCAGGTCTAGTACACAACATAGCATATATGAGGCTTTTTACTGCCAAGGCATAAGGAATTGCCTTCGTCTTCTCCATCTCCTTACGTGTCTTACGACATTGATCCTTGGATAGATTGATCCCATGTCTAAAAAGGAAGGAACCCTTTTTTGGAATCTTGTATGCTAAAATAAGCAAGGATCTCATCGATATAAGAAGCTTATGATAAGCCCAACATCCTATACTTGTGATCTCACATAAACTTAATCGCAAGGATGTGACCGACTTCTCCGAAGTCCTTCATATCGAACTGACTAGATAGTCACACCTTTACAGAAGACAACATTCCCACATCGTTTCTGATTAGTAGAATATCATCTATATATAGTACTAGGAACACCACCATTTTTTCATTGCGCTTCTTGTACACACATGACTCATCCAGATATTGATCAAAACCAAAAAAAACTTGATTGCTTGATCAAAACGGATGTTCCAAGATCTAGATGCTTGCTTGAGTCCATGAATAGACTCCTTAAGCTTGCATAACATGTGCTCTTGACTATTTACTATAAATCCATCCGGTTCCATTATGTGGATGCGTTCATCCAGATTTCCATTAAGGAATGCAGATTTCACAGCCTTTTATCAAAATTCTGCATCTTTATCTTCTAGTTCCTCATTGTAGTTGTAGGGTTCAACATGTTGTTCTTTAGGGATCATATCATAAGATTCTCCCAAGAACGTTTATCGATTGGGTGGGATAACAACCCTTCCACTACGATGAGGTACCGGTTTGTCAACAATTCTTTCTTGCAATGTAACCTCCTATTCTATTGGTCTTGAAAAAGTCTTTGTTGGTTCCTATCCCCTCAATTTTCTAAAACAATCTTGCTTCTGAGCTTGGGGTCTATTACATACTCCTTCACTAAGTATCGGGCATTGGTGCTAACAGTGACCTTTTGATTCTTAGGACTATAAAATAATGCACATTTCGCTCCTCTAATGTACCCCACAAATAGACAAACTTATGTCCTCAATTTCAATTTACTTGCGTTTCCATTCAGCACATGTGCTAGACTACCCCAAACCTGAACATGATGCAGACTAGGTTTGCGCCCAGTCTACAGTTCTGTAGGTATAGATGGTACTAACTTAGATGGTACCAAGTTAAGAATATACGCTGTTGTTTCTAGTGCATGTCCCTAAAACGAAATTGGTAAATCTAAATAGCTCATCATTGATCTCACCATATCTATAAGAGTCATATTCCTTCTTTCGGCTAAACCATTTTGACGTGGATACCTGGTGCTGATAACTGGGATGTAATCCCTTTAGCTAACAAGTACTCCCTAAACTCTCCCAGGAGGTATTCATCACCACGATCAAATTGCAGTGTATTAAGACATTTACCTAAATGCTTCTCTGTTTCCGCCCTATACTCCCTGGATTTCTCAAAGCATTCAGACTTACAGTGCATCAAATAAATGTATCCAAATATTGAGTAATTATCAATAAAGTGATGAAATACTCAAAACCATCACTTGCTTGGACATTGATGGGTTCACGCAAACTAGAATAAACCAATTTCAATGGCTCTTTGGCTCTTATAACCTTTTGCTGATAAAAAAGCCTCTTGGTCATCTTATCTTCTAAACAATATTCACAGATTAAAAGTTCCTCAACTTTCAATGAACCTAAAGGTCCATCCCAGACAAGTCTAGAAATCCTATTCAAATTAATATGACCAAGGCGTAAGTGCCAAAGATACGTTTTGTTCAATTTAGAAGGCTCATTTCTCTTACATGACATATTATTAGTGTTATTCAATTCATGCAGTTGCACTATAGAAAATATAAGATTAATAAAATAGAGATTATCCACCAATGAACCAGAATAGATAAAACGTTTATTTAACTTAATAACAACAAAGTTACTAAAATAAACCAAATACCCATCTTTAATCAACTTAATTAGAAACTAAAACCAAGTTTCTTCTAAGTGTGAGAACATAAAGACAATCTCTCAACATTAAACTCCTATTGCTACTAAAATTTAGAATAATATTTCCTACTACAACTGCTGTCACTCGTAGCATTACCCATGTGCAGATAAATCTCTCCATCACTGAGTCTTCTGGTTTCCTGGAACCCATGCAACAAATTGCAAACATGATTAGTGGCTCCCGTATCTACACACCTGGTACTGGTAGATAACACCACTAAACATGATTCAACGACTAGCAAAAAGATCTATCTTGATTATTCACTTTATTGAGATAGAATAGACATTCCTTCTTCCAATATTCTTGCTGCTTGCATTGAAAACATTTGCCCTTAAGCTTTTTCACTCCACCTTGAGGCGCTCTGACTGACTCCACAACCTTCTTCTAAGATTTGTTATGCTTCTTCTTGCCTTTCTACTTAGAAGTAGAATCCTTTTCCGTTACTAATACAGATGGTTTCTTCACACCCACAAGACCCTCAGCTGCATGGAGATCCTTAAGAAGTTTTGCCAAAATTAAATGCATTTTGTTCATAGAATAGTTCAGGTGAACTACTTAAAACTCTCAGACAGCAGTGAGTTAAGAACGAAATCGATCTGAGTTTCTCCATCAATTTCAGCTCCAAGAATCTCTAGTTCATTAAGAAGAGCTATCATTTTCTAAACATGATCCTTAATCGGGGTCCCTTCAATATGAGTGATACTCACCAATTTTTATAAAATTTTCTTCATGTTCTGTGGCATTCTCATCAGGTCTAGGAGGGCACACCTCAGATAACACAAATTTGTGCTCTTCAGCAGTTAACACAATATCCAAATTTCTTTTTCAGTCAATATAATTCAATCCAGTAAGTTTATTTGCTTGAGAATAATTGCAAGTGGATTGAAAAAATCCATTTTTGAATCTGAGAATCACATAACGACAATTATGAAGGGCAATAACAACTTGAATTTCATTTTAATATAGGTTCCCTCAACCACATGTTAAAAGAAAAACATTAGCAACCCTACACACCGTGAAGAAGGAGCACGTAGTGAGTCGGGCTCGGTGCAGCAGCCGAGGGGTCTACAGGGTACTAGTCGGCAATCATTCTGGGGAAATCAGAGGCAGCAGCAGCCTCACTTCCGTTAGACCACATCAACTTAAGGATCTCAGGTTGAGAGAGGAACGAGTTCGTCTACGCCTACTCAGGGTTCCGGTCATCGAGGTGGACACATTCAGAGTTAAACCACTCATGGAAGGGCTTTTGCTATCACTTCTGCTATTCCGCCTCCCCCACCTCCTGTTACTTATTAGGCCCCGGATACTTCGATTGTGAGGGGTACATTTCTCTTGTTTAACTCCTTCGCTAGAGTATTATTTAATTCTGGTGCATTGCATTCATTTATTGCTGCATCTTTTGCTTGTGCTTTGGGATTGGAAATTGAAAATATTAGTCCTCCTTTGTTCATTAAGACACTAATAGGGGGTAGATCGCTGTTAGACTGTATTTGCCGAGATTGTGAGCTTATCATTCGAGATCATCGTTTTACCTTTGACTTCATCGTGTTGAATATGTTGGGGTTCGATGTTATATTGGGTATGGATTGGCTGTCTATGTTTCACGCTACCATAGATTGCTTCAAGCGATGAGTCCATATTTGTCCGCCTGAGGGTGCTTGTTTTGAGTTCTTCAGGGAGCATCGGGAACCGTTAGAATCATATTTGTGTGGGCCTCGGGAGCAAGAGTCTGTGTATGCTTTATTAGCGAGTTTGGCCTTAGATGAGGATGTATCCACGCGTGGGAAGTTACCTCTTGTCGTTTGCGACTTTTCGGACATGTTTTCGAAGGAGTTACCCGCTTTACCACCCGAGAGGGAAATCAAATTTTCTATTAATTTGCTTCTTGGTACCTCTTTTTCAATTCGCGCCCGCTGAGTTGAGAGAATTGAAGACTCAGTTACAAGAATTGGAGAGTTTGGGGTTTATTCGCCCGAGTACGTCACCATGGGGAGCACCGGTCTTGTTTGCTCAGAAGAAAGATGGGTCGCTTGCCTATGTATCGATTATCACAAGTTGAACCGCGTCACTATTAAGAATAAGTACCCTATGCCTAGAATCGACGATTTATTTAACCAACTTCGAGGCGCAACTTATTTTTCCAAGATTGATTTGAGGCCTAGTTACCACCAGTTGAGAGTTCAGAGAACAGGCATTCCTAAGACCACTTTTCATACTTGTTATGGTCATTATAAGTTTGTTGTTATGCCCTTTGGATTGACGAATGCACCAGCAACTTTCATGGATCTAATAAACCGTATTTTTCATGCCTATCTTGATCGTTTTGTGGTCGTTTTTGTGGACGATATTCTTATCTACTCGACTTCAGAGGAGGAACACCAATCTCACATTTCTATTGTTCTTAAACTTTTGAGAGAGCACCATTTGTAGGCCAAGCTTAGCGAGTGTGAATTTTGGTTATACAAGTTTAAATTTTTGGGTCACGTTGTATCGAAAGATGGGGGTGTCTTGACCAGGGAAAGATAGAGTCCGTAATGAGTTGGCAACGACCGAAGAATGTGTTCGAGATCCGCAGTTTCTTGGGATTGACTCGGTACTATCATCGTTTTGTGCTTGATTTCTCTCGCTTAGTGGCTTCGATGACTAAATTGACTCGTAAGGGAACTCGCTTTGTTTGGAACGACACGTGTGAGAAGGCCTTTGAAGAATTGTAAAGAAGGTTGACTATCGCGCTGATTTTGGTGGTGCCCAAACGAGGAGTCGGTTATTCCATGTATTGCGACTCTTCGAAAGAAGGATTGGGGTGTGTGTTGATGCAATTGGGGCAAGTGGTAGCGTATGGATCGCGGCAACTAAAAACTCACGAGCGAAACTACCCTACCCATGACTTAGAACTTGCGCCGTCATTTTTGCATTGAAAAGTTGGCGTCATTACCTTTACGGTGAGAGGTTCGAAGTTTTTTTCCGATCACAAGAGTCTAAAGTATTTGTTTTCTCAAAAGTAGCTAAATTTGCAACAATGCCGATGGATGGAACATCTATGATTTTGAGTTGCAATATCACTCGGGAAAGGCGAACGTGGTAGCAGACACATTAAGTAGAAAATCGACACACCTAGCGAGTTTAGCTATTCACAAGTGGAAACGATGAACAGCTTAGGCACTTATGCATTGCATTGTGAAGAGGTTCGGGATGGAGTCACCTTATGTAACTTGATTGTTCAATCAACTTTGTCGACTCGAGTGATTGAAGCCCAACAGCAAGACGAGGAAGTGGGAGAGTTTCATACCAAGTTTCTTAGTGGGCCGGGAATGCTAGAGAGGGGTGGATGATTCATGCTGATCAAGGTTTGCGATACCAAGGAAATTATTCGTACCCATTTTGTGTCGGGAGAAAATATTGAGAGAATTTCACCATTCACCGTTAGCCGTGCATCTGAGGGGAACAAAAATGTACCATGATTTGCGTAGACAATTTTGGTGGCCTGGAATGAAAAGAGATGTCGTCTTCGTGTCCAAATGCCTTACGTGCCAACAAGTCAAAGTCGAGCCTCAACGACCAGCGGGGGAGTTACAACCATTACCAGTGGCCGAGTGGAAATGGGAGAATGTGACTATGGATTTCGTTACCGGTTTACCGAGATCACCGCGGGGGCGTGATGCCATTTTGGTGATAGTCGATCGATTGACCAAGTCAGCGCATTTCTTTCTTATTCAGGTTATGGATTCAATAGATACACTTAGTCAATTGTACATTCGTGAGATAATCCGCCTTCATGGAATTCCTATTTCTATCGTGTCGGATCGAGATCCAAGATTTACTGCGCATTTTTGGCAAAGTTTGCAACCTACTCTTGGCACCAATCTCTGATTTAGTACCACGTATCATCCTCAAACGGATGGGCAATCAGAGAGAACGATCCAAATTCTAGAAGATATGCTTCAAGCTTGCGTTATGGATTTTCGGGGTAGTTGGGAAGATCACCAACCGTTAGTCGAATTCGCATACAACAATAGCTACCAATCTAGTATCGAGATGGCGCCGTACGAAGCTTTGTATGGGAGACCGTGTAGATCACGCGTTTGTTGGACCGAGTTGGGCGAGGCTACGTTGATTGGGCCCGAATTGATCCAAGAGACCTCGGAGAGTATGAAAGCGATTCATCAACGTCTTCTTGAAGCACAAAAGGAGAACCATCGAGCAAGTCAAAGTGATACATCAACGATTATTAACTGTTCAAAGTAGGCAAAAGAGTTATGCCGACCGTCGTCGCCGACCATTATCATTTGAAGTGGGAGATCCTGTGTTTCTTAAGGTGTCGCCGCATCGGGGATTATCTCGTTTTGGGCAAAGGGGCAAACTTTCACCGCATTTTATCAGGCCGTTTGATTTTAAAGAGAAGATCGGGGAAATGGCATATCGATTGGCTTTACCAGCGAGGTTATCGGGCGTTCATGATGTGTTCCATGTATCGATGTTGCGGAAGTACGAGCCGGATCCATCACACGTTCTAGAGTGGTCCGAGCTCGAGTTGGAAGCTAACGCATCCTATGGAGAGGAGCTGATATGTATCCTAGATTCACGCGAGCAAGTTTTGAGGGGTAAAACCATTCCGTTAGTGCGAGTCCTATGGAGTAATCTTGGGAAGGAAAAGTCGATGTGGGAAAGAGAAGACAAAGTAAGAGAAAAGTACCCGCACTTGTTTTCGAACTAAATCAATGTGAGTTTCAAATTGCAACCTTATGATTGTTAATTCATTGTCTTGGTGATATATGTTGTGGCATGAACATGTTTGTTTGATACATAATCTTAGTTGGCTTGAGTTGTAATTTTTGGGACGAAATTTCTTTAAGGAGGATAGACTGTAGAGACCCAAAAATTTCTTTAATCATTGAAATGTTTATTAAAGGGCAAATTTGGAAAGTATGGTTTATTTGGTGGATATTTGAATTGAGGACTGAAGTGAAAGAAGTGAGACTTGAGGGAGTGTGTGTGTAATATAAAGATATACGGGTATAAATATGTGGGTGTGTTTGTGTAGGGAATCATTTTCATCCCCTCATATCTCTCTCTACCGTTCTCACTCTTTCTCAGGCCGGCCAACTTTCTCTCTCTCCCCTCCTCCCACTCAAAACTCTACTAAATCTCTCAAGAACTTCAAGAATCACCAACCCTTCGGCCTTCTATCTGCGTTCTTGAGCTCGAAGGTCCTTGGGTCAAGCTTGGAGGAGGGTTTTCTTTGATTTCGAAGTTCGAGGAGGCTAGGGCTTGCTCAAATCTCATAGATCTTGGTGTTCGTCATGAGGTAGGGACTTCTTTACCTCTTTTATGTGTTTATATGTTGATATGGTGTGAGAATTGAGCCTTGATCGTCCCCGTTTGTTCGTTTGAAAGCTATCAGAAAATTGCAGAAATCGCCTAGGGATCGATCCCTAGACTTGGGGGATCTATCCCCCTTTGTTTTCCTATGATCCACTGATTGCAAGGATCGGTCCCTAATGGAGGAGGGATCGATTCCCTTCCCCTCTGGACAGCTGTTTTGCTGTTTTGTTCTTCTTTGACCGTATCGACCCCCGATCGTTTCTAAACTCTTTTGGACACTTCCAAACCTATTCTTTGCATGTTCAATTGATTTCTTATGAATAATCGATGTTGTCCTTGATCCATCAGCCTCCCGTTAGTAATGATTGAATAATAGTTTACTTGGTTAAAATGTTAATACGATGCAATTTATGATTGAACGATTACTTGTGAATGTTTGTGGCATATTTGTGATATTGTTGGCATGTCGTGACATACTTTATGAATAAATGTGGATTTGGTATAGCCTTAACTTGTATATTGCGTGAAAGAATAGTTGTTTGGGTCGGTGGTCGAATTAGGAAGTCTCGTAACGTAAGGGGTGGAAATACAAATGCTTAGATGGTCTCGTAAGGCAAGGGGTGGGAATACAGAGGTCTTAGATGTTGGTGCGCACCGTAACGCTAGGGGTGGTAATGCGATGACTCTGGTAATGTTATATGGTAACATAAGGGGTGGAAATACCTACGGTGGAGATTATTGATAGCGAGTCGTATCGAACCGTAGAGTTACTCGAGTCTTATGAACAATGTGGTTAATTGGTGATAGTGGCAAGTCTTTAATTGATTGTTATGAATGATTGGCACCCTTTGGATTGACCCCTATCTATCGATTGAGTTATCCCTTTATGTCTTTATCTCCCTGCACTCAACATCATGTTTGCACATAGAATTGGTAAAGATTTTCCTATTGGGCTTGTAGCTCAACCTAATCTTTCTTTTCAGGTGAAAATGCTGGACAATAGATTGAATGCATTCGTGTGCTTGGACATGAAGACTTCTGGGAGCTAACTTCGTTTTAGTTACTTAATCATCTTTGGTAATTGATTTTCTTTTGGTAAAGATGAGTTTGTAACTATTCATTCTAGAAATTTCTTTTGACTGTACAGTTTGTAACTTAATGGTTTGATCGTACAAGTACTTAAGTTCTATTTGGGGACGGAGTGCCAAAATTGTATAACTTTAACCTTGGGGACTTGATTTTAATTTAAACAAGTGGGACTTCTTTTGGGTAATATATCTATGATATGCGAGAACCCTTTACCGAAATGTATTATTTAATTATGTTGAAAATCGAGGGCGTGACAGTCTTCCCATGTTTCACTTCCTCAATCCCCAAGAAATAGCTAAGGGCACCCAGATCTTTCATGACAAATCTAGTACTAAGAGTCTTGGTCAAGGTAGAAATGTAGTCTGCATTGCTTCTAGTGATGATAATGTCATCAACATACACAAGAATGAGAGTAACACCTTGATCTATTTTGAGAGAAAATAAGGAAGCAACTGCCTTGCTATTAACAAATCCTTGCTGAATCAGAAAAGTAGAAAATAAAGAAAACCAAGCTCTTGGTGCTTGTCTTAAACCATAAAGAGCTTTGTTGAGTTTACACACATGTTGAGGATGGGACACACTTCTATATCCAAAAGGTTGTTTCATATAGATCTCCTCTTCAACAATACCATGGAGAAAGGCATACCAAAAGGCTTGAGATTAAAATAGTTGGATTTAGTGTTGAAAGGAAGAACATATGGAACCTGGGATTGCAAGGATGTATGAGATAATCTATTTGCTAAATACACTGCAGTGGTCAAAGCCTCAAGCCAAAAAGAAACAGGAAGACTAGCTTGTAACAATAAAGTGATTGTGGTTTCAATTAGGTGTCTATGTTTCCTTTCAACAATACCATTCTGTTTTTGGGGTATGGGGACAAGTAGTTTCATGTATGACCCCAGTAGAAAAAAACAAATGAAGGAGAAACTGATTGATAAATTCTCCCCCATTATCACTTCTAACAATTTCGATAGAAACACCAAACTGTGTATACACATAAGCTTTGAACTCAGAGATCTTATACTTAACCTCTGATTTATAATGCATAGGAAACAACCAAGAAAATCTAGTAAAATCATCAATGACTAAAAGATATATAATACTTGAAACCTTTATGAGAAACAAAGGGAGATGGACCCCAAACATCCATGTGTACTAACTAGAAAGGTGCAGTAGTGTGAGTCTCAGAAACAAGAAAAGACAGTTTATGACTCTTGGCCATATGACAATAGTTACAATCAAACATAAGAGACTTATCAACATGTAAGCTAAATTGCTTGACTAAAGAAGCAAATAAAGGTGTACCAAGATGACCCAGTCTCTTATGCCAAAGCTTAGCAGATGAAGTCCTACTAAAAAGAGCAGTGGAAGAGGCAACACCTGATGTAGAAGAAGAGCCATAAGTTGATGACACAGAACTAGAGTACGGCAAAATTGGATACAAACCCTTGTGACAAGGGCCTTTGTATAGAACCTGAAGAGTGTTCTTGTCCTGGATGACAAGACCATGAGAATCAAAAATAAGAAAACAATGATTATCTTTAGCAAATTGTTGAACAAACAAGAGATTATGAGTAATATGTGGAGTATGAAGAATATGAGAAAGTTGAAAAGTTGCATGAGGTGTAGGCAAGAGATTATGAGTAATATGTGGAGTATGAAGTGTTAATAATTTATTTTAATCAACGGGTATCTGTAATCTTAACGTGGGGAGATTAATAAGTATTTAATATCATAGAGCTCGTAATATAATTGAGAAAAAGACGGGAGTGCAATTATAATTCTGTAGTGGGATGAATTATAATTAGTGAAATAAGAATAGAATCCTGGTGGGATTAGGTTTTCTTATTTACACCGGAAGCCTAGACTTATTACTCCTTAGGTCCCTGTCGTAGCCCTATATATACATGTTATGCTTTCTAGGTCAGATGGACGTTTTTCTATTATTCACAAAATAGAGGCAGGCTTAGAGAGAGCAAATAAGATCACGAAAGAGTCCACACTCGGTTCGTGTTCTAAACGTGTAGGGAATACGATAGAAGATCGTAAGGTACGGTCGAGCAGTATTCGTGGTTTATAGCAAGGCGTGCTATAACAAGTTCAACCAGCGTTCGTGTCGTAGGGAGTTGAGGTAGAACCCTAATTCCGCTTTATTGGGTTTTACATTTTTTGTTGTCTAATCTGTATGCGTCATTACTGGGTCTTGGGGATTCAGTTTCCCAACACGAAGAATATGAGAAAGTTGAAAAGTTGCATGAGGTGTAGGCAATAACCCTTTACCTGTGTGAGTCACTGGAAGTGTGTTTCCATTACCAACCAGAACACCTTCACTCATAGTTGATGGTTGAGGTGGTGCTAAGTTCAGATTCTGCATGTTATTAGTGATATGATTGGTACCTTGGTACCCATCCGGCACTGAAAAATTTCTTGTAGATGTGTGAATTTATGCATGTTTTGATTCAACTGGAGTTGGATAGTACTTTGGAGTAAAAATCGGAGGGCATGCATATTGGATAGGTTGGCAGGCTATTGGCTCAAAATGTTTGTGCCTAGCTCGCAAAAGATGAGAAGTATCATGTTGGTCATTGAGAACCACCTCTGCTTGAAAAAGCTCTTTCGTTTCCTATACGTACCGAGATAGTTCTTTTAACGAAGATTTAGTAACTATAGCAAAATACTTGCTGATCCTGAGAATTTGGGTGTCGAAATCCTTGATGAGGATGAGGCTTTGTAATTGTTCAATTCTCTTCCTTAATTGTATCATCCCATGATATATACTATCATCGAATCTCAGGGGATCAAAAATATTCATTTTGTAGCAAAATAATTTATGAACCTACTCTATAAAAGAATTAGCTCAATCATATTTGGATGCCTGCTTTATCAATTCATCTATTGGTTCAGAATTCGTAGTCCACAATATGTAACAGAAATTTGAATAAATTAATCAAGAACCTACCAAATTCCGATTGAACTGAATTTCCACACAAAACTGTCTTTGAAAATAAACATCTACCAACATTTGAGTGAAATTCGGAGTGGTCCTCCAATCACGGATTATTTTCAAATAATTTTTTTTATTAGTTTGAAAGCTATTTTTAAAATAATTGTTTTCTATGTTAACAATTTTTTATTTTTTTTAGTTTGAAAAGATGATGTGGCAAATTTTGAATATGTCATTGTGGACCTCTACATTGCTAATCTTAGCAATTTCTTAAATGAATAACTAAAAAATGATATGACAACTTTTGATTATTCAATTTTGATTAGGTCATCGTGGATGCCTTGAGCATCTCCGACCCACGCTTTAATATTTGAGAAAATTTCTCTTTTGCACCTAAACTAGGAGGTGAATGTCTCATAAGTACAAATACTTCACTTTATTTTAAGTAAGCACATGTCATTTTGGCTACTAGTACTGTGGTGTAAACTGTTAAAATAAAAAAAAAATACCAAAAAATGTACATTCATTAAAAAATACACAACACATATTCGTAAGACACTCATGTTGGCTCCCATGCATGTACCGGGCCGGGGTAATGTCTACCCGAATCCTATGTACCCGAACTCGACCCCCCAAAAAATTTAACACCTGCCTTGTGTAGCAGGCCGAGCCAGTTGGCTCGTGCCGTGCCAAATAAGGTACCGAGCCAATCCTTATAACCCAGTTCGATCTGAGCCATTGTCCCCTTTCGACTCGGTAAGCTGACGGTTTCATATCAGAATCTCCCGACAGAATCAATTGAAGTAATTCCCTCGTCCTCCCGACCCTTAGATGGCCGAGCACCACGTTTGGCTTTGAATGGACGTGGGGGCCAAGGTTCCTGCTCACCCACGTGGGGAGAACATCCGTGGCTATGATGACAGTCGTGACGTCGTCCGAACAGGTATTGAGATAACGATATGAGCACGTGAAGATGCCAGCTCACCCGATAAACGGTTACAAAACCCTTGTCTGACTTAAGGGTGACATCAACGGACGCGTGTTGAGCGTAGGTGCAGTCTTGGAGGCCGAGCCAATGGCTCTCTATAAATACCTCTTTATGCCCTACGAGAAGAGGTACATTCGATACAACCCTAAAACCCTAATTCTTGATCTTGGACTTCTCTCTGCACATATACTGATTCTTGCACCGGAGGGCCATTCCGAAAAGCCTCCAGTGTGGTCTGTAGTCGTGCTTCGTTTTGTAGGATAAGGAGAAGATCAAGCGCGAATCTCGAACCCCAGACCCAAAGGAGCGAACCATCTTGATTGGAGCCCCACAATTTGGTGAACTTGACGTGAATCCTTTTTCTCAGATCCATGGCAGCTCCTCCGTTGTTCTTCCTCTCATCCGTTCTTTAAACCTCTCGCCACCACATCTCTACCACATTTCCACCCTATGAAATGGGTGGAGCACCACCTCCATTCAACCCCTCTTTGCAAATCATCTTTGAAACTGGTGTCAACACCGCCACCCCATCTCACCCCTTTGGATTTACTCCCCCCGGCATAAGCATCTCCGTCCAGCGTCCGATGGGAATGAGTGAGGTTGCTCTAGCATACGTCCAAATGTTGGAACAGCAACAGGAGCAAACCAACGCCGATGTTGCCATCCTAACGATGGAGATCGCAAGAATCAAGGCTAAAGAACGTCCGGCGGTCTCCTGCTCTGGCTCTCAGGGAAGGCATCGGTGAGGAAACTTACTACCACCACCTCCTTTGCTTGGAGATGAAGAACCACACCGTGTCTCAGTCCACGACCGCTTGGACCCACCACCAATAGAAAACCGAGCCGGGGACAACGCTCGCTTTAGACAGCAACATTCCCTGGTTAATCAGCATCTCGGAAGTGGTGTGGGACATAGAGGCGGAGGAGGAAGACGAGAAGGAAGCCCTCACACAGCGTATTCATGCTCGTCGGTAGGGGACGAATACTCTCAGGGCTCCCAAAGTTATGACACAGTAGAGTTTCAAGACAATGACCAAGCCATAACTCCTTACGAATCTAGACGGCGCAAAAGCCGAACGTCTCGAAGGAATGACAAGGACCCCAAAGGATATCCTCTGGAACATGAAGACGTCCCTCAGGAAACCATTCAGGCAGGACTCACGGTAGACTCCAGAAACGCATGAAAAATCCCTCAGGAGAGAAGCGTGAGTGTGGTCGTTCGGCATGATGATCATCCGAGCCACCGCAGAGTCTATCGTACAGAGAACCTTCTAGAAGAGGATCGGCAAAAGGCTCCCATTGAGAAAAGAGAAAGGACGTCTCAGAGTCGGCAAGAGGAGATGACCGATAAAGAGAAGGAGTACGAGCCTCTAGAAGATCTCAGAGCGATTGAGACGGACGTCCCCCCAAGCCGACCTATGAGTACCAGTTGAAAAAATTGACCGATTCCCCATTCTCGGCCAAAATTTAAGCCACTCTGCTGAAGGCCGGAGTACACCTCCCAAAGTTCCAGAAGTTTGATCCTAGAACGACCGAGGCCTACACCCACCTCATCAACTACCACAGCACCATCTTTTGCATAACTGATGATGATGCCATCATGTGTAAGACTTTTCCCTCCAGTCTTGGGCGACTTGGTTTGCTATGGTTCAACCAGTTGGAAGCAGGATCGATCTATAGTTTCAAAGAGCTTGAGAGAGCCTTTAACTATAGGTTCATTATGAGCAACAAGCAGGACAAGGAAGAAGACGCCTTGGCCCAAATGAAGAAAACTCCTGGAGAGACACTTCGGAAGTATGCCGAGCGTTATTGGCAATTTTTTAATGAAATACCCAACGTTGATCAGTATTGGGCAGTGAGAAATTTCAAGAATGGATTGGAAACTGGAAGCAAGATTTTAGATGAGCTGGCGATTCGGGCACCTCATGAAATGAACAAGCGTATGAGGACGGTCGAATTGTTCTGCTCCTATGAGGAGTTCCTCGCCCCATCTTTTGCATAACTGATGATGATGCCATCATGTGTAAGACTTTTCCCTCCAGTCTTGGGCGACTTGGTTTGCTATGGTTCAACCAGTTGGAAGCAGGATCGATCTATAGTTTCAAAGAGCTTGAGAGAGCCTTTAACTATAGGTTCATTATGAGCAACAAGCAGGACAAGGAAGAAGACGCCTTGGCCCAAATGAAGAAAACTCCTGGAGAGACACTTCGGAAGTATGCCGAGCGTTATTGGCAATTTTTTAATGAAATACCCAACGTTGATCAGTATTGGGCAGTGAGAAATTTCAAGAATGGATTGGAAACTGGAAGCAAGATTTTAGATGAGCTGGCGATTCGGGCACCTCATGAAATGAACAAGCGTATGAGGACGGTCGAATTGTTCTGCTCCTATGAGGAGTTCCTCGCCCCATCTTTTGCATAACTGATGATGATGCCATCATGTGTAAGACTTTTCCCTCCAGTCTTGGGCGACTTGGTTTGCTATGGTTCAACCAGTTGGAAGCAGGATCGATCTATAGTTTCAAAGAGCTTGAGAGAGCCTTTAACTATAGGTTCATTATGAGCAACAAGCAGGACAAGGAAGAAGACGCCTTGGCCCAAATGAAGAAAACTCCTGGAGAGACACTTCGGAAGTATGCCGAGCGTTATTGGCAATTTTTTAATGAAATACCCAACGTTGATCAGTATTGGGCAGTGAGAAATTTCAAGAATGGATTGGAAACTGGAAGCAAGATTTTAGATGAGCTGGCGATTCGGGCACCTCATGAAATGAACAAGCGTATGAGGACGGTCGAATTGTTCTGCTCCTATGAGGAGTTCCTCGCCGAGCGAAAACTCCAAGGAGGACAAACTCCCATTATACCTCAAAGCCTTCATGTCCCTACTTTTCAAATAGCAGCCCTAAAGCCTGTGGTTGCAGCTCAGCCGAATGTGGGCACACGCCCCAAAATTTTCAATTTTGTTCTTAAGAAATGGGTGTGCCCTTTTTGGAAAAGCGCAGCGAAACGCTTCAATTCAGAGTCGCCCCTCGGGTTTTAGCAGTGAACTACCCAAGGAACCGAACTTGAAACACTTGCAACGTCGTTTGATTTGAAAAGGCTTGTAGACTGGACTGTTGTCACCTTCGATATCAGAGGTTTGAGAGCCAGATTACGAGAGGGGAAGGGTTTTATGGCACCCCTCTCGCCCGATCCGGAAATCGGTCTCTACTCAGACATTTTTGTAAAACATTTGCATTTTTCTCTCATTAATCATTTTTCAGCCAGTTAGGGTAGGGGAGCAGTTAATGAGGATTGAAAACTATAGCAAGTTGCAGTTATGTGACAAAATGTTTATGGATGACCGATTTAAGCAATGAACATAGATTGAGAACAAGCACATGTGAGTATTTTAAACAAACTGGAACACGCTGATCCAGTGTGATGCACGCAGGAGAAAACCTGTATGCACTGTCCAGACCACTGCATACAGAGATGACCTACGTACCCCACTACAAGACTGGCGTGCGCCGGTAGACCTAAACTCACAGCTCCTATTTCTCAAACCTCTGGGCTCTGGAGTGGACCAGTGCACACCCAGGACAAACCACGCAGTTAATATAGCAACAGTTATATAATTACAGACAATAGGAATGGATCTAAGGAAATAAAATAAACAGAACACCCCATAAACAATGTGGGGAAATAAACAAAGACCAAGCCTTGACTGCCATGCACGGGCCAGTCACTGGATGAGATTTAACTGTCGTACGCCAGTCATGGGAGACCGTACGCCAGGTATATCCTACTGTCCAGTGTTTGGCTTTGCGTCTTCTAGGCTCTGGAATATGACCAGAAAGATCCCAGAGGCCTTCTAAAGCAGATAAGAGCAAGTATTGAATGTACAGCTAAGTAGTTCTAGAGTACGGAAAACAGTAGACTGGTTATTAGCATGCTGATAGGTGACAAAAGAAAAAGAGAAAACAGATGATCAATGATCCCCACGCCAGTAATGCACGTATCGCCCTAACAGGCGTACGGCATAATGACACTGGCGTGCACCATTGTTCACTTCATACGAGCTTGTTATTCTGCCAATTTTAAGACCAGGAACTGGTATTGATTACCAGGCTTTTATTGGCTCCCCTCAGGGATCAAAACAGAAAGCCACACAAATGTGGTATACCTTTGGTTTTAAGATGAATGGATGGCTTGAGCCTTGGATTTGAGAGATGAAGGTTGGGGACGAAAGAATGACAGTGTGGGGTGTATGGAAGTGGCCCTTTTGCTTCCTCTTTTCAATGGAATGAATGAGAAAAGAGGGAGAGCTAGAGAGGAAAAGAGAGGGCTTGAACTCTTTATGTTTGTTAACCCCTTGCAAATGAATGCAAGGGGGGGACATTTATAGGCAAAAAGTGACTAAGAGGGGAGCTGATTAGGTGGGTTAGAGGATGGTTGAGGTAGAGGAGAGAGCTTCCCATGCATTAAATGCATGGGACTAGGTGATAGGGGATGTAGGAGAGAGAGGGGGATGCTCCTGCAGAACATAATCATCAGGGGGACTGTTCACTGTACTGGGGAGCTGCAAAAGTCTCGAGCTTGTGACAAAAAAGCGATGATTTGATTGGCTTTGACTGGCGTACACCGTCATTGTACCAGCGTGCGCCAGTGATAACTGAGTCAACGGTCGATGACCGACACGTGGCAGTTCACCAGCGCACGCCAGCACAACACTGACGTAAGCAAGTAAGGTTTTGCTGAGGCTGTTTAGTTTTGGCTTGAAGGTTTTAAAAAGGTCTAGAGGAGGTTTAGAATGCTCAAGGCTCAAAAACACCAACAATTTTCAAAGTCTTCTTGACCTTTGATCATCATTGGGGAATCAAACGACTGTAAATAAGCCAACCTAGACGGTCCAGAATAGGGTGTCTACAGTAGCCCCCCTTTGATGGCACTTGAAGCACCATTGGTTTTTCTAGACACCCCCTTCTAGGCTATCCAGAACAGAAAATACGAGTCAAATAAGACGTGAACCTTAAAGAACCTGATCAATTAAGTTCAGCCGAGCAGATTATTTGAGAAAAATTGCCGCTGCTGAGGATCGTATAGACGAGTGGACCGCTGCTTGATTGTATTGGAAGGGTAGCACAGGCTACCGCAGAAAACGGGCTCTCCTGGGGAATAATCCTCTGCAAAAGTAACGATTAAGTTGGGGAAAAAATTCAAACGGATGGGTGGACCGTCGTTGATTTGAAATTGGACGGGTGGACCGTTGTTGATTTTAAATTGGACGGATAGATCGTCGTTGATTTAAAATTGGACGGGTGGACCGTCGTCGATTTGAAATTGGACGGGTGGACCATTGTTGATTTGAAATTGGACGGATAGATCGTCGTTGATTTGAAATTGGACGGGTGGACCGTCGTTGATTTGAAATTGGATGGATAGACCGTCGTTGATTTGAAATTGGACGGGTCGACCGGGGATGATTCCATTGCGGGCACCAATGTGAATGCTGGGCTACTTGGGCTTTAATTTGAGAATGAATTTCGACTTCAAGAGTGATTTGCGCCTGAAGCCCAAATATTAGTGGCGTACGACACCATTCCACTGGCGTACGTCACCATTCCACTGGCGTACGCCAGCAATTGTGACCAATCCGAGCCCAGATCCAGCCCAGACCCAGCCTAGTTACTCTCCCATGTCGTATAAACTTCTGTCAGATGCTTGAAACCGCCATACTGTGGTTTTGAATTCCCAAAATCTCCCAAACTCTCTCAAACCCTCAATACTCCACAAATCCCTTCATTCTTGTACCAAAACTGCAATATGCATTCATCTATCGTCATGGCGGAGACAGGCGATGGCAATGGCGGGAGTGGTGGCGAGGTTCGGCTGATAGGGGAAAACGAGACCATCGGGGCTCGAATCGACGATCAATCGATTGTAGGGGCTCTGTCGAGCATCGATGCAAAAAATATAGGCGGTGACGGCGGAAATGGTGGCCATGCAGCGGAGGTATGTGGTGGCGACGGGCGGCATACGCCAGGAACGGTGAGGCGTACGCCTGCTGTCGTCGAGACAGGGGGTCCACGGGTGAATCGATTGGATTATCGGAGCGGTGTTGAAGGCTTGGTGGTTATGGGCACAGGCTCGGCCGGGGTCAGTAGCGGCGGTGATGGTAGCGGTGGTGATGGTGACCGGTCGGAGACGCCGTCGAGAGATTCGGCAAGGGGTAAGAACCCGGTGGTTGTAAAAGGGACATCCGAGGAGGTACCCATGGAGCCAGCAGAGTTTAGGCCAGTAGCGGGGTCTTCGACACACGTTCCCATTACGCGTGGAGACTTCGCGGAGTTCGTGACAGAGGAAGAGCTTGGCCGATTGCTTCAAGAGAATCCGTGGGTGGTGGCAGCAGTGATAGCAGCCCGGGAGGATAGGCAGAGGCAGGTTGAGAGGGCCCAAGAGGAGGAGCGCTTGAGAGCAGAGGCCGAGAGGGCTAGGATCGAGGAGGAGGATCTTGCACGAGAGACTGAGTCGGCCGAGCAGGCCCAGGAGGAGGGGGCATGGGCACATGAGCGTGCAGTGGTATTGGCCGAGTCCATACGGCAGTCGCCTCGTCCTCAGTTCGTACCTGAGACCTATGTCCTATCGGAGCCACACCTATTTGTGCCATCAGGGGTTGAGAGCTACGTGCCACGACGGGAGAGCTATGACGCCGAGCTCGTGCTGAGAGACCCCGAGAGACACTTGTTCGTATCCTGGGCACAGGTATCCTCGAACCTGCTTTATTCTTCCATTTCGCTTTATTGTACCGATATGCATTTGAATTATACCTTATAGCTTGGAATGGCTGTGTTTTGAACATGAACTTGAGTGACACACTTAGCAATGCACTTTGAAACTTTGATTTGACGGACAAAAATCCCACCATAACGATATTCGACTGTAGAATGCCTAGAATGGGATGAACATTGTTGCTAAATGAACTTGAATCGATCGTAGACTGCCACGACTGATAACATAGCTGTGGGACTTGAATTCGACTAGTAGAATGCCATGCTTGCTTGATTCGACTGAATAATGTTTCCCTGAGAAGATAATCGACCGAATAGGATGCCTTAGATGCTTGAATCGACCGGTGACATGCCCATAACTTGATTTGACTTTGTAGTGAAAGGAAAATTCGACCAAATGCTACCATTTTCTCAAAAATGCCTTGAGCTTGATTCAACTGCTTTGAATGCGAAATTGCTTTGGACTTCTTAATTCGACTGCCTGTCATGTTTGAAACACACATACTCACGAATATTTTCTTGCTTTGGTTGTTGGTGTGTAGAGAGGGGCTGCTAGCACACAGGGGCACGGTGGTCCTGCGAGTTCGCTTGGGTTGTACAGAGAGTTGCCCGAGTGGGTCAGGGCTTTGGTGGATGCTGCGAGGTTCAAGCCGTTTGTCCTCACTTTGACGGCGACGAAGAGTGACCATGCTCTTCTTACGACGTTGGCCGAGAGATGGTGGGATTCCTCCAACACCTTCCACTTCCTGATCGACGAGATGACGGTGACCCCGGCAGACTTCGCAGCTTTGACTAGTTTGAGGGTAGGGGGAGAGTCTATCCCATATGATTCAGGGATCCACAGGGATACCGACGCGCTGAAGTGGTTCTTGGGACGGGAGCTGTATGGTAATTCAGAGACGGTCCCACATGAGCAGTTCAAAAGATATCTGAAGGACAGAGTCCCGGCTACGGAACAGGAGGAGGAGCAGATGGTGATAGCCTACTTGCTATACTTGTTTGGGGCCACGTTGTACTCGAACAAGCGGGCCACGGTACACTTGACTTACTTTCCCGCCCTACGAGACTTGCACACGGCTGCTAGATACAACTGGGGAGGAGCGGCCTTGGGAGCCTGCTATGGCTTCATGGGCGAGTTCTTGCGAGGCAAGAAGGCGACTGCCGGGTACTGGAGAGTGTGGGAGGTAAGAAACAAAACTTGTAATTCCATTCTTTGCATTTTCCTTCTTTTGAATTATGAAAGTTGTACTGATGCTTTGATTGTTTAAAACTTACAGCTATGGGCCTATGAGGTGCTGAAGATGTACCCTCCGGAGAACAAATGCCTGGACTTGAGAATGCTCCCACGCGCCATGATCTGGGGGCCACTGTACAAGGGCAAGAAGAAGTCGAGAGGGAGCCTCCGTGCTTTCAGGGCGTACCTCGACGAGCTGTTGGGTACTCAGGTAAACATAACCCTTATTAACTGTCATTGCCTTTGAATTGCTTCAATGCTGTCGCTGACCGACTGTTTGTTTTCTGGTTGTTGCTTGCCTTGCAGGTGGAGTGGGATCCATGGAGAAACGTAGAGCCCGAGCCTGAGTACCTTGCCCGAAGCAGAGTGGTGGCGGCGAGCCAAGTGCTACTAGAGTCGGCTTTCGGGTGGCAGTGGTACTTGGGTGACCGAGTGACACGGCAATCCCTCGAGTCGTCTGAGTTTGTCACGCCTGGGCCACTTCCACCTCGTGCTTCACACACAGGCCAGTATACCTTGGCTGAGCTGCAACGCTTCACCGTTCCAGCAGGTATGACTGCTTTCTTGAGGCCTAAAAGGGACTATGCTATTTACCGGAGGCAGTACTTGGCGAGGCCGCTTGGGGTAATGGAGCATGGAGCTGTGGAGAGCGAGGATTTGGAGGCAGGAAATGAGAGACGGGGGCCAGAGCAGCAGGACTTCCCGCTTAAGGGAAAGGAGATAATATGCCACGGCGACGGGGCTTCCTCAACTTTCTTGGACACTGGTGGTGCGGGATGCGCAGGGGGAGGCTGCTGCCATTCAGTTTGAGCCTGCTAGGTCAGAGCCTGCAGAGATCACGGGGCCAGTATGTCATTCTTTCCACTTTTCCTTTCCCTTGCACCATATTTGATATGTATCTGGCTCAGATTCTGACTGTTGACAGTTTGCAACATAGGTGCCAATGGAGTGGGTGCGAGAAGCGGTGCGCCTGATGATGGCCATGGAGAAGGAGTTTCACAAGATTGCGAGCGGAGGCCAGCTGCAGCTCCAATATCCTCCTCCAGCTCCTACTGTACAACCTTAGGTATAACTCCTTTGATTTTGATAGAACATGTCTTGCCTTAAGCATTTCAATATATACAATATGCACAATGTATTCTAAAAAGATAATGCAATACAGGGGCAAGCTAGGGTGGCTCTTAGGAGGAAAAGCATGCGACCTCCTCCGCAGAAGAAGATGGCACCGAGCACCTCTCGGCCCGCGGAGGGTGTACAGAGAGGAGTGGAGATCACTCCGGCCAGCGAAGAAGTGCAATTCCGCCGAGAGTTGAGGAAGAGGCCTGCGGAGAAAAGGCCAGCTGAAGGACCATCACAGAAGAAGAGAAGAGAGGTGGAAGAGGAGGAAGAAGAAGAGGGGGCAATCGTCCTTCAGCAGTGGCTCCGACTCTACCAGCGATCCCAGGTTCCGGATTGACCCACAAGAGATGGAGGAGAGTAAGGAGGACGACGACGAGGACCTATTTGACGACTGAGGGCTACCACTGAGCCTCAGTTTACTTTGCTGTCATTTTGATACTTTAAATACTTGATACTTTGAGATGAGGCCTGCGAGCCTTTTTGGTTTCTTTTGGGCTAGTGTGCCTTAGTATACACTGGTTTTGCTCGGGCCATTGTGCCGCCTTGATATATTTCTGCCTTTTGCTTTTGAACATTGACATGGTAGTATATAATATCTGCATGTTCCGTTTATTGATTTCCTTTTGATGAGAATTGTTTGAAGGAAAAGAATAAACCATCCGCTAACATCTAGCATGGATTAATGAATATTCTGAATCGACAAAAGACACTAGCACGTGCGCAGAATTGACTTAGCTCGAAGAAAGGGGGACAGAAATGCCCTAGGATACAACATGTATCCTTAAACACGTGGAAAATAAGAGAGTTTTGGGCGTTAACGGGCCAAAATAAAAAGTTCTCCTAAATGAGGGAAACTGACACTTTTGAAAGACAACGTAGGTGTACAAAGACCTGTACAAACTACCAAAACTGGCAAAAACATCCCGACATGAGGAATATACAGATAAAAAGCTAAAAATGTCGCAAAGACGGACATAAGACGCAAAAGACCACTCGATATAGTCCCGGACTGAAACTGACACCACCGCACAGTCACAAAGGGTCCATATGATGTGTACGATATGACAAAACTCGGCAAAAGCTCTCGAAACGAGCTTTGACCTCCCGTATCCTTGGTTTTAACTTGAAACGAGCCGTCGGGTGTCCGAAATCTTCATTAAGCGCGACGTTCGACATCTGATGCTTGGACACAGTCCCATGTACCATTTGTGACTTGCAGGAACAATTAAATGGCAAAAACAAGCCCTGGAATTGAAAACAACCATGTGATGGCAGCAGCTGTTGTAAACTGGTTTCTGGTGAAACTTACTGGCGTACGCCAGAGATTTGGCCTCGTATGCCAGTACATGGGGACACGGATACGCCAGTAATAAACCAGCGTACGCCAGATTTCTGGGATGCAAATCCACTTGTCTGACCAACTGTCCTTTCTCAAGGGACATCTTGTTTTTATCCCTACACGGTTTGCACACGGTTTCTGGGCTTTCAGATGGTAGAGTCCTTTGCCATAGGGTTGTTTGGATGCTAGTACCTTGTTTGCATGAGTCATGTGGAATGGAACGGATGCCTTGGCCTATAAAGCAGGAATGAACACATTGTGGCTTTCACACCCTCAATGCTCCCTCCATTTTCAGCATATTTCAGCCTTTCTAATGGAAAATCCCACTTCCAACCTTGCTCAGGCCTTGGTAAGTGCAATTTTTGGGCGTTGACTGGCTAAATTTCCAATATCACGGCCTCGCTTCATTTTGCTACCTTCGGCATGTACCGCTTCGCTCGGCACTTCTATGGGCTGCCCTCAGGTTCTGGGACCCCGACGTCCATGTCTTTCGTTTTGGCAATGAAGAAATGTGCCCAACTGTTGAGGAGTGCCAGGCATACATTCGAATCTACTCGTCCCCGACACTCGTTGTTCCGCCGTATCAGGTGAGCATGCCAGGTCTGTT
Source organism: Rhododendron mucronatum var. ripense (assembly GCA_019656295.1). Classification (NCBI taxonomy): domain Eukaryota; kingdom Viridiplantae; phylum Streptophyta; class Magnoliopsida; order Ericales; family Ericaceae; genus Rhododendron; species Rhododendron mucronatum. Next base: position 1,099,479 of record BPLT01000140.1, on the reverse strand, counting down.
GGCCACTTCGCTCAATATCTCCCGGGGCTTAGCGAACACTATTCTCGAGGGTGGCTAGGTGAACATCATGATGCTGATCGAGTTGTACAGTCCGGATGGCGACTTGGACAATGATGAGGTGCAGGCACGTCGCCGCTTCGTCTTGGTAACCTGCCTGTTGGCCGCCTATCTGCTCATTCCAGCTGACGAGCAGGTCAGCCCCCTACTCGTGAGCGTAGCTGCCCAGATGGGAGGGCAAAGAAATGTGGTCCCACTCGTTCTGGCGGAAACACTTTTGGGCTTGGATTTGGTGAGCACGGGCTGGTCGGCCGTCTTTAGCGGGAGCCCGCTTTTGCTCCAGCTAAACTCACTCAGCTCACCTTTTTCTGGCTTTTCACACGTTCTCATTTTACCTCGACACTCGGCTTAGGCGGTTTCCTAGCTCCTTACTTGTCTTTTTGCTTAGGCTTTATCTGGTTTCTCACTTGTCTTTTCACTCGTGTAGCTGTGGCTGTCGGACAAGCTGGGATTGTTGCATCCACCAGTGGCGGGCTGGAACCTGTTCCCAAAGAGGATCCATTAGAGGGAGATGCGGTACCCCAACTTGGACATAGAGGGCTGGTGCGAGTTCATGCAACAGATGCTACCCAATGAGATCGTCTGGAGGTGCCCTTGGTTAGACCTTCTGGATATGGCTGTTCACTCTAACGGCTTTGATAGGATGGCTATCGCAGGGCTGAGCAGCTTCACATTGTTCATTCCTGGTTGTATTCTCCGCCAACTGGGTGTCTCACAAGAGAACAGCCACATCAGTACTGGGGGTTTCCACACTCCCAACTTCAATGCTCAAACGCTCAACGGCTATCAGAGGCGTTGGGGCCTTAGGGTTCTTCAAGCCGAAGTGCCAGATTTCACCACAAGGCTGAGGAGTCGCTACAGGCAGTGGCTAAGAGTAGATGTGCATGCAAGGGAAAACATCGATTGACTCCGAACCACTTTGCTGTTCTTAGAATAAGCTGCGAGCTGTTAGGCTTCTTAAGCATTTTGTTCTGTTTTTCATGCTTCAACTATTTTAAGGCTTTTATGCTTAGCTTGTGTATTAGAAGAAGTATTTTGCAATAAAGTCCGTAGGGTTTCCCCCTTCTAATTTTCCAATGCAGCTTTGATTGATCTCGACCTTTGATGCGAACTCAAAATGTCAAACCATGGATCGACTTGGTAGAATGTGACCGGGTCTCAAAGTGGGACTGTAACGCCCCGAATTTTGGGAACGTTAAATAAAACATTTTATTATAAAAACGAAGCGAGTCCAGCTCGTTATTACATTATAAACCTTACAAAAGTACTCTTATTTACAAAACAGAGGGATCTAGGGTTCCTAACTACAGTTCTTCTTGCTTCTCCAGATCCCCGGCTTCGAACGCCTCCAAGGTGAATAGTTCGTCCTGTTCGTCTATCAAATCTGACATATTGTACCGGCGTCGCCACCCATATAATATGCCAGGGTCACCACAAGGCAACACCATGAGCTACGAAGGCTCAGTAGTATAATCCTAATACTAGCATCGATTTCCACATGATAAGTACATAAACAGTGATAAAAGACAATAACGCTAACAATCGCTTTACGATTACCGTTGGTGTCGACTCATCGTAACCCATGTTGTTATTACCCTTTTCAAAAACACCTTTTTAACTCACCCAACCTCGGTTCCGCCGCGCCGGGTTCCCGAGTATCCTCACAATGGTTCCGCCGCGCCGGGTTCCCATTGGCACACATTGCATTGGCTCCTCTCCGCGGATAACCAAGCTATACCTCACCATGGTTCCGCCGGTCCGGTTTCCCATGGGAACACACACAAACTCACGTAATACCCTCGAGATGGTTCTTACGTAGTTTCGAAAATATTTTCCAACCGGGAAAACACAACTTCCTTGTTAAACACACCCTAGGTGCCATGTTTCTACTTTTCTCGGTTTTCGTGTCACGTTCTCATGCAAGACTCCGCGTTGTGAGACTTTTCATACCAACATGCATTCAATCAAGCCTTGAAATTAACACAACAAGATCTTCTAACTCTAGGTACATAGCATGCTTGAAACATCTTGTAAGTAAAACATGCATTTTCAATTCCAAGAGATAACCTTATCTTACTTTAGTAGAACGATCAAAGTTACTTCCAAAACGTCATACAACTTATACAAAACATAAAGTTGAAATGTAAAATTACTTTATACTTGAAAAATAGGTAAGGATATCTACCTTAATCCGAAACTAGTCGGGGCCGAATAAGCTAGGTGGAATTTCTCCCGAATCTGGACCGAACTTCGGACGGCAGTAACTCGGTCAATCTTTGGCCGAATAGAGTCTTTCTTGGGTCCAAATCGAAGATCAAGAAACCCTCTACAACTTCCGTGAAGAAAGTTGATCCTAGAAACGATCTTAGGTTGGAGAAAAACGGGGGTAAAGCAAAAGACAGTAAGCTGTCTGGAATTTGGAAATCCGAATTTTACTGAACTTCGGATGCCAATAACTTGGTCATTTCTGAACCGATTGGGGTGGTTCTTGAATCTAACTTGAAGGTTTCGAAGTTTTCTACAACTTTCCAGAAGGAAGTTGGCCCTAAAAACCAATCTAAGCAAGAGAAAACTGGGGATTTTTGAAGGGGCAGTAGGCTGCCTGGAAAATCAGAAATGGTTTCTAGAGAGAAGGAAGAGCAAATGCTTCAAGGTGTGAGTTGAAATGCTTGGTAATGGCCTCTATTTATAGGCAAACTTTGGCCCTCTCCTCTCTCTCAAGGCCGGCCCCCCTCTCTCTCTTTCTCTCTCAAATTTTGACACATGTAAAGCCAACTTTTGAAAGATCAAAGGAGAATCCTAGGGTTGCATGGCTATGGTGTACCAAAGATCTATGCTTTGAACAAATAGATGGTGGAGATGAGATGAGTACAAGATCCAATGGTTGCACAATTGGTAAAATATCCAAGAAGTACATGGGAGTTGAGATTTTGCTTGGAAGCACAAAGATCTCAAGTACATGGGAGTTCAATGGACAAGTACAAGCAATCTTCCTCCTCCTTTCTCTTCCCAACCGGCCCCCTCCCCCCCTCTCTCCTTTCTCCTTGGCCGGCTGCCCTCTTCTCTCTCTCCCTCTCATTCTCTCGCCAAGGTACAAAAAAATGAAAGAAAACCAATAAAAAAGTAGTACTTTAGTACTTAAGATCAAAAGTAGTCTTTTTGGCTAGGATTCTCTTCCAACCAACAATTGTGCACATGGTACTTTGAGGTAATATTCTAGTCTTCAATGTACTAGAATATAATATACTTATGGTACCCTTGTACAATTGGAAGAATCAAATCCCTACTAAAAAAAATAACTAAAGGGTACTACAAGAATCTAGTACTTGGTACCTTTCTTAATAAAAAAAAGTTGTGCTTTCACACATGGTTTAAAGAAAAGGATTAAATTAATAACCCAAGGTACTTTGGTGAAAGACTAATCTTTTACCCAATGGGTAATAAAATCCCTAACTTCTATTATCCAATGGATAATAGTTATTAGGCCAAATAAATAACAAAATAAATCTCAAAAGTACCTTAAAGTAATTAAATAATATTTTTCTTAGCACTTTGACCAAGTATACATTTAAAATAAACAATTGGGGTTCTATTATCCAATGGATAATAGTTTCCCAACTATTATCCCTAACAATCTTTGTCCAATGGACAAAGAGTAAAACCAAAATAATTAAAAGAATATCAATACTTGACTAGGGTCAAAAAGGTTCACATGGTCCAAGAGGGGCAAAACGGTCATTTTGCGATTAGGGAAAAGTAACTAGATAGCTTCCTAGCTTAGTTACTCCAACTAGCCGGTTAGAAGCTAACTAGGCTTGCTAGATAGGGCCTAAGATGCAAGAAATCAAATTTCAAGGGCTAAAAATGTAATTATGACAATTTACAAGGAAAATAAGGAAATTCAAATAAAATTCAAATATTTAACGAAATTTTTAACGACTGAAAATCAGGGTCGTTACAGGGACTGCCTACATATCCCTTTCTAGGGAATCAGGTCAGAACGTAGTTTAGGATAAGGTTCACTCGTGTATTTCACCTCTCCTTTTACGCTCTAACTTTTGCCTAGAACCGCCTTTTCAGGTTTTCGGTCTAGCGAGCTTTCGATTTTTTGCCTATTTATTTTTGCCTAGACCGCCTCCTTAGGTTTTCGGTCTAGCAGGCTGCTCTAACTTTTGCTTGAAATCGCCCACCCTTGTGGTTTTCGATCCAACGAGCTTCTCTCAGGGATAGTATCGTTTGAGTTGATCCAGATTGGCCAAGGTATTGAATTCGTTTACATCAAGGTCGATGAGCTTAACAGCGCCCCCGGATAGGATGGTCTTGATGATGTAAGGTCCCGAGTGCTTCGCTGAAATTTCCCGCGAGGATCGAACACTGGAGCCCGAATTTCCTTTGTAACCATGTCCCCTTCGACCAAGCCCCTGGACTTCACCTTCTTATCAAATGCACGAGCAATTCGACGCTGATACACCTGAACATGATACAGAGCCGGGAGCATTCTCTCATCAAATAGCATCAACTCGACAAACCTCCCACTTAGCCACTCAGCTTCCCCGAGACCACTTTCAGCCATGATCCTTAGTGACGCGATTTCGAGTTCGATAGGAAGTACTGCCTCCATTCCATAGACTAAGGAAAACGGAGTTGCGCCAGTGGAAGTACGAATTGACGTTCGGTATCCCCACAGTGCCAGAGGCAATTGTTCATGCCAATCCCTTGCAGACTCAGCTGTTTTTTGATGATCATCTCGACGTTCTTGTTTGCAGCCTCGACTGCCCCATTTGTCTATGGACGATAGGTCGTTGAATGGTGAATCTCAATGCCAAATTCCTCGAAAAGTTCCAAGACCCTGCCTTTGAAGTGACTTCCATTGTCTGACACGAAAGCCTGAGGAACACTGTATCGGTAGATGATGTTCTTTTGGATAAACTGAGCCACTTGAACCGTGGTCAGGGTATTGTAGGATTCAGCCTCGACCCATTTAGTGAAATAATCAATGGCTACTAGTATGAACTTGTGGCCGTTGGAAGCAGACGATCGAATCATGCCAATAACGTCGATTCCCCATACTGAGAAAGGCCAAGGCGAAGTCAAGCCATACAGCTTAGACAGAGGGACATGTTGCAGATTTGCATGGATTTGACACTTGTAATAGCGGCGCACGTAGTCGATACACTGAGACTCCATTGTGAACCAGTAGTACCCCTGCCTGAGAATCTTCGTGGCAAGCATAACATCGCTCATGTGAGGACCACAGACTCCCTCGTGAATCTCCTTCATTATTCTTGTCGCTTCGGCCCCATTAACACAGAGCTTGTGCATTCCACAGTGGGACCTTCGGTATAACTTCCCCCCGTAAATGATGTACTGGCAACTAGCCTATGTAAGGCGATTCGATCCTTTTTGGTGGCTTTAGCTGGGAATTCTCCTCGCTCCACAAAGTTCCAAATATCATGGTACCAAGGCAGGCCATCATCGACATCATCAATGGCGTTGACATACTCGTAGGCAGGCAGGTCCCTTTGTCCGATCACGATTGGTCGCAAATTAACTCCTACTGGAAGTTCGATCATTGAAGCCAAAGTCGCCAAAGCATCGGCGAACTGATTCTTCAACCGTGGAACATGGCTGAAAGTCACCTTATTGAAGCGAGGAATCAGTTCTTCCAAATCTTGGTGATAAGGCTTCAGCTTTTCCTCACGAACCTTCCAATCTCCATTGGCTTGAGAAACCACTAGATTTGAATCTCCGATCACTTCGAGTTTCTCGACCCCCAGAGCGATAGCAGCCTCCATTCCAACGATACAAGCCTCGTACTCAGCTTGGTTGTTAGTGACATCGAAATTTAGCTTGAAGGCAAGCGAAATGTGAGTACCGGTAAGCGTGATCAACAACACTCCAATCCCGAATCCCTTTTGATTAGCAGCTCCATCAAAATAAAGCGTCCACACCTCTTCGACCATAGTTAGCACATCCTCGTTGGGGAAAGCAAAATCCACATCCTCTGGGCCATCGATCGGGTGATCGGCCAGGAATTCTGCCACAGCACGGCCCTTCACAGATTTCCTCGTGACATATTGAAGATCGAACTCAGCCAGCAAAAGCAACCAATGTGCTAGCTTATGAGTGAGCGCCAGCTTCTTGAACAGGTACTTGATAGGATCCATCCGAGAAATCAGCTTCACCGAATAGGCTAGCATGTAGTGTCTAAGCTTTTTGGTAGCCCAAACTAGTGCCCAACACGTCTTTTCCAAAGGGGTATACCGCTCCTCACATCCTACCATTTTCTTGCTCAAATAGTAGATGGCTTGCTCGACTCCATTTTCTCCTTCCTGTGCCAGCAAACATCCCATAGCTGTTGGAGTAACTGATAAATAGAGAATCAAAGGTCGGCCAGGTGTAGGCGGCATTAAGACCGGAGGGTTCTGCAAGTATTTCTGAATGGACTCAAAACCAGCCTGGCACTTGTTCGTCCACTTGAACGGGACGTCCTTCTTGAGTAATCGGAATAGCGGCTCGCAAGTCAGAGTCAGCTTAGCAATGAATCTGCTGATGAATTGTACCTTCCCAAGAAAACTTAGCACCCCGTTCTCAGACCGTGGAGGTTCCATTTCGAGAATTGCTTGATCTTGGACGGATCCACCTCAATTCCTCTTTTGGTGTTAGAAATCCTAACATCTTGCCTGCCGTGACCCCAAACGTGCATTTCTGCGGGTTGAGGCGCACGTTGTATTGAGAAGCCTTTCGAGAAACTGCTTGAGTGAAGGAAGGTAATCCTTTTCCTCTTTCGCCTTTACAATCATATCATCGACGTATACCTTAACTGTCTTACGGATGAAGTCATGAAACAGGGTTGTTTGAGCCAGCTAAAAAGCGCATCTGGCATTTTTTAACCCAAATGGCATCATCACATAGCAGTAAGTCCCCCATTTAGCGACGAACGTTGTCTTCTCCTGATCCTCTGGTACCACAAAGATCTGGTTGTATCCAGAGAATCCGTCGACAAAAGATAGCAAAGCATGCCCCGCCGTGTTATCCACAAGCACATCAATGTGAGGCAAGGGAAAACTGTCTTTGGGGCTTGCTTTGTTCATGACCCTTAAGTCGATGCAGACCCAGATTCTCCAATCTTTCTTAGGATCGGGCACGATGTTGGCAACCATTTAAGATATTCCGCAACCCTCAAGAATCCTGACTCAATCTGCTTGGTGACTTCTTCCTTGATCTTTTGTACCCAGTCCGGCCTCATTCTACGAAGCTTCTGCTTGACAGGAATAGCCCCAGGGGCTAACGGGATTCGGTGCTGAACTATCTCACGATCGATACCGGGCATATCTGTGTGAGACGAGGCAAAAACCTCAAAGAACTCCTTGAGCATCTCGATTGTACCAGCATGGTTTTCTGGGGATAGGTTTGAACCGATTTGCATCATACGGGGGTCATCCTCATCTTTCAAATTTACCAAAATTACTTCTTCTTTTAGAGGCTGAGCATGCCTTTCGTCTTCCTTTTCGACGAGGGAACGCAACTCAGCCGGGATGTGCCTGTCGAAGTCTGTTCCTTCATAGTCGAGGTCGACACAGTTTATATAGAAGTCAGCAAAATAGTTAGAAGCAGGATCATTCATTTCATAAAACCCAGACAGGTTGCCAAGTACAGTCGACTCGAACTCAAAGTAAAATCCACGATGTGGAGGGCCAAAAGGCACAAATTCGGACTCTGATCTAGACTTGGACTCAACAGACTCTGTGCCAGATTCAGATGTATCATCAATGCATGTTAAATGCGGAGTAAAAATGCAGTTATTGATACTACCAGTTGCTTTCACAATGAGGGAGGTTGGATCCTCGAGAATGTCCTGCGAGTCGGGCCCAAGCATCAGCACTTCAGCCTCCTCTTCCTTGCCAACCAAACCTACTTGGGAGAACAGCAACTCCAGGCACCCCTGATCAAAAGTCTTCACCCAGTCAAACTCCTCCTTGATATTGTCCAGCTGCTTCTTGAATTCTTCCTTAGCCAGCTCTTCCTTAGCTAGTTCCTCCTCGTCATCGGACCAAGTGTCTGCAGCAAAAATCTCGAAGCCCGGTAGCCAGGTGCTAGTCTGCGGATCCCAAAATGGCTCAATCTGCCTCGGATAAGCGGTACTACCTCCCTCACGGACGAAGTAGCTGTCGGGATTACCATAAAGGGTCTGAGGTTTTCCCGCATCTTTCCTCTTTTTGGCGTCCTTGGCAGGGGGAACGTATCCCAAACCAAAGCAGCCTTCAGTGAAAGGAAAGGTGGGGAACTCAACGATCCCTTGCTGGTTGATCCCGAGTCCTAAACCAGGCATGAACGACATCTTCGTCATAACTTCGAGGGCAGCTGAGCTGATGATGAAGTCGTCATCCATGACAATGGCAAGGACTGAGCCAGATGTGTCAAAAGCGAATCCCCTAAAGCCCGAATCCTCTTCTCCATGCATTATCCCCAAAACAGGTGTCCCATCATTCTTGAGTGGGCAGATCCCAGAGTCTCCACAGATAGTTAGAGTCCCAGTAGGAAGCCCCAGCATGACTTTCTGGTGGATGATTGAGGGCACAGCCATAATGTCTGATCTATGCAGCCATGGCCTGCCTAGCAGCAGGTTGAAGGTAGCAGGGAGGTCGACCACGTGAAATTCTACATCCATCTCACAGCCCTCAACATCGAGCTTGAGCGTTAAAGTCCCTTCTACCACACGACGTGTGTTGTCATAGGCTTTGACCGCCAGGTTGGAGGGTGTAAGATCATTCTTGGTGAGCCCCAAGCGGTAAGCGACTCTCATTGGGCAGACATTGATGGCGGAGCTGTTATCAATCAACACGGTTGGTACCCAGTGTCCTCTACACTTCATAGTGATGTGCAGCGGGCGGTTATGAGCAATCCCATCGACGGGCAGATCTTTCTTAGTGAAAGTGACAGAGTGCTTAGACAGGAGAAGTAGAATCAGGGCAATCATGGCTTCGGGAGTGATATCAGTTGGTACCTCAAAACGGGCTAAAGCTGTAGCCAATCTCTCACAATGCTCCTTTGATGATGATATCAGACCCCAAACAGAGACAGCAGCAGGGATCCAGTCAAGTTGTTTCTGGATAACATCCTTCTCTGGTACTCCACTAGGAACAATTGGCACGTTTCTTTGAGCCGGTGGAGTGGTGGGTTTCTGAGCCAAAGGACTAGATGAGCTTCCCGCCGACAGGTTCGGTGGCTGAAAAACTCAGCTGCTCCTTGTGACATTCGCGACATCCCACCAAGAGGATGTGCCAATAGAATCCCAGAAATCGGCGGGTATTTCCTCCAGCTTACGCTTCCCTTTGTCGACTGGCGCAACCGTTGCAGTCGGGTCCTGGCTCGGAGTCAGATCCCATTCCAAGTCTTCCATGACCATCCCTTCCCAAAAACTTGGATCCTGAGCAGCAGTTTCCTCAAAAGGTAACCCCGGATTCGTGATGAACGGAACATCCCAGAAGCCTCCGTCCACCAAAGCAGAATTAACATTCCATACTTCATCCCCCACATTTACGTCTACCACCTTATCGACTTCCCAAAAATCAGCTGGCAGTGGGTTTTTATTAAGATCGACAATTTCACCCACCTCCCACGGATCATCAAGTGGTGCATCTAAAACCATGATTGCACAGTCATCGCTAAGAGCAATTATCGGACGCGGCATCGCCAAAGGCACAATGTTGACGGTTGGATTAACCCCAAGGTCATATTCATGGATAGCTTCCGAGAGCAAATCGACTAGAGGTAGAACAGCTCCAAGCTGACGATGTACATCGGGGATAATCTCTCCTCCGACATAACAGTACAAGTACCGCTCATCTATGTCATCCTTAACGTCGATTTTCTCCATGTTGAAGTTTTGGCTCCAGGCCAACTGTGCTTCATTGGGTTCCGGGTCCCACACATACTCTTCTTCCTCTTGAGCCGTGGCGGGCTCTGGTTGATAGAAAAGCATAAACAGTGACAGGCCATCTAGCGGATCTGCCCGTGCTGCATTCCATTCGTCTTCCCATTGGTCCAACTGTGCTTGATTGACAACCGGAGCCTGAGGGAATCCTGTGAGATAGCGCTCGTTCCAATCATTGGCTAACTCTTCCTATTCTTTTGCCTTGTCTTCCATGTCCCAGCCAACTGCCAACATGTTAAAATCGAGCTCTGTCGGGATGGCTACAACAGGTTTAGGGTGATGCTCTGAGGTTATATGGTCAGTGCGGTTGAATATGGTAGACGTGGGTTGGATTATAGAGGCGGTGAGGGTTATCTGGTTAACCTGAGGGTTGGAATTGTGGTTGGGCATGGAGTTGGTGATTACGTTGGGCTTTGTGGGCGGGATTGTAAGAGTGCCGTTGTCCACCAAGTCCTGTATCGCATGTCGAAGACGATAGCAAGAATCAGTGTAATGACCAGACATCTGATGACAAGTGCAGAAAGCATTCGGGTTATGGCTAGGAGGTGGGTTTTGAGGAAGTGGAGTCAGATTCAAGGGCCTAAGGTGACCAGATTTGACCAATCTCTCTAACGCCGAGGAAAGTGGCGCCTTGAAGTTAGTGAAATTCTGGGGTTGGTTGCGGTTACGAGGTTTCTGAGGGGTTTGAACTTGGTTGATATCAGCGATGTGGTTGGAGCCCTGTGTGGCATTATTGCTAGCGGATTGCATTGGCGTAGTTGTTACCGCCGAACAAAGCAGTGCTATTGCCCGTGTAAGTACGAGGCTTAGATTTTGAAGCTGAGGCAGATGAAGAGGTATCACTCCACGGCAGAACTCCAGTTTGGAGAGCTTCTTCAATAGCGAGGCCGGAGTCGAAGTACGTCTCGAAACTAGCTCCTTGGACTAGCACAAGGTTTTTAGCAAAGTCAGGTTGCAAGTTGCGAGAGATGATGCTGATCTGATCCTTTTCAATGAGCCGATCAGTTATGAGAGCGGCCTTGGCCCTCCACCTCTTGAAAAAGTCCGCGAAAGACTCCTTTGCGTTCATCTTGGTTGACTCCAGCTCTCGAGTGGTCATCTTGAGCTGAGCATTGTAACTGTACTGGGAATTGAAGGCTGCGTCGATATCCTCCTATGTCTGATGCTTGGAAATGTTGAGGGACATGAACCACTGAAAAGCAGGGCCAGCTAGAGTCTGCGGGAACAATTGAGCCATTGCCTCCTCCTCAACCCCATGCAACTTCATAGCTCCGTGATAGGCCAACAGATGGGTTTTGGGATCTCCTGTTCCATCGAACTTTGCAAAGTCCGGCATCTTGAATCTTTCAGGCAGTCTGGCATTCAGAAATGGGCAAAGACGGTCCATGTCTAAACTTCCAGCGCCTATCTTTTCAGCTTTGGAGACTGCTTCTTCCAGTTTTGCCATCTTGGCAATCAGTGCAGCCATTTCCGGATTTGGAGCAGGGACCTCGGACAGAAGGAGCTCTTCGGCCTTGGGTTGGCACTCGTTCCTTTCACCGCTACCTCCTCCAGCCGGGGGCCTTTCTTCAATCAGAGCGCGCAGGTTGGCCATGGAGGTATTGGCTTGATCGGCCCTTTCCTGCATGATGGCCAAATTATGCTGAAGATCCGCCAGAACAGTTGCAAGGTTTGGAGGTGGGACATCGGCCATGTCTAGGGCTTCTGTCTTAACCAACTTCGGTGATGAGGGTGGAGATGGAGTAGATGGAGGTGTCTCGTGTGGAGTCGTTGGCGGTGAATCTTCCCTTGACAGAGTACAGGCCAGAGTTTCCGTTGTGGCTGACTGTGAAGTATACCCCTTAACAAAGCTTCAAACAGACCCAGCGAACGCTCCCAAGTAGGTTTGGCCCTTGATTTCGGAGCTTCCCATGGTTGGTGGCTAGACAACAAAGTATAAGAGCTCAGTGACAGCCTGCAATAGTTTATTTTGAAAGAAAAATGGAAAAGAATGGAAAATGAGCATGTCAACGTCGGTGTTCTCCTAGACTCTAGGGCTAGAGAGAGCCTATCCTACGACATTTGGACGTTGCCATAAGGCCCTCAGATTTTCTTTTCGATAGTGTATCCTTGATTGAATTGACCGATACTACGAGATGTCAAAACAGCCTAAGCCTTTGACTATTCCGTTTTCGAAGTTTCAATGTTTGAATTCGGAACAGTTCGGTGTTGATGGCGTGATACCATAACCGAAGCGGCGTAAGCAGCACTGTGCCGGAGCCTAAGCGGTGTAAGTGATTAGCATTTTTAACCTGAGTGGTGTAAGTATCACGACATTCGCTCTGTTGTTCCTAGTTTTCTTTTTGAAACCTCGATCGGGTTTTAGACAAGGGTTTAGAAAGTTCTGATTTCCCAAAGTCTCTTTGATTAAGGACTTGAAAATTTGATAACGTGCAACATCGAGATGCACGACTCGTCATCGGTCCAAGGCAACGTCCTAATAGTTATAAGACAAGCTCTCAACAGAAGACATCCTACAAGCCGCCCTAGCATGCTCCTACATGAAACGGTATGAATGTATGTACAGGCATGGGATAGGGAAAACAGTAACACATAGACAGTTCACGGGGGTTAGATGCAAGAAATCCTACACTGCAGGTTCCTGTCATAGGTTTGGAAGGTTCTAGTGCTTTGTATGCGTGTAGAGGCCGGTTTCGGTTTAAGAGGGTTCCTCTGACTAGAGCCGCGGTATACCTCCCACTGCAACGCATGTAGCAAAGCAATGGTCGAGCGGTATTACAACTCATCATTGTCCAAGGTTGTTGGGCATTCGAGGACCCGGGCTCCGGTAAACTGTGCCGGTTACCCAAAACACCTCAACGGGGCTGACCAATATCGATGCAAATGGAGAATGCCGAAGAATGATTTGAACGAGAGAGAAACGCAATGTTTTGAAAAATGTCTTTTTGAGTTTGGCTCACTTTTATTAACCAATACTTGGCGAAAACTACACAAGTGAACAATAGTAAACACCCCTGTTCGGGGTGGTCGGATGCTGAGATCCTATTACATTACTATTCTGTTCTTCAGCAGCGCGGAGCATACTGCTTTGACAAGTTTTTAAAAATTGTTCATTCATATATTAATTGCCAAATATCAATTAATGCAATGTGTCCCCAGCAGAGTCGCCACTGTGGGCACACGCCCCAAAATTTTCGATTTTGTTCTTAAAAATCGGGTGCGCCCTTTTTGGAAAAGCGCGGTGAAACGCTTCAATTCAGAGTCGCCACTCGGGTTTTAGCGGTGAAGTACCCAAGGAACCGAACTTGAAACGCTTGCCACGTCGTTTGATTTGAAAAGGCTTGTAGACTGGACCGTCATCACCTTCGATATCTGAGGTTCGGGAGCCAGATTACGAGAGGGGAAGGGTTTTATGGCACCCCTCTCGCCCGATCCGGAAATCGGTCTCTACTCAGGCATTTTTGTAAAAGATGCTCATACCACAACGAGCTTGGGCCCTACACAACCGCTTGCATCCCATACAAGGCCCTCTTAGAAAATTTGGCCACTCAAGGACTCCTTGATGATCATATCTACTGGACCAAAATGCCGAGGCGACAGCCGAATTCCGGAGGTCCCAACCCCATTCCTCGACCGGTGGGAATTATAAATGTCATTCACGGTCCAGTTAACAAGGAAATAGCACAACAACTTGGGACGGAACTTGACCAAGCCAAAAAATCTACCCAAATCTTTTCTGTTGGCAGTACCCCTAAGCGTCCGAAGACTGCCGAACGTCCATGGTCAATTACTTTCACCGACAGAGATCTCCAACGTGTGTAGACGCTGCACAACGATGCACTTGTTGTGACAGTACAGATCTCTACTCACACTGTGAAGCGAGTCCTCATAGACCAGGGGAGTTCGGCGGGAAGTCATGTACTTATCTTTGTTCAAGGAGCTTCAGATGCCAGAGTCCTCCGTGATACCAGCCGACATCCCCTTGATCGGATTCAGCGGCTCACCAGTATGGCCTCTCGACAAGATTATACTTCCTGTCATAACAGGCTCGGTTGCTGCAAACATGGAATTCAATTTGGTCAACGCGCCAAGCCCCTACAATGCCATTCTTGGCCGAAATTGGCTCCGTGCTCTGAAAGCCATCGCCTCAACATACCACCAGGTGCTACGATACATTGGAGCCAGCGGATGACAAGAGGACTAATACAGAGATTAGGTGCAGGCCAAACAGTGTTATGTTTTAGCCGTTGGAATGGCACCGAGCTCCAAGAGGGTACACTAGGTGGAAGTACCGGACAAACCCGTCCTCAAAGATGTGGGTGCCCCGGCCGAACAAAAGTGTATTGAAGATCTTGTCAAGATCTCAATTAACGATGATGGATCACGTTATTTCATGCTCGGTTCCAGCTTGACGGGTACCGAGCGTGAAGAGCTGGTTCAATTCTATAACATCGAAGTCTTCGCATGGACTCCATACGAGATGCCAGGCATTGATCCAATGTTCATTCAACACTCACTCAACATCCACAAATTAGCAAAACCAGTGATCTAAAAGCCCAGACGCTCGGCGGCCATCCATGCTAAAGCGGTAAACGAAGAGGTCGATAGACTCCACGAAGCAGAGGCTATCAAAGAAGTTCAATACCCCACCTGGCTTGCCAATCCGGTTGTGGGCATGCGTGCCCTCTTTCTTTTCGAGAAAGGATTCCGTTCCCTTCCTAAAGAGAAATGCCAATTCGCGGGAGCGCTTTAAGCTGGACGACAAGCGCTTGCGAAAATACAGAGTCGCCACTCTGGTTTGAAGGTCCGACACCCAAGGAACCGTATTTCGAAGCACTTGCGGCGCTGTTCGACTTGAAAAAGTTAAGGAACCAGTCCGTCATAACCATATCTGGGTTCGGGAGTCAGGTTACGAGAGGGGAAGAGTTTTATGGCACCCCTCTCGCCCAATCTGGAGATTGGACTCTACTTAGGCATTTACGAAAAATGTTTGTTTGCGATTCTGTTTGATTAATCAATTCTTTAGCCAATTAGGGCGGGGAAACAATTAATCGGGGATTAAAACTGTAACAGTTTGCAGGATGTGATAGATAATAGCATGGATGGATGAAATGGCGAGAAATAAATGAGATAAAATCTAACACTGATATTGGATGCCAAAACAGTGCATTGGTTTGAGTTTGTCATGAACAACGACCAACTTGCATGCATGGAGATTCTTACATGCAAGTTTGACCATCGCGCGACACTCCCAGTCCATTGCGCGAGTATTGACATCCTACCAACAGGTTAAATTTTATCCCCTTCTGGGCTCTGGAAGGACCAGTGCACACCAGGGTCAAACCAAGCAGTTTATGTGTACTGAAAGTAAATAATTATTACAATCAAGATGAACAGAAATGAGATTCAACCCTTAAATAGTGAGGGTATCAAAATAGAGGCCGAGAGTCTGACTGCCTATGTAATAACTCTGAATTTTAATGAATAAAAATGTATTTATTATTCGAGTTATTAATGTTAATTGCATGAATTGCGTTAATTTTCCGATAGTTTGTCAAACTGCGCTTTAGCCCTTGAACTTTCGTTTTCTACACTTTAGCCCCTGAACTTTTATTTCTTACGCTTTAGTCCTATTTAGCAAGCCTAGTTAGCTTCTAATAATCCGGTTGAAGGAACTAAACTAGGAAGCCACCTAGTTACCATGAATGGACCGTTTTGCCCTCATTAGACCTTTTGAACCTTTTGAACCCTAGACAAAGTATTGAATATTCTTTTTCTTTTAATTATTTTGATTTTATTCTTTGTCCATTGGACAAAGATTGTTAGGGAAACTATTATCCATTGGATAATAGAAACCCATTTGTTTATATTAAAAGTATATTTGGTCAAAGTACCAAGAATATTAAGAAAAATATTATTTAATTACTTTAAGGTACTTTTGGGATTTATTTTATTATTTATTTGGCCTAATAACTATTATCCATTGGATAATAGATGTTAGGGAAATTTTACCCATTGGACAATAGTCTTAGTCTTTCAAAGTACCATGGGGATTATTAATTAAACTTTTCTTTAACCCATGTGATTAAGTTCACACTACTTTACTAGAAAAAAGTACCTAGTACTAGATTCTTAAAGTACCTTATTTTATTTTTCTATTAGGGCTTTGATCTTCCAAAGTACAAGGGTACCATGTATATATATTGTATAAGTACTTAGGAGGTTAAAGTATTGCCCTAAAAGTACCATGTGTCTATTTGAAGTATAAAAGAGAATCCTAGCCTTAAGGTCTATTTTTGATCTTAAAGTACTAAAGTACATATATTTTATTTGTTTGCTTGCTATATTTGTACATATGTATATATATATTGTACTTTTGAAAGCAAAGGAAGAAAGGGAGGGAGAGAGAGCCGTGAGGGAGAGAGAGAGAGAGGGGGGCCGGTTGAAGGAGAGGAGGAGGGAGAAAATTGGTTAGTACTTGGCCATTTGATCTTCCATTGTACTTCTTGATCTTGGAAAATTTTGCTTCCAAGCAAAACTTCACTTCATGTCCTCCTTTTGTACATTTTAACAATTGTTTAAAGCTTAAGAATCTTGTACAAACTCATCTCCACCATACATTGGTTCTAAGATCAAATCTAAGGACACCATAGCCATGCAACCCTAGGATTTTCATTGATCTTTCAAGCAAAAAATGAGATTTTATTTGATTTAAAAATTGGGGAAAGAGAGGGAGAGAGGGGCCGGCCATAAAGAGGAGAGGGGGAGCCCTTGCCTATAAATAGAAGGCCATTCTCATGCTTTGAACTCACACCTCAAGCAATAGCTCTTCCTTCTCTCTAAAAATTCAAGTGTTCTTAGTTCAAAGTTCAAGAACTTCCTTTGTTTTTGAGTGTTCTCGAGAAAACCACCAAACCACCTCCAATACCACTCTTTGATCTTAAAAGTAGCTTAGTTAAGGTTAGGAAGTTGTTTCTAGGAAAAGAAAGTACAACTCTTTTCCTTTCGAAGCAATTCGAAGGCCGTTACTCTGCCGATTTCAAACCGATGATCAAACTTACCGTAGCCGACCACCGCCTAGAAGAACGGTAGTGAAATCTTTACTATATCGTAGTTCGATCTTACTTTTTTGTTCTAAAATTGTTAAATCTTGCTACTTTAAATCTCTACTTACTTTACTTAAAGTTTAAGAAGTTACTTGATCATGTATGATGTTAATTTTTGGAGATGCATGATTTACTTTTGAAATGTTCAAGCATGCTAGTTAATAAAAATTGGATGATCTTGTTGTAATTGTTCAAAGCTTTAATTGAATGCATGTTGTATGTAAAGTCCTAAACGACGGAGTCTTGCATGAGAACGAGACACGAAAACCGAGGAAATAGAAACATAACGCTTAGGGTAATGGTTTAACAAGGGAAAGGTGATTACCGAAAAATAAGATATCTTAGAAACTACATAATGAACATCTCGAGGGTATTATGTAAGTCGTGTGAATGTGTGTGTGCCTATGGGAACCCGGCGCGGCGGAACCATAGTGAGGATACTTGGGAAACCGGCGCGGCGGAACCAAGGTCGGGTGAGTAACATGGTTATCCGTGGAGAGGAACCAAAGTAAATGTGTGCCAATGGGAACCCGGCGCGGCGGAACCATTGTGAGGATACTCGGGAACCCGGCGCGGCGGAACCGAGGTTGGGTGAGTTTAAAAAGGAGTTTTTGGAAAAGAAAGGTAGTAAGAAATGACACGGTCGACGATGTATGCGTAGGAGAAATATCGAGAACCTTGGACACCGATACTAGTTATGAAATAAACATGGATAAGCTGTTATTGCCTTTGTTTACTGCTTATGTACTTATCATGTGGAAATCGATGCTAGTAGTAGGATTTTACTATTGAGCCTTCATAGCTCACGGTGTTGCCTTTTTGGTAACCCTGGCATATTATATGGGTGGCGACGCCAATATAATATGTCAGACTTGATAGACGAACAGGGCGAACTCTTCACCTTGGAGGCGTTTGGAGCCGAAGAACTCGCTAGGTTGGAAGAGCAAGAGGAGCCGTAGAGTAGGAACCTTAGTTCCCTTTTGTTATCTTTTTGTATCTCAAGTGCTCTTATGAGAGCCGTTTGTAATAATGAGCATTGACTCACTTTATTTCTGTAATAAATTAAACCCTTAACGTGCCTAAAATTAGGGGCGTTACAGCCTATGCAAGGGCAACCACTGGAAACAGACCGACCGTCGCGCGATGGAGTCAGATCATCGCGCGAGTGCCCTGACTGGACTTCCAGGAATTGCTTTACATGCCTGGGCTCTGAGACATATTCAGAAGCAACTTAGGGACAGTCCAAAGCAAGCAAATAAGTAAGCTAAGCTAACCTACAGATTTTAACATGCATAACAGTGAAACATACTAAATACTCTTCACGGGAAAGCATAAAATCATGTAAATGAATAAGGACAAGGATCCCATCCCCACGAGAACCATATCGTGGTAACTAGAACCGTCGCGCGATGAAGTTGGTATCTCGCGCGTAGGAGTGCTTGTCCACAGTAACTTGTAACTTTGCTGGCTTTAGGACCAGGACTGGTACTGATTACCATCCTTGGCCCTGTCAGCCCCCCTCGGGGATCAAAACAGTAAACAGTAAGGATTATACCTTTGCTTGAGTGTCTTGAGAATGGCCTGAATAAGGTGGTATGGCTTGGAAAATGAGTATGTGGGAGTGATTTGAGTGGAAGAAGTGCTTAGGCTTATATCTCTTTCTTCTCTTTTGGAATTTTTTTTGGTAACCCCTTGGAAGATGAACCGTTGGGGGTATTTATAGGAAGAGTGAGGGGCTTTGGTGGTGGCTAAACAAGGCAATGCAACCAGCCAACAAGGCTGGCTGCAGTTACTTGGTGAAGAAGTAGGGTGCAAAAGGTGATGGGAGAGTGGGGGAGAGCTGGTGCAAGGGCAGCCTCGCAGAACGCTGTTCAGTCGACGAAATAGGGTTACACAGGTCTGTAGACACCTGATCATCACAAAATCTAGCTGGAAAAAGGTGGAAATGACAGGTGTTGACCATTGCGCGAGGGTGTGACTCCATCGCGCGAGTGTTCGACTAGCCCCGCGACGGTCAACGGTCAAAACTTTGACTTTGACCACCACCTGGCAAGTAAATCATCGCGCGAGAGACCCAGTGGGTCGTGCGATGGTCAAACCTGAGGTCAAGGTTTGGGATTCTAGGGTTTCAGGGCTAAGGATGGGTTCCACACACACCAAGCTCAAACCATTTCATCTTCTCAAAATTGTTTTCGACTTGATTCATCATCGGGGAAATAAGAAACCGAAAAATGAAGTAAAACGATCGGGAAGTCAAATTGGGGTGTCTACAGTAGTCCCTCTTTGACGGCACGCGGAGCACCATTGGCTAGTACGGGTAACGTCAAAGATTTCTAGACACCCATCCAATTCACCCAAAAGCCGATTAAATGCAAAATGCAAGCAAGTATATACAAATACCGTGTACTGAGGGATCGGAGGACTGGTCGATCGCTGATTTGATATTGGACGGATGGACCGTCGCTGATTTTGAATTTGGATGGATGGATCGTCGCTGATTTGAATTTGGATGGATGGATCGTCGCTGATTTGATATTGGACGGATGGATCGCACTGATTTTGAATTTGGACGGATGGATCGTCGCTGATTTGAATTTGGACGGATGGATCATCGCTAATTTGATATTGGATGGATGGATCGTCGCTGATTTGATATTGGACGGATGGATCGTCGCTGATTTGAATTTGTGTGGGGCAGACCACTGCTGGGGATAGAAAGGTGCTCCGCCTATGAAAACCATTGAAAACTGTTGTGGCATCATAAAGACGAACCCCAGGCCTTCGAGACATGATCCTGCTCGTCCAAAGACTGGATTGCGCTCAAGGCCCAAATAGACCATCGCGCGACAGAGTTACTTCGTCGCGCGAGGGAGTTATGTTAGGGCTTAGATCTGGAAAGAGCCGAAACCCGGCCCCTGCCTGTCTTATTCCATTTAATCGACGGGGACATTCTGAAACCGCTCACAGCAGTTTCAAACTCCCCCTAACTCTATTCTCTCTCAAACCCATCTCCCAAAACCGTAATTTTATTCCAAAACCAAGAAATCCACAAGCGTACCGACACTCATGGCAGACCATGGCGTCAACGGGGGTAGTGGAGATGTAGTTGATCATCTGGAGGACGAGGGAGGACCAATGGAGGTTGAAACAGAGAGTCAGCCGCTGGTGGAGACTATCGCAGACACCAGTGCAAGGGTAATAGACGGCGGCGATGGCGAACAAGGTCGCATGCAGGAGGTTAGTGGCGGCGTCAAGCATCAAGCGACGGAGCCAAATCATCGCGCGACGGAGGAAGTTGGGGCCGTGGCTCCTGTTGTTGAGCCATTGGACTCGAGTACGACTGTGAGTGGTTTCAGTGGTGGCCGGTGGTAGTTTCGAGGGCACAAGCAGTAGGGGTGCTGATGGTAGTGATGCCGGGCCGAGTGAGATTCCGCCGAGGGATCTGGCGAAAGGCAAGGGCGTGGTGACCGAGGAGGAGGGTGCCACAGAGGATCTTGAGGAGGAGGTACTGTTCCAGCCAGCAGTGACATCGTCGGGCCATAGACCGATCACGAGACAGGATCTCGCAGAGTTTTTGAGTGAGGAAAGACTAGCCCGGCTCCTCAAGGAGGAGGGGCTACTATTTTGGAGGCTCGAGGGGAGCGAGAGCTGGTGATAGCCGCTTCAGAGGCTGCGGCAAGAGCCGAGAGGGAAAGGGCTGCCGAGGAGGAGGTCTTGAGGGATGAAGAGACTGAGGAGAGGGTCGAAGCTAGGGTACATGGTCCCAGGGTGACAGCCGTGTCAGAGGCGGAGAGTTTGACCCATGTTCCGTTCACAGCGGAGGGGTACGAGCTACCTGCTCCTCACTTGTTTGTACCGTCGGGTTTTGCAGCATACAGGCCACGGCTGGCGGAGTACGACACCGAGCTCGCTTTGAGAGACCCCGATACCCACATTTCGAGTAGCTGGTCTGAGGTAAATTTCTCATAATCCCTCATTTCCTTTTACGATTGCAATGTTTGTGTTTGAATACCGAAGCATGTAAAGTAATCTTTAAAGTAGACTTGAATGGCGATACCATAATTTCACGCATGAAACATAATAACTTGAACCAACCATCTGTTGGCAGGCTGCATTGATTACCTAGAACTTGAAAACGAAAGCTTTGCATGCTGATATGCTTCTTGTTGCTTGCTTCTGTTTTTGATGTAGGAGAGAGCGAGGCAGAGAGACATTCGAGGTTTTGGGGGCGCGTGTAGCTCCTTGGCGTTGTACCAGAGTTTGCCTGAGAGGGCGAGGCAGTTGGTGGATGGGGTGGGCTTCATGGAGTTCATACAAACTCTTACTCTAGCCAGAAATGACCATGCTGTCCTGGTTGCACTTGCAGAGAGGTGGGGGGAAATGACAGTAACGCCCACTGACTTTGCGGCGATCACAGGTTTGAGAGTCGGGGGTGAGCCTATCCCGTTTGACTCGGGTATTCAGGAGGACGAGGCAGCCCTGGAGTGGTTCTTGGGAAAAGTGCCCAAGGTTGAGGAGGGGATAGCGAGGTATGGGCAGTTCACCAGATACCTCAGAAAGGAGGTGACGACTGAGCAGGAGGCAGAGCAGATGGCCCGGGCATACCTGTTGTACCTTTTTGGTGCTACCTTGTACCCGAATAGGCGTAGCAAGGTCCACCTATCTTACTTGCCTGCACTGAGAGATCTGAGGACGGCCTCACGTTTTGATTGGGGAGGAGCTGCGCTTGGCACAGCTTATGGCTTCATGGGAGATTCGTCGAGGACAGAGATAAGCACTGCTGGATACTGGCGGATCTGGGAGGTACGACTTAAATAGAGTAAAGCATATTTTCAATGTACACTTACCCATTTGATTACATAACCTGCTCAATAGTATTTCTGCATTGTACTGACAATCTGATCTTTTGTTAACCATGCAGCTCTGGGCTTACGAGGTTTTGAACATATGCCGTCCAGTGACAAAGAGCCTAGACTTGGGAACCCTCCCGCGTGTGCATATCTGGAGCAAGAAGAACATGGGAGAAAAGAGAGGTAGAGGTGACCTAAACGGCTTCAGGATATACTTAGACGATCTTCGACCCTCACAGGTATAACGTGAAACTTTGTAAAAATGGAAATGTGCATCCCTTTTTATTGCTTCAATGCTGTCGCTGACCGATACTTGCGTTGTTCGCCCATGCAGATCGAGTGGGATCCTTGGAGGGTGGCAGAGCCTGAGCCTGAGTACTTGGCTCGTAGCAGGGTCGTCATAGCGAGCAGAGTACTGCTGTAGTCAGCTTTCGGTTGGCAGTGGTACTTGGATGACCGGGTGACACGCCAATCACTTGGCTATGCAAGGTTTCAGGTGCCTGGACCGCTTCCACAACAGGCCTCACACATAGGGGAGTACACTTTGGCTGAGATTGAGATCTTTACGTGACCCGATACTGACTTGGCATGCTACCTGCGTCCTAACATGGACTATGCGACTTACCAGAGGGCGCGTTTGGCGGGGCCACTGAGAGTGCGAAAGTTCAGAGAGGTCCGGAGTCAAGCTCGTGGAGCTGCTGAGGAGAGGAGAGCCGTCACTTGGAGGCAGAGTAGTGGCGAGAGTCGCGCGAGACGGGGTCCGAGTGGACCGGTGAGAGGTGGGCCACCAGAGTTGACGTGGCAGATAGCAGTGGTAGACTCTCAGGGCAATCCAGCTGAGCTACACCTAACCCCTGCCAGAGTTGAGCCAGCGCCCGTTACTGTGCCGGTAAGACATTGCTGCTTTTATTACTGTACTTTCATAAAGTTTGAAATATTGTTCGATTGCTCATGTTCAAATTATTCCTGCAGGTGCCCAATGAGTGGGTGAAGGAGGTTGTTCGGCGCATGCTCGCGCTGGAGAACGTGGTAGGAAGGGCAGCAAGTGGCTTGCCATTGGACTTGCGCTATTCACCACCGGCGGCTCGGAGATCTCAGGTATGTCCTTCAGAAAAACGATACATTCCTGCAAACGATACATTCCTGCATTTGATACTGGATATATATGCACATACTTGCCCGATATACAGTATGCCTTGATTGCTGTTGACTTAGGATTGATCATACCTGCTTTTAAAACATACAATATGCAAAACATATGCAAATGTATAAAAAATTACAATGCAGGCATAGGGACGGGCAGCTCCTAGGAGGAAAAGCGTCCGAGATCCTCCACAGAAAAAGCTGGCTACTAGGACTCCCGCTCCTACACCTACTACCAGACTACAGACGCGGGGTACACAGCCATCTGCCGCGAGCGAGGAGGCGGCCCGAGAGGCCGTGGCACACGCAAAGGAGAGGTACCAACTAAAGATGCGCTAGAGGCCCTCACAAGACGAGCCGGTCCGCAAGAAGCGACTGATCCTGCCTGAGGTCTCCGAGGATGAGGACGAAGAGGAAGAAGAAGGAGAGGGACAAGACGCGTCTGACAGTAGCGGCTCTGACGATTCAGCAGACGATCCAGGCTTTAGGCTGGATCCTAGAGAGAGAGACGATGACGATGACGATGACGATGGAGAGGGTGACTGGTTCGGGGAGGACTGAGGGCTATCAAGAAGCCTCATCTTACTTTCTGCATTTTGATTTTTGCTTTTGGGCTTGCGCGCCCGCATAGATAGATAGAAGGCCAGAGTGCCTCAGCCTGCTACTTTGATAGACGTTTTTGAGGCCTACGTGCCCTTTTGACTTGATGGGTAAGTGTGTCCTGGTAGACACGATGACATTTGATTGGCCGAAGTGCCGCACACATAGTAGTTTTCTACATTTTGACATGGATAGATCATGGCTTTTAGCTATAAAATTTGCATTTTCAATTTGTTTACTCTTGTAATAGATAAGAGTTCGCCACTAATACCATACTTGCATTGGTAATGTACTGAGACAGCTCATAAACACAAACGTATGTACAGACAGAACTAGCTTAGAAGGGAAACGAGAATGTACCTTAGGACACGGCCAGGATACAAGGATACAGGGGAATACAATGAAACATTGGACATTCACAAGCCAAAACTCAAAATACTCTAACCTGGATGAAAATGACGCTTCCGTAAGGTCATGTACATGCAAAATGACCTACGTGAGTTGACGGAATCGAGAAACATATCCCAAAACGCAAACTAAACCAAAAAGGGTTACGAAGGACACAAAATGGACACGAGATGGAAAAATATGACTCTATTATGTCCCGGACTGAAACCGACACCTCCGTACAGTCATACTAGGCTACCATGACCCGTACGGCATGAGAGAAAGGAGCGCAAACCTTTGAAGTGAGTTTCAGACTCCCGAAATGATTATTTAAACTTGATACGGGCCGCTGAGGGTCCAAAATCTTCGTTAAACGCAATATCTCGAATACGATGCTTGGACACGGTTACATATGCTCATAGTGACTTGCCGGGACCATCGGATTTGCAAAAGAACCTTTGGAACCAAAAGTGACCAAAATTGGACAGTAGCTTGTGCAATGTGTCAAATTGCAGACTGAACCATCGCGCGAGGGAGTGGATGCTGCTCACTCGCATGATGAAATGAGATCATCGCGCGATGGTTGGGCCGTGCCAGGCGACCTTTATTTGACCATTTCGGATTTTTAGGACGAACAAGCCTTGTCATCACCCGTTAACTGCTCAGAGTACTTCAGGGGCAGTTTGCAGATGCCCTTGCTTCGAAGAAGAGGATGCCACGTTGTATGGATATTTGCCCTGGGAAAGGAGGACGTTTCTCATATTCTGACTATAAAGAGCCCAATGCTCAGCTAATGAAAGGCATTCCTCCCACAGTTTGAGAGTCCCATAAGAACCAAAATGGCAAATAACCTTCCGGTCTTGATTAGTCCATGGCTAACGGCCTTTGTTACTGGAGATTGGCTATCGTTCCGGTCCCACGGGTTGGCCGCATTCCATTTTCTCCGCAATGTGAGGGTCCGTCCCGAATTTCTGAGAGCAGCCCTGCAATTCTGGGACCCAGAGGTTCACGTGTTCAGGTTTGGGGCCAACGAGTTGTGCCCAACTGCAAAGGAATTCCAAGCGTACCTCCAAGGCGTCGCTTCGAGCGTGATTGTCGTGCCGCTTTACAGGAAAAACATACCAAAGCTCCTACAGTCAAGTCTTGACATCACCAGGGGAGCAGCCGAAAGTCTGTTAACCGGAGCGCAAATCAACATCATGCGCCTAATGGAATGGTACGGGCTGGAAGGGAACGTAGAGGACACGGCCCTGCAGGCCCGGCGTCGATTTTCTCTGGCAATCAGTGTGTTGGCCGCTTATTTACTGGTATCTCTGAATGGGCAAGTCAATCCCATGCTGGTGAGCGTCGCTGCTCAAATGGGCGCTCGAAGGAATGTGGTGCCCCTAGTTCTAGCCGAAACGTTCATGGGTTTGGATTTGGTTTCTACTGGCCAAACAAACGTCTTTGGCGGTAGTCCGCTTCTACTGCAGGTAAATTCTTACTCAGCTCACCTTTTTCCGGTTTTCACACGTTCTATTTTTTCCTCATCTCTCGGGTAAGGCTATATTGAAGCTTCTCACTTGTTTTTCCACTCAAGCTTTATATGACTCCTTACTTATTTTTCCACTCATGCTGTAACGACCCCTGATTTTTGGTCAGTAAAAATTTCTTTAAATATTTGAATTTTATTTGAATTACTTTAATTTTTCCGGTGGTTTGTCATAATTATGCTTTAGCCCTTGAAATTTCGTTTCTTGCACTTTAGCCCCACTTAGCAAGCCTAGTTAGCTTGTAATCGTCTCGTTGGAGAAACTAAACTAGAAAGCAATCTAGTCGCTTTTCCCTAACCTCAAATGGACTGTTTTGCCCTCGTGAACCTTTTCAACCTTTTTAACCCTAGACCAAGAAAGGATTATTCTTTTTCTTTTAATTATTTTTTGTTTTATTCTTTGTCAATTGGACAATAAATGTTAGGGCAACTATTATCCATTGGATAATAGAAACCCCAATTGTTTAAATTAAAAGTATACTTGGTCAAGTACTAAGAATATTAAAAAAAATGGACTTTTTAATTACTTTAAAGTACTTTTTTGGTTATTTTAGTATATAAGTTACCTAATAACTATTATCCATTGGATAATAGAAGTTAGGGGAATTATTACCCAATGGATAAAAGGATAGTCTTTCAAAGTACCATGGGATTTATTAGTTTAATCTTTTCTTTAAAACCATGTGACTAAGTTCACATTACTTTACGAGAAAAGTACTAAGTACTAAGATTCTAAAGTACCCTTTATTTATTTTTCTATTGGGGTTTTTGAACTTCATATTGTACAAAGGTACCATGTTTATATTACTTTAGTACATGGAAGGTTAAAGTATTACCCTAAAGTACCATGTGCTTATTTCTTAGTTTAATAGAAAATCCTAGCCTTTAAAGTCTACTTTTGATCCTTGGTACAAAAGTACCCATTAGTTTATTTGTTTGGTTGCTATATTTGCACTTATATGTGTACCATGAGAAAGCAAGAGAGGAGAGAGGGAGAGAGAGAGCCGAATGGGGAGAGAGAGAGAGAGCCGAATGGGAGAGAGGGAGAGGGAGAGATCTGGCTTGTACCTTGGCCCTTGATCTTCCAATGTACAACAAGATTCTTGGATGGTTGATCTTTCAAGCAAAACTTAACTTCGATGTCCTCTTTTGTACATTTTAGCATTTGTTTAACCCTTGGAATCTTGTACCAAGCTTCTTTTCTACCACATATTCTTCCAAGAATCAAATCTAGTACCAACATAGCCATGCAAACCTAGGATTTTAGCCTTATTCTCCCATGTGAACACATCTTTTTGGATTAAAAAATTGGGAAATAGGAGAAAGAGGGCGGCCGGCCAAAGGAGAGGGAGAGGGAGGTCTTGCCTATAAATAGAAGGCCACACTAAGCTTTGAACTCACACCTCAAGCAATTTGCTCTTCCTTCTCTCTAGAATTCCAAGTATTCTTGTTCTTAAGTTCAAGAACTTTCTTTGTTCTTGAGAGTTCTTGAGCAAAACCACCAAACCACTTTCAAAACCACTCATAGATCTTTAAAGTAGCTAAGTTAAAGTTAGGAAGTTGTTTCTAGGAAAAGAAGTACAACTCTTTTCCTTTCGAAGCAAACCGGAGGCCGTTACGCCGCCGATTTCAAAACCGACAACCGAATCACCGTAGCCGACCACCGCCTAGAAGAACGGTAGTTTAACCTTGCACTCTAACTCTAGTATTGTTTTAAATCACATGTTAAAGAATGAAATGTTATTTAGTGGCAACTTTGATCATTTCTTCAAACGTAGATAAGGTTATCTTTTATTTAAATGTTGGAAATGCATGGTTTATTTTCAAGATGTTTCAAGCATGCTATGTAGCTTAGAGTTGGATGATCTTATTGGAATAGTCTTATGAAATGCATATTTGTATGTAAAGTCTTACACCGCGGAGTCTTTGCATGTAACGAAACGCGAGAGCCGAGAAAGTAGAAACATGACACCTAGGGTGTGGTTAATGAAAAGGCGTGTTTGAAAAGGGTGAAATGTTTTGGAAACCGCAATGTGGCCGGACTTGCCCATTGTGTGTGGTGTGTGTGTGTTCCAATGGGAATCCGGAATAGCGGAACCATTGTGAGGTTATGTGCGTTCCCATGGGAAACCGGACCGGCAGAACCATGGTGAGGTATGGCTTGATTATCCGCGGAGAGGAGCCAATGCAATTATGTGCCAATGGGAACCCGGCGCGGCGGAACCGAGGTTGGGTGTGTGGCTTGGTTATCCGCGATACGGAGCCAATGCAAATGATTTCGAAAGGATGATTTGTAAGTGAAAATGTTAACACGCTCTACGACGAGTCGCGTAGGAGAAACGCGGTAAAACTTGGACACCAACGTTAGATAGTGAATGTGGATGTGTTATCGTCATCTATTTGATTTCTATGATCCGTTGTTTGTGAGTTAAGGGTTAGTGGGTAGGGTTACTCTATTGAGCTTTCGTAGCTCACGGTGTTACCTTTTGGTGACCCTGGCATATTATATGGGTGGCGACGCCGATATAATGTGTCAGATCTCATAGACGAACAGGGGGAGATCTTCACCTTGGAGGCCTTCGGAGCCGAGGAGTTAGCCCGGATGGAGGAAGGAGCGGAGCAGTAGATAGGAACCCTAGTTCCCTCTGTTATTTGAATAAAAGCACTTTTGTAAGGTTTATGATGTAATAACGAGCTAGACTCGCTTCGTATTTATAATAAAATGTTTTATTTAACGTACCCAAAATTCGGGGCATTACACATGTAGCTTTAGCTGTCTGACAAATTGGGATTGCTCACGGCGCCGGAAGCAAATTGGCCCCATCTGCCCGATCGAATGCATCAGCGAGGCATGATCTACCCGAAAATGACGGTGTATCAATGGTATACATTCATGAGAGAGATGCTACCAAATAAAATCACTTGGAGGCATGAGGCCCTGAACATCCCGGACATGGCCCTGAATTCTGCAGGTTTTGAAAGAATGGTGATAGTTGGACTGACTGCTTTCACATTCTATATTCTTGGCCGCATTCTTCGTTAGTTAGGAATGAGCCAAGGGCTTCACCGACCCAGGATTGAGGACTTCCAAGTCCCTGCTTTCACTGCCCAGAATTTGAGAGGATATGAGCACAATTGGGGTCTGAGGCAACTCGGAGGAGCTGATCCAGATTTCAGCACGGAGCTTATGCACCGATATCAAGTATGGTTAAAAAGAGAGGTTGCAAGCAGGCAAAACAATGACTGACTCTTTGACGGACCTCGATGATCTAGAATAAACTGTGAGCCTGTTAAGGCCTTGAGCGTTTTATTCTGTTTTTATACTTAAATCTTTTTAAGACTGCTCAGCCTGTGTAATAGGAGTTATAATTTAAATAAAGATGAAAGTTTGAGAGTTCTCCCCTTTCGATTCAAGTGTTGAACACCACGTCGCTCGAGTATCGAGTTAACTTCTGGCGGTAGGAAACCATGGATCAAGTTGATTGATTGTGACCGAATGTCACAGAGAGATTGCCAACATATCCCTTTTCAAGGAATCAGATCAGCACGTAGTTCAGGTTAAAGTTCGCTCAGGTATTTTAGCTCTCCTTTTGCGCTCTAACTTTTGCCTAGAACCGCCCATTTGGGTTTTCGGTCTAGCGAGCTTTGATCGATGCCTATTTATTTTTGCCTAAACCGCCTTCTCAGGTTTTCGGTCTACCAGGCTTGCTCTAATTTTTGTTTGGAACCGCCCACCCTTGTGGTTTTCGATCCAACGAGCTTCTCTCAGAGATGGTAATGCTTGAGTTGATCCAGGTTAACCAGAGTGTTGAACTCGTTGCCGTCAAGATCAATGAGCTGAGCTGCTCCCCCAGAAAGGATGGTCTTGATGATGTAAGGTCCGGAGCGCTTAGGTCGGAATTTGCCGCGGGGGTCGAAAACTGGTACTCGAATCTCCTTTGTGACCATGTCCTCTTCAACCAAGTCTCTAGACTTTACTTTCTTGTTGAATGCCCAGGCAATTCTCCGTTGATACCCCTGAAACATGATAAAAGGCTCGGAGCCTCCGCTCGTCAAAAAGCATGAGTTCAACAAATTTCCGTTGAACCATTCGGATTCTGAGAGATCTGATTCTACCATGATCCTCAGAGATGGTACCTCAAGCTCTATAGGGAGAACTGCTTCCATCCCGTAGACTAAGGAATAGGGGTTGCCCCTGTTGATGTTCGGATCGATGTTCGATACCCCCAAAGAGCTAGAGGTAGTTGCTCGTGCCAGTCCCTGGAAGATTCCGCGGACTTTTTGATGATTGTCTCGACGTTCTTGTTTGCCGCTTCAACTGCCCCATTCGTTTGAGGGCGATAGACAGTTGAATGATGGATTTGGATCTTGAATTCTTCGAAGAGCTCCAGAACCCTGCCTTTGAAATGATTCCCATTGTCTGATACAAACGCCTGGGGAACCCCATATCGATAGATGATGTTTTTCCTGATGAAATGAGCGACTTGAACTGCTGTCAAAGTTTTGTACGACTCAGCTTCCACCCACTTAGTGAAGTAATCGATTGCTACAAGAATGAACCTATGACCGTTCGAAGCAGATGGCCTAACCATGCTGATGACGTCGATACCCCACACAGAGAAAGGCCAAGGCGAAGCCATGCCAAATAGGTTAGAGGGTGGAACATGCATCAGATTGGCATGGATTTGGCACTTGTGACATCGTCGCACGTAATCCACACACTATGATTCCATGGTAGACCAGAAATAGCCTTGACGCAAGATTTTCCTAGCGAGCATGACGCCGTTCATGTGAGGACCACAGACCCCTTCGTGGATTTCCTCCATGATTCTGACAGCCTCGGTGCCGTTGACACAGAGTTTGTGCATTCCGCAATGAGATCTCCTATATAACTTTCCCCTGCAAATGATGTAGTGAGCAGCTATCCTTCACAACGCAATTTGATCCCTTTTAGAGGCCTCGGCCGGATACGAGCCATTCTCGACGAAGTTCCATATGTCATGGTACCAGGGTAGGCCATCATCAACATCATCGATGGCGTTGACGTACTGATAAGCGGGGTAGTCGCGCTGTTCGATTAAGATAGGGCGAAGTTTGACTCCCAAAGGCAACTCGATCATGGAAGCCAAGGTTGCAAGTGCATCGGCAAAATGGTTCTTCAACCGGGGGACGTGAGTGAAGGTCACTTTGTTGAAACGAGGAATTAGACCCTCCAAATCCTGATGGCAAGGTTTCAACTTCTCTTCGCGCACCTTCCAGTCTCCATTGGCTTGAGACACAACGAGATTAGAATCCCCGATGACTTCGAGTTTCTCAACACCTAGCGTGAGTGCAGCCTCCATGCCCACAATACAAGCTTCGTATTCGGCTTGGTTGTTTGTAACATCGAAATTGAGCTTAAATGCAAGCGGAATATGAGAACCGTCAGGGGTGATCAACAAGACCCCGATTCCAAACCCTTTCTGATTGGCTGTTCCATCGAAGTAAAGAGTCCAAATGTCTTCGACAACTGCTAGTACTTCCTCATCCGAGAACACAAAATCTGAATCCTCTGGTCCATCCATGGGGTGATTAGCCAAGAATTCCGCAATGGCACGCCCTTTTACTGACTTTCTCGTGACGTACTCGAGATCGAATTCTGCCAAGAGAAGCAACCAATGTGCTAACTTACTAGTGAGTGCGGGCTTCTCAAATAGATACTTGAGAGGATCCATTCGAGAAGTCAACTTCACTGGGTAAGCCAGCCTGTAGTGTCTCAACTTCTTAGAGGCCTAGACAAGGGCCCAACATGTTTTTTCCAAAGCGGTGTAGCGTTCTTCAGACCCAACCATCTTTTTACTCAAGTAGTAAACGGCTTTCTCAAATCCCTTGTCCCCTCCTTGAGCTAGCAAGCATCCCATGGATGTAGGGCTCACACACAAGTAAAGAATCAAGGGCTTCCTAGGTACGGGTGGCATCAGAACAGGTGGATTCTGCAGATAGTTCTGGATTGAAACGAAGGCCGCTTGGCATTTATCCGACCATATGAACAGGGTATCCTTCTTGAGTAGACAAAACATTGGCTCGCAAGTCAAGGTTAACTTGGCGATGAATCTGCTGATGAACTGAACCTTCCCCAAAAAGCTCCGCACTCCCTTTTCAGATTCTGGTGGCTTCATCTCAAGTACCGCTTTGATTTTTGACGGATCAACTTCAATCCCACAAGAAGTAATCATGAAACCAAGCATCTTGCCTGCTGTGACTCTGAAGGTGCACTTTTGTGGATTAAGACGCATCCGGAACTTACGGAGTCTTCCGAAAAGTTTCCTTAGCACAGGAATATGTCCTTCCCGGGTTTTTGACTTGGCAATCATGTCATCAACATAGACCTCAACCTCCTTGTGCATCATGTCGTGCAAGATGGTCATAGCAGCTCTCTGGTAGGTAGGACCGGCATTCTTCAAACCAAATGGTAGAACTCTGCCTTTGCTGGCATTCTTCGGGTGCCATGAGGATCTGATTGTAGCCCGAGAAACCGTCCATGAACGAAAGCAAAGCATGCCCCGCAGTATTATCCACAAGCACGTCGATGTGTGGCAAGGGAAAATTGTCCTTGGGGCTTGCTTTGTTTAAGTCTCGGAAGTCAACACAGACACGAATCTGGCCATTCTTCTTGGGAACGGGAACGATGTTGGCCACCCAGGTGGGGTACTGAGACTGCGAGAAATCCAGCGTCAATTTGTTTGGTGACCTCCTCCTTGATTTTCTGTACCCAGTCTGGCCGCATTCGTTTGAGCTTCTGTTTCACTCGCTTAGCATCCGGTAACAGAGGGATTCGATGCTCCACTATCTCAGGATCGATACCGGGCATGTCTTGATGAGACCACGCAAAGACATCACTGAATTCAGTGAGGAGCTCTTTGAAACCACAATGCTCCTCTGGATTTAACGTGGAGCCCACTTGAACCATCCGGGGATCACTCTCATCTTTCAAATTTACAAAAACTACTTCATCTTTTAGTGGCTGTGCATGCCTTTGATCTTCCCTTTCGATGAAGGCACGGATTTCCATGGGAATGTCCCCATCGAAATCTATCCTTTCATCGTCGGGGTCGACACAATTTATATAAAGATCATTCAAGCAGTCAGAAGAGGATTCCTTCATTGCATAAGACCCTGTAGGGTCGCCAAGTACAAGGGAGTCGAACTCGAAGTAAAAGCTATGACGTGGAGGGCCGAGAGGCACAAACTTCGACTCAGAGGACTCAACAGATTCAGTGTCAGACTCAGATACATCATCAATGCAAGTAAGGCGTGGTTTGAAAATGCAATTTTTTAAGGCTACCCTTACCTTCCACGATGAGAGAGGTGGGGTCCTCGAGGGCATCGGGCCCGAGCATGAACACTTCGGCCTCTTCAGCTTCCTTGGCCAAACTCACTTGGGAGAATTCACAGAAGAGCTGCTCCAAGCTTCCCTGATTAAAAGATCCCAGCCAGTCAGTCTTCAGCTTGGGCTGGCTAAGCTTCCTTTTGAACTCTGCCTTTACTGGCTCTTCATCACTAGAAAACCAGGTATCATCAGCGAAGACCTCAAAACCGGGCAACAGCTCCCTAGTGACCGAATCAATGAAAGGCTCAACCTGCCAAATGTAGATATCATTCCCCACTTCACGGACAAAGTAGCTGTCGGGTTCACCATAGAGAGATCGAGGCTTTCCCGTGCATTTCCTTCTTTTGGCATCTTTGGCAGAGGAAGAGTACCCCAAACCAAAGCGGCCCTCGCAGGAAGGAAAGGTAGCGAACGCCGGGATCCCTTGTCGGTGAATCCCTAAACCAAGACCCTGCAGATAGGACATCCTCCTCATAATGTCCAAAGCGACAGAGCTTATGATGAAGTCCCCGTCTACGTTGATAGCCAAAACCGAGCCAGAAGTGTCAAAAGAGAAACCCCTAAGGTCGACATCTTCGTTGTCGTGCGTGATCCCCAGAACAGGTGTGCCATCATCCTTGAGCGGGCGAATGCCCGAGTCCCCGCAGATATTTAAAGTACCAGTAGGAAGTCCCAGCATAACCTTCTGATGGAGAGTAGATGGTACGGCCATGATGTCAGATCTGTGGAGCCACGGCCTTCCTAGCAAGAGACTGAAGGTGGCTGGGATGTCAACCACATGGAATTCGACATCCATCTCGAATCCTTCTGCATCAAGCTTGAGCATAAGCGTGCCTTCGACCATGCGATGAGTGCTGTCGTATGCCTTAACAGCCATGCTGGAAGGTGCGAAGTCCTTTTTAGTTAGTACCAAACGGTAAGCCATCCTTAAAGGGCAAACATTGATTGCCGAACCAATTTCAATGAGAACGGTCGGAACCAAGAGTCCTCGGCATTTAACAGTGATGTGAAAGGAGCGATTGTGGTCGACCCCTTCGACGGGTAGATCCTTGTCGGTGAAGATCACGGTGTGCTTAGAAGTAGGCGGGAGGATGAGAGATATCATTGCTTCGGGCGTGACATCCGGTTGAATCTCAAGACGAGAAAGAGCGTGGCAAAACTTCTGACGATGCTCACGGGAGGAACAGATTAGTCCCCATAGTGATATGGCAATGGGAATCTGCTCTAGTTGTCTTTGATTCACGTCATCATTCGGGGAGCCAATAGGTACCTCAAATGGTGCAGACCTTGAGAAAACGGGAGGTTCATTCTTTCGGTTAGAAGAATTGGACGAACTCCCAGCTTACAGATTAGCAGGCTGAAAAACTTGTCCACTCCTTGTAACATTAAGAACGTTCTCTAAAGAGGGCACCACTTGAGGGTCTTGATTATCATCCCAAAGATCATCAGGGACTTCCCCCAATTTGCGCTTCCCTTTGTCAGAGGCTGGAGGGGCTATAGGCACTTCCATGTCCAAACCCAGGTCTTCGGCCAGATCTTTCAATAGCAGCGATTCCCAAAAGTCCGGATCCCCAACGGCTATAGCCTCCTGGACAGGCTCCGTATTAGCAACAAAAGAGACGTCCCAAAGCCCTCCATCAACGAAAGAGCGATTGACAGTCCAAACCTCAGATCCAACTTGGATATTGACTACATCATCAACATCCCAAAGATCGGCTGGCGGTACAAGGTCTGTAACCATGATGCTGCAGTCTTCTTCAGGCGGAAAAAGGTACTATGGGGCGCAGGAGCTCTTCGTCGACGATATAAAATGTAGGATCATATTCGACGTCTACCACCGAGTCAACCAGCTTGTCGAGAGTAGAAGGGAAGAAGCATTCCCCTAAGTCACAGGTCTCATCCAAGACAAGACCATCCTCCAGAAATTGAATTTCATGATTGGGTAGCGCGTAACCTTGGAGAGGATTAGGGTCAAACCCCAACGAAAATTGCCAAGCAGGCTCGGGATCCCAATAGTACTCCTCCTCGGGCAGAACAGGCTGAGGCTGTTGAAATAGCATGTCCAATGAGAAGCCATCCAAAGGATCAAGCATGGCTGCTTCATAATTGGCCATCCAAGCATCATACCAAGCATGGTCAAAAGGGACGTATTCAGAGTTCTGGGGGAAACCGTCCAATTCCAGTTCCATCCATTCATTGATTATGGGGGGAGCATAGTCATCATTATCAGCTATGGCCCAACCTACGACTTGCATTTTAAGTTGTTGTTCTGGTTGAGGGGGTATGGCAGATCTAAAATGACTCATCAGACTTGGAGAGGGGTTTGGATCTGTCATGTTGAAGTAAGGGTTATCCATGGAGGAAGCAGAGTTGAGCTGCACAAAAGGGATGGACTGGTGGAAGAGGTCACTGATAGAAGCGTTGAGCACAAACGCTCCGTTCTGTAGGCGTGCGGAGGGCTCATTGGAATTGGAACGACTGTCCCTCTTTGGAGCGGATATAGGAGATCTCAGCTTTGAGTTGAGAGGGTATAGGCACGACCGGCCTAGGTTGATCCGTTGAGGTTATGTGGTCGGTAGGGTTAAATATAGTGGAGCTGGGGTTGATATCAGTGGAGCTGAGGATATTTGGTTGATGCGTGGAGCAGTATTGTGCTTTGGCATGGAATTGGAAAGGATGTTTGGTTTTTAAGTTGACAGAGGTGGAGCGTGAAGAGTTCCTTCATCTATGAGATCCTGAATCGCATGACAGAGACGAAAGCAGGAATCCGTGAGATGACCAGCCCCTTGGTGGTAGGCACAATAGTGGTTGGCTTTGAAGTTGGGTGAAGGGTTCTTAGGCAAAGGAGTTGGGTCGAGGGGTTTTAGATGCCCTGACTGGATCAATTTCTCCATAACAGAGGACAATGGAGCCTTAAATGCGGAGAAGCTGCGAGGCGGATTGCGAGGCCAATTATTCTGTGGGGTCTGCACTTGATTGACATCGGCAATGTGGTTGGTAGTATTGGAGGAAGAGGCATTGGTACCACTGGTCGCGGTGTTTGTAACGCCCCTAATTTTAGGCACGTTAAGGGTTTAATCTATTACAGAAATTAAATAGAGTCATTGTTCAATATTACAGCACGGCTCTCATAAGAGCATTTGAAATACAAATTAGATAACAAAAAGGGAGCTAGGGTTCCTATTCTACTGCTCCTCTTGCTCTTCCAACCTAGCGAGTTCTTCGGCTCCATACGCCTCCAAGGTGAAGAGATCGCCCTGTTCGTCTATCAGGTCTGACATATTATATTGGCGTCGCCACCCATATAATATGCCAGGGTCACCATAAGGCAACACCATGAGCTATGATGGCTCAATAGTAAAATCCTACAACTAGCATTGATTTCCACATAATAATTACATAAGCAGTAAACAAAAGACAATAACGGCTTATTCATGTTCGTTTGATAATCATTATCGGTGTCAGAGATTCTTGATTTTTCCTCCTACGCACACATCGTAGACCGTGTCATTCATTGCTACCTTTCTTTTCCAAAGACTTCTTTTTAACTCACCCAACCTCGGTTCCGCCGCGCCGGGTTCCCGTTGGCACACAAAAACTTGCATAGGCTTCCTACCGCGGATAACCTTGCTACTCACCCTACTTCGGTTCCGCCGCGCCGGTTTCCCGAATATCCTCACTATGGTTCCGCCGCGCAGGGTTCCCATAGGCACACACACAACTCACACAATACTCTTGAAATAGTCATTATGTAGTTTCTAAGATATCTTCCAACCGGGAAAAACACATCCTCTTAGTTAATCACACCCTAGGTGCCATGTTTCTACTTTTCTCGGTTTTCGTGTCTCGTTCTTATGCAAGACTCCGTCGTTTAAGACTTTACATAAACACATGCATTCAATTAAAGCCTTGAAATAAATACAACAAGATCATCCAACTTTTACTAACTAGCATGCTTGAAACATTCCAAAAGTAAATCATGCATCTTCAAAGTTAACATCATTCATGATCAAGTAACTTCTTAAACTTTAAGTAAAGTAAGTAGAGATTTAAAGTAGCGAGATTTAATCAACTTTAGCAAATGAGATTGAACTACGATATAGTAAAGATTTCACTACCGTTCTTCTAGGCGGTGGTCGGCTTACGGAAGTTTGATCGTCGGTTTTGGTTTCGGCGGCGTAACGTCCTTCGGATTGCTTCAAAAAGAAAAGTGTTGGACTACTTTTCCTAGAAACAACTTCTTAACTTAACTAAGCTACTTTTTAAGATTTAAGAGTGGTATTGGAGGTGGTTTGGTGGTATTGCTCAAGAACATTCAAGAACAAGAAAGTTCTTGAACTTGGAACAAGAACACTTGAATTTTTAGAGAGAAGGAAGAGCTATTGCTTGAGGTGTGAGTTCAAGGCTTGGTGAGGCCTTCTATTTATAGGCAAAGACTCCCCCTCTCACTCCCTTGGCCGGCCCCTCCTCTCTCCTCCATTCTCCAATTTTTTTATTCCAACCAATCCAACTTTTCAAGGAAGATCAAGGCTAAAAAGGCTAGACTTGCATGGCTATGTTGTCCTTAGATTTGATCTTGGAACCAATGGATGGTGGAGATGAGTTTGTACAAGATTCCAAGGATTAAACTAATATTGGATGTACAAAAGAAGGACATGAAGTGAAGCATTGCTTGGAAGCACAAGAATCTCATGGTACATGGAAGTTCAATGGCCAAGTACTAACCAAATTTTCTCCCTCCTCCTCTCCTCCAACCGGCCCCCCCCTCTCCCTCTCTCTCCCTCACGGCTCTCTCTCTCCCTCTCTCCTCTCTTGCTTCAAAAGTACAATATATATACATACACATGTTCAAAATGCAAGTAAACAAATAAAAAACTAAATACTTTTGTACTTTAAGGACAAAGTAGACTTTAAGGCCTAGGATTTTCTATTATACTAGTCAATATAACACATGGTACTTAGGCTAATATTTTATCCTTCAAGTACTAGAATATATTATACTTAGATACATAAGTACTTAAGAGATCAAAACCCCAATAGAAAATTAAGTAAAAGTACTTTTAAGAATCTTGGTACCATGTACCTTTTTAATAAAAAATGAAGTACTTTCACACATGGCTTAAAGATAGTATGGGACACCATGGTACTTTGGAAGACTAAGACTATTGTCCAAAGGGTAAAATTTCCCCTAACATTTATTATCCAATGGATAATAGATATTAGGTCACTTTTAATATAAAATAGTCAAAAGTACTTAAAAAGTCTATTTTTTTATATAACCTTAGTACTTGACCAAGTATACACTTATTATAAACAAATGGGTTTCTATTATCCAATGGATAATAGTTTCCCTAACAACTATTGTCCAATGGACAAAGAATAAAATCAAAATAATTAAAAGAAAAAGAATATGCAATACTTTGACTAGGGTTCAAAAGGTCCAAGAGGTTTAATGAGGGCAAAACGGTCCAATCATGGTGACTAGATGGCTTCTTAGTTTAGTCTCTCTAACCGGATAGTTAGAAGCTAACTAGGCTTGCTAAATAGGACTGAAGCGCAAGAAATAAAATCTCAGGGGCTAAAGTGCAGAAATGAAAGTTCAAGGGCTAAAGCGCAGTTTTGACAAACTATCGGAAAATTAACGAAATTCATGCAATTAACAATAATAACTCGAATAATAAATACATTTTATTTATCAAAATTCAGAGTTATTACAGTGTTGGAGTAAGTCCCTCCTCCAAACAATGCATTGGTGTTTCCAGAGTATGCCCGAGGCTTTGACTTTGGCGGATTAAGAGATTCCCCTTTCGACAGAATCCCACTCTGCAGTGCATCCTCGATAGCCAGGCCAGACTCGAAAAAGGTGTCGAAACTAGAGGATGCTTGAACAAGGACCAAGTGCCTAGCATAATCAGGCTGGAGGTTGCGGGAGATGATACGAAGCTGATCCCTCTCGCTCTGGCGTTCAGTCATTTGAGCAGCCTTGGCCCCTCCACCTTTTGACGAAATCCGCGAAGGATTCCTTGGCTTCCAATTTGGTGGACTCCAACTCACGAGTAGTCATCTTGAGCTGGGAATTATAGCTGTACTGCGAAATAAACGTAGCCCCGATGTCCTCCCAAGTCCTTCGCTTGGCGATGTCGAGTGACAGAAACCAGTGGAAAGCAGGGCCCGAGAGGGTTTGAGGAAACAGCTGAGACATGGCCTCAGGCTATACTGATAGGAGCTTCATGGCAGCGTGGTAACCATAGAGACGAGTCTTAGGATCGCCGCTGCCGTCGAATTTGGCCATATCAGGCATTTTGAATTTGTCGGGGAGTTTGGCATTAGGATAGAGGCAGAGACGATCCAAGTCGATCCCTCCAGCACTGATCTTCTCGGACTTTGAAACGGATTCTTCCAGCTTAGCCATTTTGGCAATAGAGTAGTCATGTCAGGGTTCTGAGCAGTCTTAACGGCAGTAGTGCCTGGATTCTGAGCAGGAATTCGAGCCCTCCCAGAGTTGAGCAAAGCTACCAAATGCCCTGCATGATCCGGATCTTCGACCATGGTGGGTTGTTCATGCATGTCCTCTTCGGCCTCGCCCTCCTCTTGAACAGCTGGAGAAGACGAGTGTTAAAGAGGTCATTCAAGTGGGTCATGTTGGCGTCTGTCTGAGCGGCCCTCTGTTGTATAGCAGTGATTCTAGTCTGGATGTTCATGAGACTGGTTTCCAAAGTGAGCAGCTGCGGTTTGATCTGCCACGACTGGTGGTCCCGAGGTGCTTGATGTAGAGGAGGGAGTAGGTGATTCCGGAGATTCCGTTTCCTCAAAGATAGGAGACAAGGCTGACTGTAGAGTGGCGAGCAGAGAATGCGGAGAGTCTTCCGTGGTGACTGACTGGGCTTGAGATCTGACTAGCCTTTGAACCAGATTCCGATGCAGATGTTCCCAAGCGGGTTTGGCTTTCTGCCTCGATACTTTCCTTGGCGGTGCAATGGTTCAGAACTTTGCTTTTAGAAAGTAAGAAAAGGCTTAATAAGGGCCTTGCAGCAACTTTAATCTACATAAAAGACTAAAGCGAAAGCACAGTCACCGTCGTCAGTGTCGCCCTTAGACTCTAAGACTAGAAGACAAGTCTGTTTTATGATGTTCGGACGTTTGCCAAGATCCTTGGAAATCTTTTTGAGGGTGTATCCTACTTGAATCAGTTAACACCAAGAGATGTCAAAACAGTCTAAGGCTTTGACTATTCCGTTCCTGAAGTTTCAACTTTGAACTTGGAACAACTCAGTGTAGATGACGTGATACTGAAACCGAGGCGGCGTAGGCGGCACAGCGCCATAGCCTAAACGGTGTACATGCTTCGCATGATAACCAAGGCGGTATAAGCATCACGGAATTCTCTCCATTGTTCCTCGTTTTTTGTTTGAAACCTCGATCGGGTATTAGAAAAAGACTTAGAAAGTCTGGATTTCCCAAAGTCTAATCGATCTAAGGATTTTTTGAAAAATTGATAACATGCACCATCAAGATGCACGACTCTTCATCGGGTCATGGCAATGTCATAATAAGCATAAGATAGACTTGAAATTGAGACAACCTAGGAGCCGCCCTAAACATGCTTCTACGCAGAACGGTATGTATGTATAGTGCATGCGATAGGGAAAGCAATAACACGTAGACAATATATGGGGTTAGATGCAAGTAGATCCTACCCTGTAGGTACCTGTCCTAGTTTGGAGAGTGCTAGTGTTTTGTTTATGCAAAAGGCTGGATTTGGCTTGTAACAGGTTCCTTGGACTAGAGCCAAGATATACCTCTCGCTGCCCGCCGTAATCGCAGAGCAACAGTCGAACGGTAGAAATGACTCATCATCATCGAAGGTTGTTGGTCATTCGGGGTCCCCGGGCTCCAGTAAACCGTGCCGGATTGCCAAAACGATCCAACGAAGCTTATCCCACATCGATACAAATGAGAATGCTAAATAAATTGATTAATGGAATAGAATCGCAACTTCGCAAATGCCTTTTCAAATTTGGCTCACTTTATTTGGTCCATTTTTAGAGGAAATAACATGATTTGAACAAATGAAAAAGTCCCAGATTAGATTGGCCAAACACGAGATCCTGTTAAATCACCATCCCAACCTTTGGTAGCGCGAAGCTCACCGTTTTGACAGACTTTTAAGGATTTGTTCAAAAATGTTTTAAACTCCAAGTATGGATTAATATTGGTTCGATCCCCAGCAGAGTCGCCACTGTGGGCATGCGTGCCCTCTTTCTTTTCAGGAAAGGATTCTGTTCCCTTCCTAAAGAGAAAATGCCGGTTCGTGGGAGCGCTTTAAGCTGGACGACAAGCGCTCGCGAAAATACAGAGTCGCCACTCGGGTTTGAAGGTCCGACACCCAAGGAACTGTATTTCGAAGCACTTGTCGCGCTGTTTGATTTGAAAAAGTTAAAGAACTAGTCCGTCATAACCATATCTGGGTTCGGGAGCCAGGTTACGAGAGGGGAATGGTTTTATGGCACCCCTCTCTCCCAATCTGGAGATCGGTCTCTACTTAGGCCTTTACGAAAAATGTTTGTTTGCGATTCTGTTTGATTAATCAATTCTTTAGCCAATTAGGGCGGGGAAAACTGTTAATCGGGGATTAAAACTGTAACAGTTTGCAAGATATGATAGATAATAGCATGGATGGATGAAATGGCGAGAAATAAATGAGATAAAACCTAACACTGATATTGGATGCCAAAACAGTGCCTTGGTTTGAGTTTGTCATGAACAACGGCCAACTTGCATGCATGTAGATTCTTACATGCAAGTCTGACCATCGCACGACACTCCCAGTCCATCGCGCGAGTATTGGCATCCTACCAACAGGTTAAATTTTATCCCCTTCTGGGCTCTGGAAGGACCAGTGCACACCCAGGGTCAAACCAAGCAGTTTATGTGTACTGAAAGTAAATAGTTATTACAATCAAGATGAACAGAAATGAGATGCAACCATTAAACAGTGAGGGTATCAAAACAGAGGCCGAGAGTCTGATTGCCTATGCAAGGGCAACCACTGGAAACAGACCGACTGTCGCGCGATGGAGTCAGATCATCGCGCGAGTGTCCTGACTGGACTTCCAGGAATTGCTTTACATGCCTGGCCTCTGAGACGTATTCAGAAGCAACCCAGGGACAGTCCAAAGCAAGCAAATAAGTAAGCTAAGCTAACCTACCGATTTTAACATGCATAACAGTGAAATATACTTAATACTCTTCACAGGAAAGCATAAAATCATGTAAATGAATAAGGACAAGGATCTCATCCGCACGAGAACCATATCGTGCTAACTACAACCGTCGCGCGATGAAATGGGTATCTCGCTCGTGGGAGTGCTTATCCACAGTAACTTGTAACTTTGCTGGCTTTAGGACCAGGACTGGTATTGATTACCAGCCTTGGCCCTGTCAGCCCCTCTCAAGGATCAAAACAGTAAACAATAAGGATAATACCTTTGCTAGAGTGTCTTGAGAATGGCTTGAATAAGGTGGTATGGCTTGGAAAATGAGTATGTGGGAGTGATTTGAGTGGAAGAAGTGCTTAGGCTTATATCTCTTTCTTCTCTTTTGGAATTTTTTTTGGTAACCCCTTGGAAGATGAACCGTTGGGGGTATTTATAGGAAGAGTGGGGGGCTTTGGTGGTGGCTAAACAAGGCAATGCAACCAGCCAACAAGGCTGGCTGCAGTTACTTAGTGGAGAAGTAGGGTGCAAAAGGTGATGGGAGAGTGGGGGAGAGGTGGTGCAAGGGCAGCTTTGCAGAACGATGTTCTGTCTACGAAATGGGGTTACACAGGTCTGTAGACCCCTGATCATCACAAAATCCAGCTGGAAAAAGGTGGAAATGACAGGTGTTGACCATCGCGCGAGGGTGTGACTCCATCGCGCGAGTGTTCGACTAGCCTCGCGACGGTCAACAGTCAAAACTTTGACTTTGACCACCACCTGGAAAGTAAATCATCGCGCGAGAGACCCAGTGGGTCGCGCAATGGTCAAACCTGAGGTCGAGGTTTGGGATTCAAGGGTTTTAGGGCTAAGGACGGGTTCCAAACACACCAAGCTCAAACCATTTCATCTTTTTAAAACTGTTTTCGACCTGATTCATCATCTGGGAAACAAGAAATCGAAAAATGAAGTAAAACGATCGGGAAGTCAGATTGGGGTGTCTACACCGGTGGTGGTGAAGAAGAAAAACAGCAAGTGGAGGGTCTGTGTGGACTACACAAATTTGAATGATGCCTATCCAAAGGACTGCCTCCCTCTCCCCAAAATAGATCAACTGGTGGATTCCACAGCGGGACACGCTTGGCTGAGTTTTATGGATGCTTATTGTGGTTACCATCAAATAGTAATAAACCCTGAAGATATGGAAAAGACAGCTTTCATTACCCCCAAGGGTCTTTTCTGATACCTTGTCATGTTGTTCGGCCTCAAGAACGCTGGGGCCACATTCCAAAGGATGGTTTACCTGCTGTTCGGCCTGCGCATTGGTGAAATCATGGAGGCTTATATCGACGATATGGTCGTGAAGAGTCTCAAGGCCGAGAACCACTTAGCCCACCTTGCAAAAGTATTTGCAATTTTAAAGAAATTCAAACTCTGACTCAATGCCAAGAAGTGTGCCTTCGGCGTTGGCTCGGGGAAATTCCTTCTTACCTTGTCAGTCGGCGAGGCGTCGAAGCAGATCCAAACTAGATATCAGCCGTCAATAGGTTCATTAGTCACTCGTCGGACAAATGTCATGATTTCTTTCAAACTTTGAAGAAATAGAGCTGACGAAGCTTTAGATGTACAGAAGAGTGTGATGCAGCCCTCACCGAGCTGAAGGCATATCTGGGCTTGGCTCCACTCCTCGTCAAGCCGTAGCCTTTTGAAATGCTATACCTTTACCTGGCCTTTTCTCCACATGCTGTCTGTTTGGCACTTGTTTGACGTGAAGGCCCAGAGGACCAGCCTATTTACTTCGCTAGCCGAACGTTGCCCCCAGCTCAAACAAGATATCTACCTTTGGAGAAACTTATTCCTGCATTGGTCACAACGGCTCGGAAACTCCTCCCTTATTTTCAGGAGCATCTCATTATTGTCCTCACAGAGTTCCCACTCAAGAATCTTCTTAGGAAGGCGGACCTCTCAAGCCGAGTGTTTTTATGGGCAGTCGATTTGGCAAACTTTGACATCCATTTTGAAACTCGGACCGCAATCAAGGCTCAGGTATTGACAGACTTTATTGCCGAATTCACCCGTGGAAGTCTAGACGAAGAAGCCTTGGTTCGGCCAGACTATGGGATGCTAGAGCAGCACGAGGCTCGAAAGACTTGGAACCTCTTCAGTGGTGACATTTTGGAAGCTTCATGTTGATGAAGCATCAAACAGCAATGGCACAAGAGTAGGGGTCTTCCTTATAACCCCTTGTGGTGTGCTTCATGAAAGTGCTATCACGATCAACTTCCCAGCCACAAACAATGAGG
This sequence comes from Rhododendron mucronatum var. ripense, assembly GCA_019656295.1. NCBI lineage: Eukaryota > Viridiplantae > Streptophyta > Magnoliopsida > Ericales > Ericaceae > Rhododendron > Rhododendron mucronatum. The sequence goes on along the minus strand of BPLT01000140.1, from coordinate 1,054,999 downwards.
TTGAGTATGAAGCACTTCTCTCTAGACTCCGAGTAGTTGCACGTTCACAAGTTGAAGATTTGCACATTTTTTGTGATTCTCAACTGATTGTTAACCAAGTGACGGGTGATTATAAAGCTCGGGATCCTAGGATGCTCAAATACCAAGCTATAGCTTTGGACTTAATCCGACTGTTCAAGGGATTTCACAAAGCGTAGATCAATCGAGAGAATAACGCTCACGCCGACGCTTTTACAAGCCTAACCTCAGCTAGCAAAGCCTCAGAATACAGAAAGATCAACCTCGGTGAGATTTTCGAGCCAAGCTTTGAAGCTCGACAAGAAGTCCTCAGCATTACTCTCGGTCCTAGCTGGATTGACAAAATAGTCGCTTTCCTCAAACACGACACTCTCCCCTCAGATAAAAAAGAAGCCCACCGTGTATGAAGCAAAGCAGCTACTGTTGGATTTCTGAGAACGGCCAACTTTATAGAAAAAGCTTCATCGGGCCGTACCTTCGAGTTATCCATCCTTCTGAGGTTCCAACAATTTTGGCCGAGCTTCATTTTGGAAGCTGCGGTTTTCATTCAGGCGGCCATTCTCTCTGTCAACGAGCCTTAAGCAAAGGCTACTTTTGGAAAGGAATGAAGAAGGACTGCGAAGAAGTAGTCAAGAAGTGCAAGCCTTGCTAGCTTTTCTCTCCTATTCCAAAGCAACCCACCCAAGCCCTCAATCCTATCATTAGTCCTTGGCCCTTCGCTTAATGGGGCTTGGATATAGTTGGAAACTTCCTACCTCCCTTGGGGGCTTCAAGTTTTTGATAACAACCACTGACTATTTTTCAAAATGGGTAGAAGCCGAGCCTTTCGTTACAACGACTGAGGCTGACGTTCAGCAATTTGTCTGGAGTAACATCGTAATGTGGTTCGGAGTACCATATGCAATTGTTTCAGACAATGGCTTTCAGTTCGTCAGCAAAGAGCTAACTCTGTGTTGAGTTCGGAATTCAATTTTTTAACTCCACTCCATCCTACCTCTAGGGCAACGGCCAGGCTGAAGCCACGAACAAGACTGTATGTGCTGGTATCAACCGTCGGCTCGACTCCAAACGAGGAAGATGGGCCAAGGAACTGCTTCGAGTTCTTTGGGCTTACCGCTCAACCATAAGACGCTCCACGAGCCAGACTCCCTTTGCAATGGCCTTCGGCATGGAGGCTGTAATTCCACTTGAATCTAGGTTCCCAACCTTACGAACTGAAAGTTTTAACCCACAGACTAACGATGAGGTGGTCGTCACCGAGCTTGTCCTTGCCGAGGAAAAGAGGGAAGATGCTCAACTAAAGTTGGCTAGCTACCAACAAGAAGTCGCTCAGGGATATGACCGAAACATCAAACTTAAGAAGTTCAGGCCAGATGACTGGGTTTAGAGGAAGGTTGTCTGAGCCAATCAAAAGACAAAATTCAAACCTAATTGGGAAAGTCCTTATAGGGTGATCAAGGAGGTCGGCAATGGCTCCTACAAACTAGAGGACAAGGATGGAAGCGAGATAGAGAATCCTTGGAATGCCCTTAATTTGAGAAAGGCTTACTTTTGAAGTGATGCATCGAATTAGTCTACACAACCCCTCATTCCATCCAAAACTAATGAGGAGACCAGTTCGGCCTGAGCAAGCCTCGGCCATTATCAATTCCTTACGAGCATTTTGTAATCACTTTTCTATAGTTTTGAGGAGAAGTTAATGAGAATTTCACCCTTCTTCCGATGATACAACTGTCTTACATTGTAATTTTTACTTCACAAATTCGACTTCGGTCATCCAGTTCGGCCTTCTAGCCATCGCTTCGGCCCCCCTGATGGCATTATAAGCACATTCAGATCGTAGATCCATTATGACCCACCACACTCGTTGAGGTTTGGACGAATTGACATTTGGCCACTAATGGGCAATTAACCTAGCAGTTAATTTCCAATTGGGCTCCGTTCGTATTTGACTTGAACATTTTGCCATCAATTACATTTGCTTAGCATTTTTTCTTACTTTGGTATAAGACTTGCATTTGAGCCGAGCCCAACACCAAAGTAGGGGCTATCATCGATAAATGGCTCAAACAAGGCTTCAAAATCCTCGACATTACATGAAAAATATTTCTAAGGCATAAAGAAATATTTTAGCCATACAAGAAAGCACGCAAATAGAGCAAGGTTTGAGAATATTTCCAAGGCATTGAAGATAAACCATGTACTTGAAAAAACCCTATGAAGGAGGCACGGCGTAGTAGATTGTTCGGTACCGCCCTCCTTCAAACTATTACATCAAAAGCTGATAAGCGAGTTGTTCGGGAGAATCCCTAGATTAAATTATTACATCTGGCTCAGCAAACTCCAAACGTTCGGAGTCATCCAGTCCCAACTTAAAGTTCAAAGTACTTGAAAAGCAAAAAGACTTGTAGAAACTCTAGAAAGGTTAAGGGTCATCCACAACAACCTCATTCTGACCATCGGCCTCGGCTACTTTATCGTGGGCCCCATTGTCGGTTATTTTGTCCTTATCACCACCGTAGGTCATTTCCTCATCTTCATCCTCCTTCGGTGGAAGTGCCTGGCACTCTTCCTCGGTGTAATGCAATTCAAGGTCAAGAATTGCTGGCTCAGGAAGTTGTTTTAGAAATCCAGATTCCGGCTGAATTGCCATGACCCCGGCCATTGCCTCAGCCCCAGCAGCATATCCGAGCTTGAAGAAGTCTGGCAGCCGAACCTCCAGCTCGTCATTTACCATTTTGTGTGCAATCTGTGTGTTCAGAGCAACCCATTTTATGCCAGCCTTATACCCTTTGGCGTCTGCCATCCTTATCTTCTCCCTCTCCTCTGCCTTCACCTTCTTGGTCTCAGCCTCCACGGTCTCGGCAGAAGATCTCGCATCGGCAAGCTCCATCTTTAGCCTCTCCACCTCAGCCTCCGTATCCTTAGCCTGTTGTTCCTAGATCCTCCATTTTGTACGATAGGAGTCTTGGTCAGACCTGTAGCGCTCTTGCTCGGTGGAAACCCTGGTGGCCTTGTCATAGGCCTTAAAAGCAGCTTACCGAGCCTAACAAAATAGGAAGTCAGAAACAAGAATAAAAGTCAAGGGGCATGATTATAGAGGCTAAGTCAAAGATGTACCTGCACCAAATGGGAACACATTTCCCCGAGCCCTAGAAGAATGTCGGCTGGAACTTGGTCTACATCTCTCAGCAAGGCTCAGCTCCTCCTTGAATGAATCTTGGAGGAGAACAACCCTGCCATCGGGAAACGTGTATGAAGGGCTGAACTCCCTCCGCACTACAGCTTCTGTCAGATGCTCGCTTGTGTCGATTGGAGGATCGAGAACGAGTTCTTTTTCCTTCGGTAAAGAGGGTCAGCAATCTTCAGGATGCGATGGCTGAGTGACACTCAGCTGAGGAACATCATCCGTGGTCTTTTGCCTCTTTTCCCTTTGTTGCTGCTGGTTAGAAGAAGCCCTGGACCGAACCGGGTTGGTTGTCTTCATAGGGATAACCGGCCTCGGAATGTTCCTTCTCGACATGTCCTCGGCAGAAGGCTCGACAGATTGAAGTGGAACATTCAAACCTAGGATTTCTGGTTCAAATACGTCATCCGTCCTAAGTGCTTGGAACAACTCCTCGGCAGTCCACCCAAACTTTGGCAACTTAACTCTTGGCTGCCTCGTCACCTTCTTCGCACCACCCGTTCCCGTCGGAGTTTTCTTCTTCTATACGTTCGGCTCACCGTCCTTCTTTCTTTCCTTCCTCTTCAGCATGCCCTTGTACGAGGGTATGTAGTCCAAAAGGGTCAGAGCGTGTTGGCAGGCCTGGGCTAATAGCGTCTCGCAGGCTTTTTCTCGGGAAGTGGAGTTCAAGGTTGTTGAAATAGGACCGAGCTCTACAAGAAGAATAAAACTTCAGCAACAAAGTAAATAAAGACAACATATCACTAGTAACTAAGAAGGTTCGGCTTCATAACCTCTTGTGTCTTTGATTTTCGGGATAGAATGCCTACGGTGAGTCCTGTCGAACTCAAAATTTCCATGGACTTCAAGGTAGAAATCAGCCCACTTATCCATATCAGAGAGCCCGTCGATCAGAGGCTCTTTTTTGGGGCACGTTGTCAAGTACCGACGGCCAGACTTACCATGCCGAGACATGGTGTATGTGTAAAATAGGTCGATCGGGGTAAAATCGAGATCCTGATTCTCAACCAAAGTAATTACCGACATGATTATTCGGTAACTGTTGATCGCGAACTGATGGGGAGCCAAGCTGAATTTCTGAAGTATTTCCCTAAGGAAAGGATGGAGGGAGAACCGAAGCCCGACCTCGCAGATGGCCATCAAAGGCACAGTGATGCGCTCTGGGCGGTTCACCCCTCTATCTCTAATTTCATTGCTCTTCACTCGGTGGAGGATGATGTCATCAGGGATGTTGTATTTATGGCAGAATGCCTCGTACTCCCTAGGCTCCCATTGAAGTAGTGGGCATGGGGGCTTAACAGACCCTTGTCAAAAAAGATCGGCGTCGTTCGGAGTCTGTAGACACCCTATTCTGGACCGTCCAGATTCGTCTAGATTAGTTTACTTACAGTCTTTGATTCCCCGATGATGATTATGGTCAAGAACACCCCGAGATTGTTAGTGTGTTTGAGCTTTGAGCATCCTGAACCTCATTCAAACCCTTTTCAAACCCTTCAAGCTAGAACCAAATGGCCTTAGCAAAACCTTACTTGCATACGCTGGTATTGTGCTGGCGTGCGCTTGTGAGCTGCCATGTGTCAGTCATCAGCCATGGACCTAGTTTTCACTGGCGCATGCAGGTACATGGATGGCATACGCCAATCAAATCCAGTCAAATCGTCACTATTCAACCATGTGCTCGAGACTTTTGCGGCTGCCTAGTACGCTGCACAGTCTTCTGATGATTGCAAACGTGCAGAGTTGTTCCCCTTCTTCCTACATCTCCTTTCTAGCCAAGTCCCATGCATTTAATGCGTGGAGACTCCTCTCCTTAACCGAACGAGCCTCTAACCCAATTGATCAGCCCCTCCTCAATCCACTCTTGGGCTATAAATACCCCCCCCCCCCCCCCCCCCCCTTTGTATTCATGTGCAAGGGGTTACTTTCATTAAGGGCTCTCAAGCCTCTTTCTCCCTCTTTTGCCCCTTGGTTTCCTTGCTTCCTCTTCTTTCTTTCATTGTAAAAGTAAGCAAGCAACCTTCCATACATCATCCATACCCACACACTCATCCTCCATCTTCCAAACACCTAGCTCAAGCTCAAATATTCCATCAACCTTCAAAAATAAAGGCATACCACCTTTGTAAAGCTTTCTATTCTGACCCCTGAGGGGGCTGGCATGGTTAAGGCTGGTAATCAATACCAGTCCTAGCCCTAAAGCTAGCAAGGTTTCAAAGCCATACATAGTCGATTAGTGGTGCACGCCAGTACCTTTAAGCTGTATGCCAGTTTTGGCTGTATGTGTAGTGATGGTGTGGGGATCACTACTGGCTGTTTTCCATTTATCTTTCTATTTGATCACTTTACTGCATATTAATAACTAGTTTCTTGCTTTCTGGTATTTGGAATTGTGTAGTTGTTGTTTTCAAAGCTTGCTTTCCTTTGCTTTAAAAGGCCTTTGGGATTCTTTTGGTCATGTTCCAGAACCCAGATGATGTAAAGCCAAGCACTGGGTAAATGATACAACTGGCGTATGGTCCCTGGCGACAGGCGTACGGTAGTTAAATCAAAACCCAGTGGCTGGCCATTGCATGATGGCTTAGTCCTGGCCTCTATTTGTTTCCCCACACTATTTATGGGGTGCTCAGTCCTTTTTTTTCCCTCGATCCATTTCCATTGTCTGTAGCCATTTATAAATTGTGATATAAACTGCGTGGTTTGTCCTGGGCGTGCACTGGTCCGTCCAGAGCCCAGAGGATTGGTGACAAGAGGTGTGAACTTCAGCCCACTGAAGTACGCAAGTAGTAAGGTGGCGTGCGCAGGTCACACCAGCATGCAATGTGTAGACACCCCAATCTGGGCTTCCAGATTAGTTTACTTACGGTTTTTGATTCCCGGATGATGAAATGGATCAAGAACACCCTGGGAATGATAGCGTGTTTGAGCTTTGAGTGTTTGCAAAACCCTTGAACCTAACCTAGCCTAAGCCACTTCAAAAACCAAAAACCCTACTGACCCGCGCCAGGGCGCATCCATCCCGCGCCCGGGCGCACCATCGCGCGACAGAGTCACTCCATCGCGCGCCAGTGCGCTGGGGGCGCACCATCGCGCGCCAGACTCACTCCATCGCGCGACAGTGTGCCAGGGTGCACCATCGCGCGACAGACTGACTCCGTCGCGCGACGGTCCAACCTACCACCAACCTTTCTAAAGGAGGACAGTTGGCCACCAATGCAGCCTCAGCCAGGTCTCGTGGACTGGCTGAACTCCTCTGTTTCCAACCAGATCCTCCCTCTCTCCCTATTTATACCCATCTCCTTCTTCATTTGCAAGGGTTAGCATTTTCCATGGTTCTTCTTTCAAAGGGTTACCAAATTTTAAGCCCAAAGAAGGATTACACTCACAATCCTCCATTTGTACACTTCAAGCATCCAAGAACAAAGCTTGTTCTTCCACCTCAACCTTTTCAAAACACCTCAATCAAACCTCAAAGCTCGAATTCGTTTCAAACTCAACCAAAGGTATAGCATACCTACTGTCTTTCTGTTCTGATCCCTGAGGGGGGCGGCAGGGCCAAGGCTGGTAATCAATACCAGTCCTGGTCCACAGCAGTCTGTTCTCATCCTATACTAACTGCTCATCCATGCTATCTTTCACATCCTGCAAACATGTTACAGTTTTAATCCCCTTTAACTGTTCCCTCGCCCTAATTGGCTAAAAAATTGATTAATCAAACAGAATCGCAAACAAACATCTTTCGCAAATGCCTAAGTAGAGACCGATCTCCGGATTGGGCGAGAGGGGTGCCATAAAACCCTTCCCCTCTCGTAACCTGGCTCCCGAACCCAGATATGGTTATGACGGATTGGTTCCTTAACTTTTTCAAATCAAACAGCGCGGCAAGTGCTTCGAAATACGGTTCCTTGGGTATCGGACCTTCAAACCTAAGTGGCGACTCTGTATTTTCGCGAGCGCTTGTCGTTCAACTAAAAGCGCTCCTGCGGACCGGCAGCATTTTCTCTTCTCGAGGAGGGGAATGGAATCCCTTCCCGAGGAAAGAAAATCGGGCTACGCATGCCCACAGTGGCGACTCTGCTGGGGATCGAATCAATATTGGTCTATACTTAGAAGTTAATACGCTTGGGAACAATCCCACAAAAGTCTGTCAAAATAGTGAGCTTCGCGCTGCTAAAGAAAGGATTGGTGATTTAACAGGACCTCGTGTCCGGCCATCCTGACTGGGGCTTTTCCGATTGTTCACTCGTGTAGTTTCTTCTAAGTATTGATCAAATAAAGAGAGCCAAATTTGAAAAAGCATTTGCGAATTTGCGATTCTATTCCATTAATCAGCTATTTAGCATTCTCATTTGCATCGATGTGGGATAAGCCTCGTTGGATCGTTTTGGCAATCCGGCACGGTTTACCAAAGCCCGGGGACCCCGAATGACCAACAACCTTCGACGATGATGAGTCATTCTAACGTTTGACTGTTGCTTTGCGATTACGCGGGCAGGTGGGAGGTATATCTTGGCTTTAGTCCGAGAAACCCGTTACAAGCCAAAACCAGCTTTTGCATATACAAAGCACTAGTACGCTTCAAACTAGGACAGGTACCTGCAGGGTAAGATTATTTGCATCTAACCCCCATATACCATCGATGTGTTACTGCTTTCCCTATCGCATACACTGTACATACATATCATTTTGCATAGGAGCATGCTTAGAGTGGTTCTTTCTTCCGAGTTTGTCTTGCGTAGTCTAAGACGTTGTTGGACCCGATGAGGAGTCGTTCATTCTGTCGAATGTTCGTTATCAATCGCAAAGTCCTTAGTTCAATGAGACTTTGAGAAATCAAAATTTACTGCATCCTTGGCTCATGCTCGGTTAAGAATTCAACCGAAAAATGGAACAACAAAAGTAGTGATGCCGTGTGTCACTGGTGCCACCCAGGTTGAAGTGCGAAGTCACTATACACCGCCGTGTTCAAGGTTAAGGTGCCATGTCATCACCACCGAGTTGTTCCAAATTCAAAGTTGATCCTTCAAGTGGAACTAGTCGAAGATTTAGTCTATTTTGACATCTTTTAGGATCTGACGATCTACTCAGGGACACATGGCCGAAAAGAATTCTGAGGATTCTGGCAACGTCTGAAATTTGTGAGGCAAACTCGTCTCTGTCTTTGTACATACATACTGTTTTGCGTAGAAGCATGTTTAGGGCGGCTTCTAGGTTGTCTCTCTTTCGAGTCTGTCTTATGCCTATTAAGACGCTACCATGGCCCGATGAAGAGTCGTGCATCTCGATGGTGCATGTTGTCAATTTTCAAAATCCTTATATCAACAAGACTTTGGGAAATCAAACCTTTTTAAGCCCTTGGCTCATGCCCGATTGAAGTTTCAACCAAAAATAAGGAACCACAAAGTATGGATACCATGACACTGGCACTACCCAAGTTGAAGTGCGAAGTCACTATACACCACCGTGTTCAAAGTTAAGATGCCATGTCATCAATACTGAGTTGTTCCGAATTCAAAGTTGAAACTTCGAGAATGGAATAGTCAAAGGCTTAGACTATTTTGACATCTCTTAGTGTTAGTTGATCTATTCAAAGGATACCCCCTCGAAAAGATTTCTGAGGATTTTGGTAGCGTTCGAACGTCGTGAGATAGACTCGTCTATAGTTGTAGAGTCTAGGAGGACACCGATGACGATGACATGTACATTGCATTCTAATTGCTGCAGGAACGTCACTGAACTTTCAATTACTTTACTGTCTAGTTCGGAACCATTGCACCGAACAGGAGAGTACCGAAAGGAAGAGCCAAACCTACTTGGGAACATCTTCAACATCCGTTTCAAAGGCTTGTCAGGCTAGATTCCTTGTCAGTCGCAACGGAGGCTTCTCCAGGTTCACTGTTGGCCGCCCTACAGTCAGGTTCGCCATCGATATTGCAAAAAGCCACGCTGCCGGCTTCTCCATCTTTAGCTTCTTCATTAAGCTCCACTGAAAAACCTATGATGGCAGATTAACCGCTCACTCTGGAAACCATGCTCATGAACCTCCAAAACAGTATCACTGCTATGCAACAGAGAGCCACTCAGACTGATGCCTCCATCTCCCGTTTGAATGACCTTATCAACACTCGTCTTCCATTAGCAGCCGAAGAGGAAGGCGAGGATGATGAGGATGTTCATGCATAACCTGTCTTTGTCGAGGATCCAAACCATGCAGGGCGTCTCATTGTTCAGCCCAATCCTAGAAAGGCTCGTGTGCCTGCTCCAAATCCAAACCCCGCTGTTGTTAGGCCTGTTCAAAACCCTGACATAGCTGTTCTTATGGCCAAGATGGCTAAGCTGGAAGAAGCTATTTCAAAATCCGAGAAGATCAGTGCAGGGGGAATTGACCTGGATCGTCTCTGTTTGTACCCTAATGCTAGGCTTCCTGACAAATTCAAGATGCCTGACTTGGTTAAGTTCGATGGGAGCAGTGATCCCAAGACTCATCTCTTTGGCTACCATGCTGCGATGAAGTTGCTTGGTGTGGAAAGTGAGGCCTTGCCTCAGCTTTTCCCTCAAACTCTCTCTGGGCCTGCCTTCCATTGGTTTCTGTCGCTCGACATCTCCAAAAGAAGAACTTGGGAGGATATTGGGGCCGCCTTTGTTGCATAGTACAACTACAACTCTCAGCTCAGGATGACTACTCGGGAGTTGGAATCCACCAAAATGGAAGCAAAGGAGTCCTTTGCGGATTTTGTTAAGAGGTGGAGAGCCAAAGCCGCATTGATGACTGATCGCCCGAGCAAGAGGGATCAACTCCGCATCATCTCGCGCAATCTCCAACCCGATTATGCCAGGCACCTGGTTCTTGTTCAAGCATCTGCTAACTTTGAAACCTTCTTCGAGTCCGGCCTAGCCATTGAGGATGCACTGCAGAGTGGAATTCTGCCCAAGGGAGAGTCCTCCTCACAGAAAACGAAGCCGCGGCCCTATTCTGGAAATAGTAGCGCGTTGTTTGGTAACAGCAACTACTCCAATACAGCCACAAGTGGGAGCGATGCTCCGGCTTTCGACTCCAATCGTCCTGCCAATGTCAACCAGGTTCAAAATGCCCAAAGCTTCCGGGCCCGAACCCAGCCTCGGAATTTCTCTGCCTTCGAGCCACCTCTGTCCGCAGTGATGGAAAAAACTTGTCAAGTCTGGGCATCTCAAGCCTTTGACACCAATTTCTCCGCCAAAGGTCCTACCTTCTGGTTAAAAACCTCACCTCTTCTATGCCTTCCACCAAATGCCTGGCCATCCCACTGACGCATGCTATCGTCTTCGACATGAGATTCAAGATCTCATTGACAATGGCACGGTTCAAGTTCTGCCAAAGCCCAATATCATTTCCAACTCCTTGCCTCAACACAACTCTGACCCTATGGTTGGTCCAATATCTATCACCTCCACTCAAATCAACCTGACCTCCACCATATTCAACCCTAGCCACTATATCGTCCCAGAAAGCCAACCCAAACCAATCGTTTCCATCCCGTTCGAACCGGAGGTTAACATGATGGCTGTAGGTTGGGCAATTGAGGTCTTCACTGCCGACACTTGGACTGACAGTAATGAGGAGCTTACAAAGGGGAAGACTGACCAGCTGAGGTCCATCGATCAAAGGATCACTGAGTAGGTTTGGTCAAAGAAGCTAAGGAAGCTGAAGTGCTGTTGCTTGGGCCCGACACCCGCCGGATCCTACCTCTTTTTGTGGAAGCTATGGTAGCTTTTAAATATTGCATTTTCAAACCGCGTCTAGTTTGCACTGGCGTTTTGTCTGAGTCTGACACAGAGTCGTTTGCATTTGTCTAATTCTAGCTCTAAGTCGGAGGTTGTGCCTCTTGGCCCTCCACGTCGTAGCTTTTGTTTCAAGTTTTGAGTCTGCTATACTTGGCAACCCCGGGGCTTTCTTTATGATATGCATTATCTTGCTTCTAAGTACTTTGCTGGCTTTTGAATAAACTATGTCAACCCTAACGACGAAGGGATAGATTTCGATGGGATCATCCCCAAGGAAATATGTTCCCTCGCCGAAAGGGAAGACGAAAGGCATGCTCAACCTATTAATTGAAATAGTAGTTTTCAAATAAACTTGAAAGATGAAGTAGACCTCCAAATGGTTCAAAATTGGTTTAACATTGCCCCCAGAGGAGCATTGTGCCCGGTCAGACAGGTTCGAAGAATTCATCAACGACTTGGCATGGTTTCACAAAGACACGCTTGGTATTGATCTTGAGATAAAGAAACATCGAATCCCTTTGCTACCGGATGCCAAGCCATGTAAAGCACTCAGAAGGTCCAGCGCCTCATACCATATTCAAGTTTGTAGGAACAACGTTCCACCAAACGTAAGTTGGAAAAATTCAAATGTGGTCTGGAGCAGGGCAGTCAACTAAAGCACTCTGGACCCTGTGATATCAAAGTCATTTTATCTAGGGCTGCAACCAAAGATCATCGACCTCGACAGCAACAAATTCAAAGACCTTGGTCAACTTGGATCAATTCAAAAGCAATCCGACTCTACTAGTACCAATAGGTGGCATAGAGGAAGAAGCACTACACTTAGGAATCAACAACGCGAAAACTTTGTTATAAATAACCCCCTTACTTATCGGGCTCGGGATTAACAAGAATGGTTGGGACAACAAACGTCCATCTCGTTCGCATTTTGGATATTCGTATAACCATCGAAGGATATTCATATAACAAACGTCCATCTCGTTCCTGAGAGAAGCTCGTTGGGCTGAAAACCCCAAGGGTGGGCAGTTCCAAGCAAAAGTTAGAGTAGCCTGCTAGATCAAACACCTGTAAAGGAGGTCTAGGCAAAAGTAAAGGCAATATTTGAAAGCTCGCTAGACTGAAAACCCAAATGGGCGATTCTAGGCAAAAGTTAGAGCGTAAAAGATGAGGTAAATACTCGAGTGAACCTTAGCCTAAACTACGTTTTGACCTGATTCCCTAGCTTGGGATACGTAGGCAGTCTCTCTTTGAGACTCGGTCACAATCTATCAATTGAATCCATGGTTGATGTTTGGTACACATCGAAGGTCGAAGAGGATCGAAGAACAAGCTGCATGAAAGGAGTCTGAAGGGGGAAATCCTTTGTCTTTCAATTTTATTTCAAACTACTATTTCAATTTCAAAAGCTGAGCGTAAAACCTTAAAAGAATTTAAGCATAAAAAACAGAACGAAATGCTGGCGAGGCCTAACGGCTCACAGTTTATTCTAAGTTCAGCAAAGTCTAGTGTAAGCAACTGCAACGAATTTATAGTCACGCGCATATTCAATTCGAGCAGCAAATCAATAGTAGTCAGCTACTGCCTTCAAGTCCTATTCAAGGGGCTTTTTGCCAAATTTTGTCATACCGTGCAGACCTAATGTGACTGCACGGGGGTGTGGGTTTCAGTCCGGGCCTATATATGTCATCATTTCGTCTTATGTCCGTCTTTGTGGCATTTCTAGATTTCAATCCATTGTCATGTTGAGATGCTATTCTCAGTCCTATTTGTTCATCCAGGTCACTGTACATATGTTTGACCTTACAAGTGTCAGTTTCACCAGTCTAAAGGACTATTGTGAGGTTTGGCACATTAATGCCCAAAATTTCATTATTTTCCATGTGTCCAGGATCCGCATCGTATTCCGGGGATCTTTCTCCCTTTTCTTTTGAGCAAGGCAAGCCTGTACATATATGTGTGTTTGTGTGTCGACTCAGTTCACTTGTCAATGCAAATTAGATATTAGCGCATGGTTTATATGTCAATAAACTGGAAAAATGCAATTTTTATATTGCTACCCTTGCTTCTGTAATCCACAAGCTGTGGACTCTCTTGAGACAGCAGGGGCACGTCAGTCCAAGGCCAAGCAAAGCATATCTCTGGGGCTTATCCACCCAAGCATCAAAGAAAGGGCATGCAGGCCCAATGCCACACTGCTATATGTCAAATGGGCACGCCGGCCCGCTCAACGTCTCTCTATCTGGATGCGCATCTCAGAAGCAAAAGACAGTAAAGTACTGGGGCTCAGTGGTAGTCCTTAGGCATCATTGTCCTCCTAGGAGCCGCCCTTAGCTAGGGTCTGCATTTTCAATTTGGGCACTTTGTTAGTATATACATCTTTGCATATTGTATATATCAACTGTTAAAAACAGGAAGGTGGCCAGAATGGTCGCCATCAAGACTTCGTTTACCAAAGGATGCGATGCAATCTCCTGCGGTATTGTTCTCGTTGGTCAGCGGATGCGAAGAAATCTCCCCGAATCCACGATTTGTTTGCCAAAGGATGCGATGCAATCTCCTGTGGTGTTGTTCTCGTTGGTCAGTGGATGCGAAGAAAATCTCCCTGAATCCATGATGTGTTTGCCGAAGGATGCGATGTACTCTCCAGTGGTATTGTTGTAGACACCCCAATCTGATTTCTCAGTCATTTTGTCTATCTTCAGTTTGTTTCTTTTCAGTTTCTTGTTCCCCCGATGATGAATCAGGTCGAGAACGGTTTTGATTAAAATGGTTTGAGTTTGGTGTATATGGAACCCATCCCTTAACCCCAGAACCATTGAGCCCAGCTTTGACTATGGGTTTGACCTTCGCGCGATTTACTGGGACACTCGCGCGATGCTCTACTTGCCAGGTGGTGGTCAAAGTCAAACTTTGACTGATTGACCATCGCGGGGAAGTTAGAACCCTCGCGCGACGGTCCCACTCCATCGCGCGATGGTCGACACCTGTCGTATCCAGCTGGATTTTGTGATGATGAGGCGTCTGCAGGGCCATGTGACCCCGTTCCATCAACAGAACGGCATTTGCTCGGCCATCCTTGCACCACCTAAACCCCCACTCTCCCATCAACTTAGCACCCCACTTCTCTACCAAGTGAGTGCTGCCAGCATTGTTGGCTGGCTGCATGGCCAAGTTCACCACCAAAGAGCTCCCTCTTTTCCTATAAAACCCCCCCTTTATTCTCTTTCAAAGGGTTACCAAAAAAATCCCAAAGAAAAGAACAAGAGTCACAATCTTGATCTTCTCTCCCAATCAAAGCTACTATCACTTTCTCCTTTGTCAAAGGCATATCACTTCACTCAAACCACATTCAAATCATTTAAGCAAAGGTATAATTTTCTGCCTTTACTGTCTTGATCCCTGAGGGGGGCTGACAGGGTCAGAACTGGTAATCAATATCAGCTTCTGACCCCAAAGCCAGCAAATTTACAAGATACTGCGAACAAGTAAACCCACGCGCGATGGACCCATACAATCGCGCGATGCTTCTAGCTCGTGTGATATGGTTCTCGCGGGGATGGGTCTCTTGTCCTGATCCCATTTATATGATTTCATGTTCTCTTGCTTAATTATATTTGATACATCTCACTGTCTCGCATGCTAAAATCAGTAGTTCAGTTTAGTTTGCTTTCCTTGTTCATGTTGGAATGCCCCTGGGTGGCTTCTGAATATGTCTCAGAGCCCAGGCATGCAAAGCAATTCCTGGATGTCCAGTCAGAACAATCGCGTGATGATGTGACTCCATCGCGCGATGGTCCGGTCATTTCCAGTAATTGCCCTTGCATGGGCAGCTAGGCCTTTGGTCTCTGTTTTATCACCCTCACTATTTAAGGGTTGTATGTTATTCCTATTCAGTCAGATTGTAATGATTATTTACTTCCAGCACATATGAACTGCTTGGTTTGGCCTGGGTGTGCACTGGTCCTTCCAGAGCCCAGAAAGAGATAAAATTGAACCTGTGGGGGGGATGTTGACACTCGCGCGAGGGTATGAGTATGTCACGCGACGGTGTGACTTGCATGTTCCTATTCTGTGCATGCAAGTTGGTCGCTGTTTGTGATAAATTCATACCCTGCACTGTTTTGACATCCTGAAATCAGTGTTCAGTATTATCTCATTTATTTTATTTCATCCATCCATGCTATCTATCACATCTTGCAAATTGTTACAGCTTTAATCCCCATTAAATTGTTTCCCCGCCCTAATTGGCTAAAAAATGATTAATCAAACAGAATCGCAAACAAACAACGTTTTTGCAAATGCCTAAGTAGAGACCGATCTCCGGATTGGGCGAGAGGGGTGCCATAAAACCCTTCCCCTCTCGTAACCTGGCTCCCGAACCCAGATATGGTTATGACGGACTGGTTCCTTAAACTTTTTCAAATCAAACAAAGCGTGGTAAGTGCTTCGAAATACGGTTCCTTGGGTGTCGGACCTTCAAACCCAAGTGGCGATTCTGTATTTTCGCGAGCGCTTGTCGTCCAGCTTCAAAAAAGCGCTCCCGCGAACCGGCGGCCTTTTTTCTCTTTTGGGAAGGGAACGGGATCCTTTCCCCGGAAGGAAAAACGGGCAAATCGCATTGCCCACAGTGGCGACTCTGCTGGGGATCGAATCAATATTGGTCTATACTTAGATTTTAATACGTTTGAGAACAATCCCACAAAAGTCTGTCAAAATAGTGAGCTTCGCGCTGCTAAAGAAAGGATTGGTGATTTAACAGGACCTCGTGTCCGGCCATCCAATCTGGGACTTTTCCGATTATTCTCCCGCGTAGTTTCTTCTAAGTATTGATCAATAAAGAGAGCCAAATTTGAAAAGGCATTTGCAAAATTGCGATTCTATTCTATTAATCAACTTTTTAGCATTCTCATTTGCATCGATGTGGGATAAGCCTCGTTGGATCGTTTTGGCAATCCGGCACGGTTTACCGGAGCCCGGGGACCCCGAATGACTAACAACCTTCGACGATGATGAGTCATTCTACCATTTGACTGTTGCTCTGCGATTACGCGGGCAGCGGGAGGTATATCTTTGGCTCTAGTCCGAGGAACCTGTTACAAACCAAAACCAGCCTTTGCATATACGAAGCACTAGCACTCTCCAAATTAGGACAGGTACCTACAGGGTAAGAATACTTGCATCTAACCCCCTATACTGTCGACGTGTCATTGCTTTCCCTATCGCATGCACTGTTCATACATACATACCGTTTTGCGTAGAAGCATGCTTAGGGCGGCTCCTAGGTTCTCTCTCCTTCAAGTCTGTCTTATGTTTATTAGGGCCCTACCATGGCCCGATGAGGAGTCGTGCATCGCAATAATGCACGTTGTCAATTCTCAAGTTCCTTGGATCAATTAAACCTTGGGAAATCAAGACCTTCTAAAGTCTTTGGCTAAATTACCCAATCGAAGTTTCAAACAGAAAACGAGGAACAAAACGGGAAAAATACCGCGATGCTTACACCATTTTGGTTATCATGCGAAGCATGTACACCATTTGGGTTACGGCACTGTGCTGCCTATACCTCCCTGGTTATAGCATCGTGCCTATCTACACCGAATTGTTCCAAATTCAAAAGTTGAAACTTTCGAAGCGGAATAAACCAAAATCTTTAGACTGCTTTGACATCTCTTTGCCTTAGTTGATACAAAAAGGATACACCTTGAAAAGATTTCTGAGGATCCCTGGTAATGTCCAAACATCATAAGACAGACTTGTCTGCTAGTATTAGAGTCTAAGGGCGACACTGACGACGGTGACTGTGTTTTCGCTTTAGTCTTTATTTAGATTAAAGTTTCTGCAGGGCCCTTATTACGCCTTTTCTCACTTTCTGCAAGCAAAGGTTCTGAATCATTGCACCGCCAAGGAAAGTATCGAGGCAGAAAACCAAACCCACTTGGGAACGTCTGCACCGGAATCCGATTCAGAGACTAGTCAGATTGCAAGCCCAGTCAGTCACAACGGAAGACTCCCCGCGTTCTCTGCTTGCTACCCTGCAGTCAACATCGTCTCCGGTCCTCGAAGAAACAGACTCTCCGGGATCACCTACCCCCTCCTCTGCATCAAGTACTTCTGGACCAACTGTCATGGCAGATCAGCCGCAACCGCTCTCTCTGGAAACCATACTTATGAACATCCAGGCCAGTATTGCTGTCATACAACAAAGGGCTGCTCAGACAGATGCCAACATGACCCGCTTGAATGACCTCTTTAACACTCGTCTTCCTCCAACTATTCAAGAGGAGGGCGAGGCCGAAGAGGATGTACACGAGCAACCTATCATGGTCGAAGATCCAGGACCATCCAGGGCGTCTGGTCGCTTTGGTCAATCCTCAGGGCACTCGAAATCCCATTCAGAATCCAGGCATCACTGCTGTTAGGACTGTTCAACACCCTGACATGACTGCTCTCGTCGCCAAGATGGCCAAGCTGGAAGAATCTGTTTCAAAGTCCGAAAAACTCAGTGCCGGAGGGATCGATTTGGACCGTCTCTGCCTTTATCCCAATGCTAAGCTTCCTGACAAGTTTAAAATGCCCAACATCACCAAGTTCGATGGCACCCGGCGATCCTAAAACCCATCTCTATGGTTACCATGCTGCCATGAAGCTCCTATCCGTCGAGCCCGAGGCCATGTCTCAGCTGTTTCCTCAAACCCTCTCGGGTCCCGCTTTCCATTGGTTTCTGTCACTCGACATTGCCAAGCGAAGGACTTGGGAGGACATCGGGGCTGCGTTTATTTCGCAGTATAGCTATAACTCCCAGCTCAAGATGACTACTCGGGAGTTGGAATCCACCAAGATGGACGCTAAGGAATCCTTCGCGGATTTCGTCAAGAGATGGAGGGCCAAAGCCGCTCAAATGACTGACCGCCCGAGCGAGAGAGATCAGCTTTGTATCATCTCCCGCAATCTCCAGCCAGACTATGCTAGACACTTGGTTCTTGTTCAAGCATCCTCCAATTTTGACACCTTCTTCGACTCTGGTCTGGCCATTGAAGATGCATTACAGAGTGGGATTCTGTCGAAGGGAGAATCTTCCAATCCATCAAAGTCAAAGCCTCGGGCATATTCTGGGAATACTAATGCACTGTTTGGGGGAGGGACTTACTCCAATACTGCAATCAGCGGTATTAATGCCTCTTCCTCGAAAGCCGCCAACCAAATTGCCAAGGTCCATCAAGTTCAAACCCCGCAGAGCAACCGACCGCGTAATCAACCTCGTAGTTTCTCCGCTTTTGAAGCACCATTATCTTTAGTAATGGAGAAACTGGTTCAATTGGGACATCTGAAGCTCCTCGACCCAACTCCTTTGCCTAAGAATCCATCACCTAACTTCAAAGCCAATCTCTACTGCGCCTATCACCAAGGGGCCGGTCATATTACAGATTCCTGCTTTCGCCTCCGACATGCGATTCAGGATCTCATAGATGAAGGGACTCTTCATGCTCCACCACCGTCAGCTCAAAAACCCAACATTCTCGCCAATTCCATGCCAAACCACAAAAATGCTCCACGCATTAACCATATGGCTCTTAGCTCCACTGATACCTCCTTCAGCTCCACTATATTCAACCCCACCGACCATATAACCTCAACAAATCAACCTAGGCCGATCGTGCCTATCCCCTCTCAATCCGAAGCCGAGATCTCCTATATCCACTCCGAGGAAGGACAGTCGTCCAATCTCAATGTGCCCTCTGCGCGTCTACAGAACGGAGCGTTCGTGTTTAACGCTTCTATTGGTGACTTGTTCCACCAGCCTATACCTGCTGTGCAGCTCAACTCTGCCTCTACCATGGATAATCCGTACTTCAATGTGACGGATCCGAACCCCTCCTTAAGTCTGTTGGACCGCTTCAGAGCTGCTATTCCCCCTCAACCAGAGCAACAACTTGACATGCAAGCCGTAGGGTGGGCCATAGCTGATAATGATGACTATGCCACTCCCATAATCAATGAATGGACGGAGCTAGAATTAGAGGGATTCCCACCTAATCCCGAAGATATCCCCTTTGACCACGTCTGGTATGATGCTTGGATGGCCAATTACGAGGCAGCCATGGTTGATCCTTTGGATGGATTCTCGTTGGACATGCTCTTCCAACAACCTCAGCCTGTTTTGCTTGAGGAAGAGTACTATTGGGACCCCGAGCCTGCTTGGCAATTCCCATTAGGATTTGACCCTAATCCTCTCCAGGGTTACGCTCTGCCCGGCCATGAAATCCAGTATTTAGAGGAAGACCTCATTCAGGATGAAACCCGTGTCCTAGGGGAATGTTTCTTCCCTTCCACTCTTGACAGGCTGGTTAACTCGGTGGCTGATCCCGAGTATGATCCTACGTTCTACATCGTTGACGAAAACCTCCCACGCCCTGTCGTGCCTTTCCCTCCTGAAGAGGATTGCAGCATCATGGTCACGGACCTTGTGCCTCCAGCTGATCTTTGGGACGTCGATGATATAGTCAACATCCAGGTTGGGTCCGAGATTTGGACTGTCAATCGCTCCCTCGCTGATGGAGGGCTGTGGGATGTCCCTTTTGTTGCTAATACAGAACCAGTCCGAGAAGCAGTAGCCATTGGGGATCCAGACTTTTGGGAATCACTCTTGATGAAAGATCTGACTGAGGATTTGGGTTTGGACATGGAAGTGCCTATATCTCCTCCGACCACTGACAAAGGGAAACGCAAATTGGGGGAGGTCCCTGCTGATCTGTGGGACGACAGTCAAGACCCTCAAATGGTGCCCTCTTTAGAGAACGTACTTAACGTTACAAGGAGTGGACGAGTCTTTCAGCCTGCTAATCTGCAAGCAGGAAGTTCGTCCAATTCTTCTAACCGAAAGAACGAACCTCCTATTTTCTCAAGGTCTGCACCACTTGAGGTACCAGTTAATGCCCCAAATGACGACATGATTCAAAGGCAATTGGAGCGGATTCCCGCCGCCATATCACTCTGGGGACTAATTTGTTCCTCCCGGGAGCATCGTCAGAAGTTCTGCCACACTCTCTCTCGTCTTGAGATTCGACCAGACGTCACGCCTGAAGCAATGATTTCCCTTATCCTCCCACCTACCTCTAAGCATACCATGATCTTCACCGATAAGGATCTGCCGCTTGAAGGAGTTGACCACAATCGACCCTTGCATATCACAATCAAATGCCGAGGACTCTGGGTTCCGACTGTTCTTATCGATAATGGCTCAGCGATCAATGTTTGCCCTTTGAGGGTAGCTCACCGTCTGGGACTGACTAAGAAAGACTTTGCACCTTCCAGCATGGCTGTTAATGCATACGACAGCACACGTCGTCTAGTCGAAGGCACACTCGTGCTCACTCTCGATGCAGAGGGGTTCAAAATGGATGTCGAGTTCCATGTGGTCGACATTCCAGCCTCGTTCAATCTTTTGCTAGGAAGACCGTGGCTTCACAGATCTGACATCATGGCCGTACCATCTACTCTTCATCAGAAAGTCATGCTGGGACTTTCCTCTGGGACTTTGATTATCTGCGGGGATTCAGGCATTCGCCCGCTCAAGGAGGACGGCACACCTGTTTTGGGTATTGCACACGACAACGAAGACGTCGATCTCGCAGGATTCTCCTTTGATACTTCTGGCTCGGTTATGGCCATCAACGTGGATGGGGACTTCATCATAAGCTCTATCGCTCTGGACATTATGAGAAGAATGTCCTATCTACCTGGCCTTGGCTTAGGAATTCACCAACAAGGGATTCCGGAATTCCCTGCGTTTCCTTCCTGTGAGGGCCGCTTTGGCTTGGGATACTCTTCCTCTGCCAACGATGCCAAAAGAAGGAAATGCACGGGAAAACCTCGATCTCTCTATGGTGATCCCGACAGCTACTTTGTCCGTGAGAAGGGGAATGATATTTATCGTGGGCAATCTGAGCCCTTTATCGACTCGGTCACTGGGGAACTGCTGCCTGGTTTTG
The DNA here is from genome assembly GCA_019656295.1 of Rhododendron mucronatum var. ripense. Classification (NCBI taxonomy): domain Eukaryota; kingdom Viridiplantae; phylum Streptophyta; class Magnoliopsida; order Ericales; family Ericaceae; genus Rhododendron; species Rhododendron mucronatum. The sequence goes on along the minus strand of BPLT01000140.1, from coordinate 1,034,047 downwards.
AGATCTTTGCGGATGATACTTGGTCTTCCAGTGACGAAGAGCCAGCTATCGCAGAATTCAAGAAGAAGCTTAGCCAACCCAAGCCGAAGACTGACTGGCTGGGATCTCTCGATCAGGGGAGCTTGGAGCAGTTGTTCCGTGAATTCTCTCAAGTGGGTTTGGCCAAGGAAGCTCAAGAGGCCGAAGTGTTCATGCTCGGGCCCGACGCCCTCGAGGACCCCACCCCTCTTATCGTGGAAGCTAAGGGTAGCCTTAAAAATTGCATTTTCAAACCACGCCTTACTTGTATTGATGATGTATCCCAGCCTGACACAGAGTCTGTCGAGTCTTTTGCGTCTAAGTCTAGCTCTGAGTCGGAGTTTGTGCCTCTCGGCCCTCCACGTCATAGCTTTTACTTTGAGTTCGACTCCCTTGTACTTGGTGACCCTGCAGGGTCTTATGAAATGAAAGACTCCTCTTCTGACTACTTGAATGATCTTTATATAAACTGTGTCGACCCTGACGATGAAGGGATAGATTTTGATGGGGATATCCCCAAGGAAATCCGTGCTTTCATTGAAAGGGAAGACGAAAGGCATGCTCAGCCGTTAAAAGAAGAGGTAATCTTAATAAACTTGAAAGATGAGAGTGATCCTCGAATGATTCAAGTGGGCTCCACGTTAGATCCAGAGGAGCATCGTAATTTCAAAGAGCTCCTCACGGAATTCAGCGATGTTTTCGCGTGGTCTCATCAAGACATGCCCGGTATCGATCCTGAGATAGTGGAGCATCGAATCCCCCAGTTGCCCAATGCTAAGCCGGTGAAACAGAAGCTCAGACGGATGCGACCGGACTGGGTGTAGAAAATCAAGGAGGAAGTCACCAAGCAGATTGACGCTGGTTTCCTTGCAGTCTCTCAGTATCCCACTTGGGTGGCCAATATCGTCCCTGTTCCTAAGAAAAATGGCCAGATTCGTGTCTGTGTTGACTTCCGGGACTTGAACAAAGCAAACCCTAAAGACGATTTTCCCTTACCCCACATTGATGTGCTGGTGGATAATACTGCAGGGCATGCTTTGCTCTCGTTCATGGACGGCTTCTCAGGCTACAATCAGATCCTCATGGCGCCCGAAGACCGCGAGAAAACGACTTTCATCACTGAGTGGGGGACTTACTGCTATTTGGTTATGCCGTTTGGTTTGAAGAATGCTGGTCCTACTTATCAAAGAGCTGCCACGACTATTTTGCATGATATGATGCACAAAGAGGTTGAGGTCTACGTTGATGATATGATTGCCAAGTCAAAAACTCGGGAAGGGCACGTCCACGTGTTAAGGAAACTTTTCGAAAGGCTCCGCAAGTTCCGGATGCGTCTTAATCCACAGAAATGCACCTTCAGAGTCACGGCAGGGAAAATGCTAGGTTTCATGATCACTTCCCGTGGGATTGAGGTCGATCCTTCAAAAATCAAAGCAATACGCGAAATGAAGCCACCTGAGTCTGAAAAGGGGGTGCGGAGTTTTCTGGGGAAGGTCCAGTTCATCAGCAGATTCATCGCCAAGTTAACCTTAACTTGCGAGCCGATGTTTCGACTACTCAAGAAGGATACCCCGTTTGTATGGTCAGAAAAGTGCCAAGCAGCTTTCATCTCAATCCAGGACTATCTGCAGAACCCGCCTGTTCTTATGCCGCCTATGCCTGGAAAGCCTCTGATTCTCTACCTATCTGTGAGTTCTACGTCCATGGGATGTTTGCTAGCTCAAGAAGGGGACAAGGGAATGGAGAAAGCTATTTACTACCTGAGCAAGAAGATGGTTGGAGCCGAGGAACGCTATACCGCCTTAGAAAAGACATGCTGGGCCCTTGTCTGGGCATCTAAGAAGTTAAGACACTACATGCTGGCTTACCCAGTAAAGCTGATTTCTAGAATGGATCCTCTCAAGTATCTATTTGAGAAACCTGCGCTTACTGGTAAGTTAGCACGTTGGTTGCTTCTCTTAACAGAATTCGATCTCGAGTATGTCACGAGAAAATCGCTAAAGGGACGCGCCATTGCAGAATTCTTAGCTGACCACCCTGTGGACGGACCCGAGGATTCAGATTTTATGTTCCCGGACGAGGAAGTACTGACAGTCGTTGAGGATGGTTGGACTCTTTACTTCGATGGGGCAGCCAATCAGAAGGGGTTCGGAATCGGGGTTTTGCTAGTCACTCCTGACGGTTCTCATATTCCGCTTGCGTTCAAGCTTAATTTCGATGTCACTAATAACCAAGCCGAATATGAGGCCTGCATTGTGGGTATGGAAGCTGCGCTCGCACTCGGTGTGGAGAAGCTTGAAGTCATCGGGGACTCGAATCTTGTTGTGTCTCAGGCCAATGGAGACTGGAAAGTACGCGAAGAGAAACTGAAACCTTACCATCAGGACTTGGAGGGATTAATCCCTCGTTTCAATAAGGTGACTTTCACTCATATTCCTCGGTTGAAGAACCATTTCGCTGATGCACTTGCTACCCTGGCGTCCATGGTTGAACTGCCGTTAGGTGTCAAGCTCCGTCCTATCTTAATTGAGCAGCGGGATCATCCCGCTTATCAATGCGTCAACGCCATCGATGATGTGGATGATGGCCTACCCTGGTATCATGACATATGGAACTTCATTGAGAGTGGTTTGTACCCATCTGATGCTTCTCAGAAGGACCAAACTGCGCTACGAAGGATTGCTGCTCATTACATCATCTGTGGAGGGAGGTTGTACAGGAGATCTCATTGTGGGATGCATAAACTCTGTGTCAATGGCATTGAAGCTGTCAGAATTATGGAAGAAATTCACGAAGGGATTTGCGGTCCCCACATGAGCGGCGTCATGCTTGCTAGGAAAATTCTGCGTCAAGGCTACTTCTGGTCTACTATGGAATCCCAGTGCGTGGATTATGTGCGGCGATGTCATAAGTGCCAAATCCATGCTAATCTGATGCATGTTCCACCTTCTAACCTATTTGGCATGACTTCGCCTTGGCCTTTCTCTGTGTGGGGCATCGACGTCATCGGCATGGTCAGACCTTCTGCTTCAAATGGTCACAGGTTTATCCTAGTAGCGATCGATTATTTCACTAAGTGGGTCGAAGCTGAATCATACAAGACTTTAACTGCAGTCCAAGTCGCTCATTTCATCAGGAAGAATATCATCTATCGATATGGAGTTCCGCAGGCATTCGTCTCTGACAATGGGGTTCATTTCAAGGGTAGAGTTCTGGAGCTCTTTGAAGAATTCAAGATCCAGGTCCATCACTCGACTTTCTATCGCCCTCAGACAAATGGAGCAGTTGAAGCGGCAAACAAGAATATCGAGACCATCATCAAGAAATCTGCAGAGTCTGCCAGGGACTGGCACGAGCAGCTGCCTTTAGCTCTTTGGGGGTATCGAACGTCGATCCGGACATCAACAGGGGCAACCCCTTATTCCTTAGTCTACGGAATGGAAGCAGTTCTCCCTATAGAACTCGAGGTGCCGTCTCTGAGGGTCGCGGTAGAATCGGAACTTTCGGAATCTGAATGGCTCAGTGGGAGATTCGCTGAACTCATGCTTTTTGATGAACGAAGGCTCCGGGCTTTGTATCATGTTCAGGGGTATCAACGGAGAATTGCTCGGGCGTTTAACAAGAAAGTGAAGTCTAGGGACTTAGTTCAAGGAGACATGGTCACAAAGGAGATTCGAGCGCCAGTTTTCGATCCGCGCGGCAAATTCCGACCTAAGCGTTCCGGACCTTACATCATTAAGACTATCCTTTCTGGGGGAGCAGCTCAGCTCATTGATCTTGATGGCAACGAGTTCAACACTCTGGTTAACCTGGATCAACTCAAGCGTTACTATCCCTGAGAGAAGCTCGTTGGACCGAAAACCACAAGGGTGGGCGGTTCCAAGCAAAAATTAGAGCAAGCCTGCTAGACCGAAAACCTGAGAAGGCGGTTTAGGCAAAAATAAATAGGCATCAATCAAATAGCTCGCTAGACCGAAAACCCGCACGGGCGGTTCTAGGCAAAAGTTAGAGCATAAAAGGAGAGCTAAAACACCTGAGCGAACCTTAGCCTGAACTACGTTTTGATCTGATTCCTTGAAAAGGGATACGTAGGCAATCTCTCTGTGAGATTCGGTCATAATCAATCAACTTGATCCATGGTTCCCTATTATCAGAGTTCGGATCAATGTTCGCGAAATGCTGTGGTTCAACACCTGAAACAGACGAGGAAAGCTCTCCAACTTTCACTTTTATTTTAGTTATAACTTCTATTACACAAGCTGAGCAGTCTTAAACAAACAGATAAGCATAAAAAACAGAATAAAATGCTCGAGGCCTTAACAGGCTCACAGTTTATTCTAGATCATTCGAGTCTGTCGAAGAGTCAGTCATTGTTTTGCCTGCTTGCAATCTCTCTTTTCAGCCATGCTCGATATCGGGGCATAAGCTCTGTGCTGAAGTCTGGGTCAGCTCCTCCGAGTTGTCTCAAGCCCCAATTGTGCTCATATCCTCTCAGATTTTGGAAGGTAAAGGCAGGGACTTGGAAGTCCTCAATCCCAGCTCGGTGAAGCCCTTGGCTTATTCCCAACTGACGGAGAATACGGCCAGGAATGTAGAATGTGAAAGCGGTCAGCCCAGCTATCACCATTCTCTCAAAACCTGCAGAATTCAAGGCCATATCCGGGATGTTCAGGGCCTCATGCCTCCAAATGATCTCGTTCGGTAACATCTCTCTCATAAATGTGTACCATTGATGCACGGTCATCTCCGGGTAAATCATGCCTCGCTGATGCATTCGGCCGGGCAGATGAGGCCAATTTGCTTCTGGCACAGTGAGCAATCCCAACTTGTCGGACAACCAAAGCTGCGAGAGCGGAAAAACAAGTCAGAAGCCACATAAAGCTTGAGTGGAAAAACAAGTGAGAAACTCCGATATATCCTTAGCTGAGAGACGAGGTAAAAGCAGAGTGTGCAATAAACAGAAAAAGGTGAGCTGAGTGAGAATTCACCTGCAACAAAAGTGGGCTACCGCCAAAGACGTTTGTTTGACCCGTGGAAACCAAATCCAAACCCATGAGTGTTTCAGCCAGGACAAGCGGCACCCATTTGAGCAGCAACGCTCACCAGCATAGGGTTCACCTGCCCATTCGGAGATACCAGTAAATAAGCAGCTAGCACGCTGATTGTTAAGGCGAAGCGACGCCTAGCTTGCAAAGCCATATCCTCTACATCCCCTTCTGGCCCGTACCATTCCATTAGGTGCATAATGTTGATTTGTCCTCCAACTAGCAAACTTTCGGCTGCTCCCCTAGTAATGTCAAGGCTGGTTTGAAGGAGCTTTGGTATATTCTTCCGGTAAGGTGGCACGACGATCACGCTTGAGGCAACACCTTGGAGGTACGCTTGGAATTCCTCCACAGTCGGGCACAACTCGTTAACCCCAAACCTGAACACATGGACCTCCGAATCCCAGAATTGCAGGGCTGCCAACAGGAGCTCAGGGCGAACCCTTACATCACGGAGAAAACGAAATGCGGCCAGCCCGTGGGATCGGAATGAGAGCCAATCTCCAGCAACAAAAGCAGTAAGCCATGGACTAATCAACACTGGAAGGTTATTCGCCATCTTGATTTTTGTGGAAAATTACCAGGGGAATGCTTCTACTGAACGAAGCACCGATCTCTTTATAGCCAGAATGCGTAAAGCATTTCCCCTTCTCAAAGCAAAAGTCTCTGCTGTGCACTGTCCTTTCTTCTGAGACCAAGGCATCTCTGCACCGTTCCGTAAAAACTTCTAAGAAAAAGTGATGACAAGGCCTGACCACCCTGGAATTCTAAGTTGGTCAAATAAAGGTGGCCTGGTGTGCCTAAACCATCGCGCGATGATGTCACTCCATCGCGCGACTGTCCAACACCCCTCCATCGCGCAATTGACTCATTCCATCGCGCGACGGTTCAACCTGCAATTTGACAGATTACAGCAGCCACTGCCCAACCTTGGTCATTTTGGGTTCCGACGGTTACCTTGCAACTTTTATGGTTCCAGCAAGTCATTATAAGCATATGTGACTGTATCTAAGCGCCGGATTCGAAAAATTGCGTTTAACGAAGATTTCGGACCCTTGGTGGCTCGTTTCAAGTTCAAAAGGCCATTCTAGGGAGTCAAAACTCGTTTCAAGGAGTTTCCCCCCATTCTCTCATGCCGTGCAGGTCATGATGACTTAATGTGACTATACGGAGGTGTCGGTTTCAGTCCGGGACATAATAGAGTCTTAGTTTATCATCTCGTGTCCCCTTTGTGTCCCTTAAAGTGTCTTTGGGTCTTTTGCGTTTTGGAACGTATTTTTCAAGGTCCACCTACTCTTGTAAGTCATTTTGCACATATGTGACCTTACCTTAGTGTCAGTTTCATCCCAATTGAGATATCTTCAGTTTTGGCTTGCAAATGTCCAAAATTCCATTACATTGTCCGTATCCTAGCTGTGTCCTAAGGTATTTTCTCAGTTTCTTTCAAGCTAAGTCCCGTTTGTACGCGTCTCCGTGTCTGTGCACAGTCTCGGTACGTTATCAATGCAAGTATGGTATTAGTGGTAAGCATTTATCTACTTTAACCCATTGCAAAGATAAAATAAGCTGAAAATGCAAATTTTATGGCTAAAACTATGATCTATCCACATCCAAATGAAGAAAACTGCTGCATGTACGGCACTTCGGCCACCCAAAGCTATCATGCCAAGTTCGGGCACATTCGCCCATCAAGTCAAAAAGGCGCGCAGGCCTCCAAAACGTCTGTCAAAGTATCACCTAGGGCACTATGGCCCTCCATCTATCTATGCGGGCACGCAGGCCCAAAAGCAAAAATAAAGTGCAAAAGTGGGAAAAGGCTCCTCAGCAGCCCTCAATCATCCCCGAACCAGTCGCCCTCTCCGTCGTCATCCTCGTCGTCTCTCTCTGTGAGATGCACTCTGTAGCCTGGATCCTCCGCTAAGTCGTCGGACCCACTGCTGTCTGACGCCTCTTCTCCCTCTTCTTCCTCTTCCTCCTCCTCTTCATCCTCCTCCTCGGAGACCTCTGGCAGGATCAGCCGCTTCTTGCGGACCGGCTCGTCTTGTGAAGGCCTCTGGCGCATCTTCAGCTGGTACCTATCCTCGGCCTGCGCCACAGCCTTTCGGGCCGCCTCCTCGCTGCCAATAGGTGGCTGTGGGCCCCGTGCCTGTGGCCTGGTGCTAGGTGTGGGAGCAGGAGTCCTTGCAGCTAGCTTCTTCTGCGGAGGATCCCTCGCGCTCTTCCTCCTAGGAGCCGCCCGTCCCTGTGCCTGCATTGTAAATATTACATACATTAGCATATGTTTGCATGTTTTAGTTCTGAAAGCAGGTATGATCAAACAAAATCAAAAAGCAATCAAACCATGCCGTCTACCGTGCAAGCATGGGCATGTGTCTTATATCGAATACGGGGATGTATCGCATGCAGAATTGTATCAAATGCAGGAATGTATCGCATGCAGACATGTATCGAAGTCAGGAATGTATCGTTTTCTAAGGATATACCTAAGATCTCTGAGCCGCTGGCTGAGGATAGCGCAAGTCTAACGGTAGGCCACTCGCCGCTCTCCTGATCACATTCTCCAACGCAAGCATGCGTCGGACGGCCTCGTTCACCCACTCATTGGGCACCTACAAAGAAGATTTGAACATGATCAATTGGATAACATTTCAAACACTATCAAAGTACAACAGTGAAAGTAACAACATCTTACTGGCACGGTAACTGGTGCTGGCTCAACTCTGGCCGGGGTAAGGTGCAACTCAGCTGGATTGCCCTGAGAGTCCACCACTGCTTTTGCCATGTCAACTCTGGAGGCCCGCCTCTCACTGGTCCACTCGGACCTCGCCTCGAGCGACTCTCACTGCTACCTGGCCTCCCTGAAACGGCCCTCCTCGCCTCAGCAGCCCCACGGGCCTGGCCCCGAACCTCTCTGAACTCTCGTACTCCCAGTGGCCCCGCCAAGCGCTCCCTCTGATAGACTGCATAGTCCATGTCTGGACGCAAGTGGCGTGTCAAGTCAGTATCAGGCCGTGTGAAGACCTCCAACTCAGCCAAGGTGTACTCTCCTGTGTGTGAGGCCCGTGGTGGAAGCGGTCCGGGCGCCTGAAACCTTGCATAGCCAAGTGACTGGCGTGACACTCGGTCGCCCAAATACCACTGCCAACCAAAGGCTGACTCCAGCAGCACTCTGCTCGCCGTGACAGCCCTACTACGAGCCAAGTACTCGGGCTCAGGCTCCGTCACCCTCCAAGGATCCCACTCAACCTGTAAAGGCAAACAATGCAAGTATCGGTCAGCGACAGCATTGAAGCAATAAAAAGGGCATGCACTTTGTTATTTCTACGAAGTATAATGTTATACCTGTGAGAGGCGAAGCTCGTCAAGGTATATCCGGAAGCCATTCAAGTCACCTCTGCCTCTCTTCTCCCCCATGTTCTTCTTGCTCCAGATGTGTGCGCGCGGGAGAATCCCCAAGTCCAGGCTCTTCGTCACCGGACAGCACATGTTCAACACCTCGTAAGCCCAGAGCTGCATGATTGTCAATAGATTAAAACTCAATAATACATGCAAGGATGCTATTGAACAGATTATGCTATCAAAGCAAATGCAAGTGCGAATTATAAAGTGTGCATTATTTTGTTAAGAATCATACCTCCCAAATCCGCCAGTACCCAGCAGTGCTCACTTCCGTCCTCGACGAGTCTCCAAAGAAGCCATAGGCCGCACCTAGTGCTGCTCCACCCCAGTCAAAGCGCGAGGCCGTCCTCAAGTCCCTCAGCGCCGGCAAGTAGGACAAGTGAACCTTGCTACGCCTGTTTGGATACAGGGTAGCACCAAAAAGGTACAGCAAGTACGCCCGGGCCATCTGCTCCGCCTCCTGCTCAGTTGTCACTTTCTTCTTCAGATACCGGGTGAATTGCCCGTACCTCGCCATCCCCTCCTCGATCTTGGGCACCTCACCCAGAAACCACTCCAAGGCTGCCTCGTCCTGCTCAATGCCCGAGTCAAACGGAATGGGCTCTCCTCCAACTCTCAGGCCCGTGATCGCCGCAAAGTCAGTAGGCGTCACCGTCATCTCCCCGACCGGTAGGTGGAAGGTATTTGTAGTGTCCCACCACCTCTCTGCAAGTGCAACCAGGACAGCATGGTCGTTCCTCGCCGGAGTGAGAGTCTGAATGAACTCCCCGAAACCTGCCTCGTCTACCAATTGCCTCACCCTCGCTGGCAAACCCTGATACAGCGCTAAAGAGCTGCATGCACCCCCAAAGCCGCGGATATCTCTAGGCCGCGCCCTCTCCTGCATTAGATACAACGACAAAAAGACATGTCAGCATACAAAGCTTTCATTTTCAAGTTCCAAGTAATCAATGCAGCCTGCCTACAGATGGTTGGTTCAAGTTATTATATCTCATGCTCGATGTTCAAACATGAAGCTATGGTATTGCAGCCTGCCTACAGATGGTTGGTTCAAATTATTATATCTCATGCGCGATGTTCAGACATGGAATTATGGTATCACTATTCAAGTTCTATCTCAAAGGTTTGCTATTACTCTACAAACTTTCAAGAACATTTGGGCGCATGCATTGTATTCAAATCGTATCTAAGTAAAGGAATGAGCATCTATCAGAAAGTTACCTCAGACCAGCTGCGCGAAATGTGAGTATCAGGATCTCTCAGGACCAACTCGGGGTCATAATCCGCCTGTCGTGGCCGGTACGCTGTGAAACCCGACGGCACAAACAAGTGTGATGCCGGTGCCCTGTATCCCTCTGCTGAAAACGGAGCTCGAGTCAAGCTCTCCGCCTCCAACGCCGCTGTCACCCTAGGACCCCCCGCCCTGGCACCAGCTCTCTCCTCGGCCTCAGCATCCCTCAAAAGCTCCTCCTCTGCAGCCCTCTCTCTCTCGGCCCTCGCTGTGGCCTCAGAAGCGGCAATCTCCCGCTCTCTCTCCTCCCGGGCCTCCAAGACCGCGATCCCTATCTCGGGATTATCCTCCAAAATCCGCGCGAGCTGCGCATCACTCAAGAGCTCGGCGACATCTTGCTTTGTGATCGGCCTGTGACCCGATGATGTCGCCGCAGGACGGAAAAGCACGTCCTCTTCTCTATACGCGAATGGAACCTCTGTGGCTCGCTCGCTCTCGGTCGCCACATCCTTGCCTTTCGCCAGATCCCTCGGCGGATGCTCACTTGGCTCGGCACCACTACTGCCCGTCCCACCAGAACCACCACCAACCACTACCGAGCCGCTCACGGCCGTGCTTGGATCCATTTGCTCGACTTCAGAAGGCACTGCCCCGACCCGCTCCGTCGCGCGACGATCTGACTCCGTCGCGCGATGCTCGCCGTCACCCCCAACCGCCTGTGCATGGCCCTGTCCACCATCGCCGCCGCCTGTCGCCGCTGCACCTGTGCCTGTAATAGCCCCCACCAACGGCTGATCACCCGTTTGGACCACCATGGGTCCCCCCTCGTCCTCCGGACGATCAACAACCTCTCCTCCGCTGCCCCCGTCGCCGTGGTCTGCCATGGATGAGTGAATGTGATTGGGCTCCTCGATTTTGGCAAGAAATCAAGAGGTTTTGATGGGTATTGAGAGAGAGTTTGACAAGAAGAAGAGTTAGGGGAGTTTTGAAACTGCTGTGAGCGGTTTCAAAGACGTCCCCGTCCATTAAGAGGAAGCCAACAGTCACGGGCCGGGTCTGGGCCCGTTTCAGATTCAGGCCCTAACTAAGAACCATCGCGCGATGGTATGACTCTCTCGCGCGACGTTTTGAGCTGGACCGTTGACCATATTTGACCTCTGGCTCGGCCCATCATCATATTCGTGGCCCACAAGTTTTTCTTAGCGCTTGCAAGTGATTTTGGATCTTTACAAGGTGTTCTGGATCAAAAAGTACTTTATATCCCCAGCAGTGGTCCGCCCACACAGGTCCAATTTCCAATCAGCGACGATCTAACCGTCCAAATTCCAATCAGCGACGATCTAACCGTCTGAATTCCAATCAGCGACGATCTAACCGTCCGATTTCCAATCAGCGACGATCTAACCGTCCGATTTCCAATCAGGGACGATCTAACCGTCCGAATTCCAATCAGCGACGATCTAACCGTCCGATTTCCAATCAGCGACGATCTAACCGTCTGATTTCCAATCAGCGACCATCTAACCGTCCGATTTCCAATCAGCGACGATCTAACCGTTCGATTTCCAATCAGCGACGATCTAACCGTCCGATTTCCAATCAGCGACGATCTAACCGTCCGATTTCCAATCAGCGACGATCTAACCGTCCGAATTCCAATCAGCGACGATCTAACCGTCCGATTTCCAATCAGCGACGATCCATCCGTCCAATTTCCAATCAGCGACGATCCATCCGTCCAATTTCCAATCAGCGACGATCTAACCGTCCGAATTCCAATCAGCGACGATCTAACCGTCCGATTTCCAATCAGCGACGATCTAACCGTCCGATTTCCAATCAGCGACGATCTAACCGTCCGAATTCCAATCAGCGACGATCTAACCGTCCGATTTCCAATCAGCGACGATCCATCCGTCCAATTTCCAATCAGCGACGATCTAACCGTCTGAATTTCCAATCAGCGACGATCTAACCGTCCAAATTCCGATCAGCGATGATCCATCCGTCCAAATTCCAATCAGCGACGGTCTAACTGTCCAATCTCTTGGTGCACGGTATTTGTACATACTGTCTTGCGTTTGGCCTTTGGGTGAATTAGATGGGTGTCTAGAAATCTTTGACGTTACCCGTACCGACTAATGGTGCTCCGCGTGCCGTCAAAGAGGGACTACTGTAGACACCCCAATCTGATTTCTCAGTCATTTTGTCTATCTTCAGTTTGTTTCTTTTCAGTTTCTTGTTCCCCCGATGATGAATCAGGTCGAGAACGGTTTTGATTAAAATGGTTTGAGTTTGGTGTATATGGAACCCATCCCTTAACCCCAGAACCATTGAGCCCAGCTTTGACTATGGGTTTGACCTTCGCGCGATTTACTGAGACACTCGCGCGATGCTCTACTTGCCAGGTGGTGGTCAAAGTCAAACTTTGACTGATTGACCATCGCGGGGAAGTTAGAACCCTCGCGCGACGGTCCCACTCCATCGCGCAATGGTCGACACCTGTCGTATCCAGCTGGATTTTGTGATGATGAGGCGTCTGCAGGGCCATGTGACCCCGTTCCATCAACAGAACGGCGTTTGCTCGGCCATCCTTGCACCACCTAAACCCCCACTCTCCCATCAACTTAGCACCCCACTTCTCTACCAAGTGAGTGCTGCCAGCATTGTTGGCTGGCTGCATGGCCAAGTTCACCACCAAAGAGCTCCCTCTTTTCCTATAAAACCCCCCCTTTATTCTCTTTCAAAGGGTTACCAAAAAAATCCCAAAGAAAAGAACAAGAGTCACAATCTTGATCTTCTCTCCCAATCAAAGCTACTATCACTTTCTCCTTTGTCAAAGGCATATCACTTCACTCAAACCACATTCAAATCATTTAAGCAAAGGTATAATTTTCTGCCTTTACTGTCTTGATCCCTGAGGGGCGCTGACAGGGTCAGATCTGGTAATCAATATCAGCTTCTGACCCCAAAGCCAGCAAATTTACAAGATACTGCAAACAAGTAAACCCACGAGCGATGGACCCATACAATCGCGCGATGCTTCTAGCTCGTGTGATATGGTTCTCGCGGGGATGGGTCTCTTGTCCTGATCCCATTTATATGATTTCATGTTCTCTTGCTTAATTATATTTGATACATCTCACTGTCTCGCATGCTAAAATCAGTAGTTCAGTTTAGTTTGCTTTCCTTGTTCATGTTGGAATGCCCCTGGGTGGCTTCTGAATATGTCTCAGAGCCCAGGCATGCAAAGCAATTCCTGGATGTCCAGTCAGAACAATCGCGCGATGATGTGACTCCATCGCGCGATGGTCCGGTCATTTCCAGTAATTGCCCTTGCATGGGCAGCTAGGCCTTTGGTCTCTGTTTTATCACCCTCACTGTTTAAGGGTTGTATGTTATTCCTATTCAATCAGATTGTAATGATTATTTACTTCCAGCACATATGAACTGCTTGGTTTGGCCTGGGTGTGCACTGGTCCTTCCAGAGCCCAGAAGGAGATAAAATTGAACCTGTGGGGGGGATGTTGACACTCGCGCGAGGGTATGAGTATGTCGCGCGACGGTGTGACTTGCATGTTCCTATTCTGTGCATGCAAGTTGGTCGCTGTTTGTGATAAATTCATACCCTGCACTGTTTTGACATCTTGAAATCAGTGTTCAGTATTATCTCATTTATTTTATTTCATCCATCCATGCTATCTATCACATCTTGCAAATTGTTACAGCTTTAATCCCCATTAAACTGTTTCCCCGCCCTAATTGGCTAAAAAATGATTAATCAAACAGAATCGCAAACAAACAACGTTTTTGCAAATGCCTAAGTAGAGACCGATCTCCGGATTGGGCGAGAAGGGTGCCATAAAACCCTTCCCCTCTCGTAACCTGGCTCCCGAACCCAGATATGGTTATGACGGACTGGTTCCTTAAACTTTTTCAAATCAAACAAAGCGTGGTAAGTGCTTCGAAATACGGTTCCTTGGGTGTCGGACCTTCAAACCCAAGTGGCGACTCTGTATTTTCGCGAGCGCTTGTCGTCCAGCTTCAAAAAAGCGCTCCCGCGAACCGGCGGCCTTTTTTCTCTTTTGGGAAGGGAACGGGATCCTTTCCCCGGAAGGAAAAACGGGCAAATCGCATTGCCCACAATTGTTATCTTTCGTTAGCGGAGGCAATGGAAATCTCCCTAACTCTTGATTCGTCCGCCAAAGGATGCGATGCAATCTCCTGCGGTATTGTTTTGTTTGTTCGGCGGAGGCAATGGAAATCTCCCTAAACTCTCGATTTGTTGGCCGAAGGATGCGATGCAATCTCCTGCGGTTTAGTTATTGTTGGACAGCGAATGAGGAGAATCTCCCTGAATCCACGATTTGTTTGCCGACGGATGCGATCGAAAATCTCTTACGGCATTGTTCACATGGCAGTATGCGATAAAATCTTCTGCGGAACCGATTCAACGACAGCCGGTCCTGTCCAATTCTCAACGGCTCGATCATTTTGTATAGTGATCCGCCCACAATTGGCTCGATCATTTTGTATAGTGATCTATCCTTTTAAATCAACGACAGTCGGTCCTGTCCAATCCTCATTGGCTCGATCATTTTGTATAGTGATTCATCCTTTTAAATCAACGACAGCCAGTCCTGTCCAATCCTCAATGGCTCGATCATTTTGTATAGTGATCCGTCCTTTCAAATCAACGACAACCGGTCCTGTCCAATGCAACGGCTCGATCATTTTGTATAGTGATCCGCCCTCTCCAATTCAACGACAGCCGGTCCTGTCTAATGCAACGGCTCGATCATTTTGTATAGTGATCCACCCTTTCAAATCAACGACAGCCGGTCCTGTCCAAATCTCAACGGCTTGATCATTCTGCACACTGATTTGCCCATCTCATTCAACGACAGCCGGTCTTGTCCAAATCTCAATGGCTCGATCATTCTGCACATTGATCTGCCCGTCTCAAATCAGCCATATCGTCCTTCTCAATTCAGCAATGGTTAGCCATATCATCAACGACGGTCAGTCATATCGTCCTTCTCAATTCAGCGATGGTCAGCCATATCATCAACGATGGTCAGCCATATCGTCCTTCTCAATTCAACGATGGTCAGCCATATCATCAACGACAACGACATCGCCTGTCTCTGCCCATTCAGCGATGACAACCTACCACGTCGCCTGTCTCTGCCCATTCAGTGACGACAACCATATCGCCTGTCTCTGTCCATTCAGTGATGATAATCAGCCATATCGTCCGATCAACAACGATCAGGATATCGTACGATGGTCTGCCCATTCGCAACTAGTTGTTCCCCAGGAGAGTCCGCCTCAGCTTGCCCCAAACGACTACCTCTACTTCAGTCTAGCTTCATGCGCATCTTCCAGCAGCCTTATTGCTCTGTCTCGGATGGTCTTTGATAAGGAGATTGGCTCTGATTCCCAAAAAATGGAATTCAACCTGCCTGACATGACCTACCCATGTTTGTTGGAATACTTTGTGCCGAGGATAGCTTGATCCCCAGCAACGACGGCCTGTCCCGTCCACATCTGCAACGACAGCCTGTCCTGTCCAAATTCGATCAACAAGCGGCGATTCGCTCGTCCACTTCTACTTCCATCCCCGGCAATGGACAACCAGTCCATTCCACCGACCAAGTTCCTTAAGTTTACTTGTTTACTTTGCTAGTATGCTTTGCTCTGGATTGCCTTGAGGGGTGTCTAGAAATCTTTGACGTTACTTGTACCAAGTCGATGGTGCTTCAAGTGCCGTCAAAGAGGGGCTACTGTAGACACCCCAATCTGGGCTTCCAGATTAGTTTACTTACGGTTTTTGATTCCCCGATGATGAAATGGATCAAGAACACCCTGGGAATGATAGGGTGTTTGAGCTTTGAGTGTTTGCAAAACCCTTGAACCTAACCTAGCCTAAGCCACTTCAAAAACCAAAAACCCTACTGACCCGCGCCAGGGCGCATCCATCCCGCGCCCGGGCGCACCATCGCGCGACAGAGTCACTCCATCGCGCACCAGTGCACCGGGGCGCACCATCGCGCGCCAAACTCACTCCATCGCGCGACAGTGTGCCAGGGCGCACCATCGCGCGACAGACTGACTCCGTTGCGCGACGGTCCAACCTACTACCAACCTTTCTAAAGGAGGACACTTGGCCACCAATGCAGCCTCAGCCAGGTCTCGTGGACTGGTTGAACTCCTCTATTTCCAACCAGATCCTCCCTCTCTCCCTATTTATACCCATCTCCTTCTTCATTTGCAAGGGTTAGCATTTTCCATGGTTCTTCTTTCAAAGGGTTACCAAATTTTAAGACCAAAGAAGGATTACACTCACAATCCTCCATTTGTACACTTCAAGCATCCAAGAATAAAGCTTGTTCTTCCACCTCAACCTTTTCAAAACACCTCAATCAAACCTCAAAGCTCGAATTCGTTTCAAACTCAACCAAAGGTATATCATACCTACTGTCTTTCTGTTCTGATCCCTGAGGGGGGCGGCAGGGCCAAGGCTGGTAATCAATACCAGTCCTAGTCCTAAAGCTGGCGAGGTTTCAAAAACCGTCATGGCAAGAACTAGCGCGCGATGGAGCCACTCTCTTGCGCGACGATTTCGATCATCGCGCGACGGTTCTCGTGGGGATTGGTGTCTTGCTGTTTTTGTATTTATTTACATATAGATCACTCTGTAAGCATGATAATAATCAATTTACTGCTTTCCTTTGTTAGATTTGCTAGTTGTACTTCAATATGTGTTTCTGTTATTTTGGAATACCCCTGGGATTATTCTGGACTTGTCCCATAACCTAGAAATGTGTAAACCAAGCACTGGTCTGGTCCGCGCCAGGGCGCACCATCGCGCGACAGACTGACTCCATCGCGCGACGGTGCACCGGCGCACTATTGCGCGATAGTGCGCCAGGGCGCATCCTTGCGCGCCAGACTTGCTCCGTCGCGCGATAGTCTGCCTCTGACCAGTGAATGGCCTTGCACGGGTAGCTCGACCTTAGGCCATTATTTTGTCCCCACACTGTTTATGGGGTGTTTTATTAATTTGTATGGCTTTTCAGCGTTTAAACTGTATATTATGCTGCTATATGAACTGCGTGGTTTGTCCTGGGTGTGCACTGGTCCTTCCAGAGCCCAGAGAGTTTGAGAATAAGAGCTGTGGGTTTGAGCTCACCGGCGCGCGCATGTCTTGGAGTTGTGCGAGCAAGAGTGAACAACATGCAGTGACTTGTTCAGTGCATGCTGGTTTCTTCCTGTGCACGTCACTCCAAAACAGGGGCTTCCCAGTTTGTTTAAACTCCCACAGCAGTCTATTCTCATCCTATACTAACTGCTCATCCATGCTATCTATCACATCTTGCAAACATGTTACAGTTTTAATCCCCTTTAACTGTTCCCCCGCCCTAATTGGCTAAAGAATTGATTAATCAAACAGAATCGCAAACAAACATCTTTCGCAAATGCCTAAGTAGAGATCGATCTCCGGATTGGGCGAGAGGGGTGCCATAAAACCCTTCCCCTTTCGTAACCTGGCTCCCGAACCCAGATATGGTTATGACGGACTGGTTCCTTAACTTTTTCAAATCAAACAGCGCGGCAAGTGCTTCGAAATACGGTTCCTTGGGTATTGGACCTTCAAACCCAAGTGGCGACTCTGTATTTTCGCGAGCGCTTGTCGTCCAGCTAAAAGCGCTCCTGCGAACCGGCAGCATTTTCTCTTCTCGAGGAGGGGAACGGAATCCCTTCCCGAGGAAAGAAAATCAGGCTCCGCATGCCCACACAATGGCTTGGCCAGTGTATGCTGGTATGTTTTCTTGCGTGTGTTATTCTGAACCAGCGTACTCCAGTCTGTTTGAAATGCTTACATGTGCTTGTTCTCAATATGTATTTAGTGATAATTGCTTCCATAAATCATCCATATCATTTTGTCACATAGATGCAACTTATCACTATTTTAATCCCCTTTAACTGTTTCCCCGCCCTAATTGGCTAAAAAGTGATCAATGAGAGAAAAATGCAAACATTTCATAAAATGCCCGAGTAGAGACCGATCTCCGGATTGGGCGAGAGGGGTGCCATAAAACCCTTCCTCTCTCGTAACATGGCTCCCGAACCTCAAATATTGAAGGTGACAATGGACCAGTCTACAAGGCTTTTTCAAACTCAAACAGCGTAGCAAACGTTTTCAAGTTTTGTTCCATGGGTGCATACCGCATAACTCGAGTGGCGACTCTGAATTGCAAGCATTTCACCACACCTTTCCAAAAAAGGGCGCACCCGATTTTAATCGCAAAATTAAAATTTTGGGGGCGCGTACCCACAATGGTGACTCTGCTGGGGACTTATTGCATTAATTAAAAATTTGGAAATTAATATATAAATGGACAATCTTTCAAAAGTAAGACAGTACGCTCCGCACTACTAAATAATGGAATGGTAACGTAACGGGATCTCTGCATTCGACCAATCTAAACTGGGGTTTTTTTATTGTTCACTTGTGTAGTTTTCTCCAAGTTTTGATTAATAAAAGTGAGCCAGACTTGAAAAAGTCATTTTTCCAAAATTTGCATTTCTCTCTCATTCAATCATTCTTTGGCGTGCTTCATTTGCATTGATGTTGGTAAGCCCCGTTGAGGTGTTTTGGGTAGCTGTCACAATTTATTGGAGCCCGAGGTCCTCGAACGCCCAACATCCTTGGACGATGATGAGTCGTACTACTGTTCGAGCGTTGCTTTGCTATACGCGTTGCAGCGGGAGGTATATCACGGCTTTAGTCAGAGGAACCCCCTTAAGCCAAAACCTGCTTCCACATGAGTACAAAGCACTAGAACCTTTCAACCTAAGATAGGAACCTGCAGGGTAGAATTATTTGCATCTAACCCCAATAAACTGTCTATGTGTTACTACTTGTCCTATCGCATGCCTGTACATACATTCATCCCGTTTTGCGTAGGAGCATGCTAGGACGGCTTTTAGGTTGTCTCTCGGGCAAGTCCATCTCATAATTATTTGGACGCCGTTTGGCCCGATGAAGAGTCGCGCATCTCGATGGTGCACGTTATCAATTTTCAAATTCCTTGAGCCGATGAGATTTCAAGAAATCGAGAATTTCTAAGTCCTTGTCTATACTAGACCAAAGTTTCAAAATAGAAAATCAGGAACAATGATGTGAATATTGTGATACTTACACCACCCAAGTTAAAAATGCTAATCACTTACACCGCTCAGGCTCCGGCACAGTGCTGCTTACGCCACCTCGGTTATGGTATCACGCCATCTACACTGCGTTATTCCAAATCCACAAGTTGAAACTTTGAGAAACGAATAGTCAAAGGCTTAGGCCATTTTGACATCTTTTTAGTGTTAGTCGATTCAAACAAGGATACATTGTCAAAAAGAAATCCGAGGATCTTGGCAGCGTCCGAATCTCATGAGATGGACTTGTCTACTAGTTGTAGAGTCTAGGAGGACACCGACGACGTTGACATGAGCATTTTCCATTTTCTTCCATTCTTTCAAATAAATTACTGCAAGCTGTCACTGAGCTCTTATACTTTACTGTCTAGCCATTGAACCACTGTGAAGGATCAGAAGTCAAGAGCCAAACCTACTTAGGATCGTCCACTGGGTCTGTACGTAGGAAGATTTGGGTGGATCTGCTCGTCAGTCAGTCACAACGGAAGCTCTGGGCTGTACTTTATCAAGGGAGGATTCGCCACCAACTACTCCGCACAAGACTCCTCCGTCTTCTGCATCCCCGCCTTAATCACCGAAATCGATCAAAATCGAGGCTCTAGATATGGCAGATGTCCCACCTCCAAATCTCACTACTATTTTAGCGGATCTCCAACATAATTTGGCCATCATGCAGTAAAGAGCCGACCAGACCGATACTTCCATGGCCACCCTGAGTGCCCTGATTGAAGAATGACTCCCGGCAGGAGGAGGAGCCGGTGGAGGTCATATGCGCGAGCTTGCAGCCGGGGAAAATCCTCAGGCTAAAAATGCTACCCCAAGTCTAGAAACGGCTACTCTCATTGCCAAGATGGTGAAACTTGAGGAAACTGTCTCGAAAACTGAAAAACTCGGTGCCGACGGATGGGACATGGACCGCCTTTGCCCTTTTCCCAATGCCAGGTCTCCTGAAAGGTTCAAAATGCCTGGCTCTGCGAAGTTTGACGGAACGGGTGATCCGAAAACCCACCTTTTTGGCTTATCACGGCGCCATGAAGCTACATGGGGTTAAAGAGGATGCGATGGCTCAATTGTTTCTGTAAACTCTCGCTGGCCCCGCCTTTCAGTGGTTCTTATCTCTCGATATCTCCAAAAGGCGAACATGGGAGGACATCGGCACAACCTTCAATGCTCAGTACAGCTATAACGCCCAGCTCAAAATGACCATGCGAGAGTTAGAGTCAACCAAGATGAACGCAAAGGAGTCTTTTGCAGACTTTATCAAGAGGTGGAGGGCTAAGGCAACTCTCATGACCAACCGTCCCAGTGAAAAGGACCAAATCCGTATCATATCCCGTAACCAGCAGCCCGACTTCGCCAAGAACCTGGTGCTAGTTCAGGGGGCTAGTTTTGAGACTTTCTTTGATTTTGGCCTAGCAATCGAAGAAGATCTCCAAACGGGTGTCCTACCAAGGAGTGAGTCTTCCTTTTCCACCACAGATTTAAAACCCAAGCCTCGCGTTTACACCGGAAGCAACACGGCTCTCTTTGGCAATAACAATTATGCCAATGCAACTTTTACCAGCAACAATGCCACTACTCAAAGCTCCAGCCGCAGTGCAGATGTGAACCAAGTTCAAACCCCTCAGAAACCCCGAAACTGTAACCAACCCCACAACTTTGCTAATTTTGAGGCACCTCTATCCTCGGTACTAGAGAAGTTAGTCAAAACCAATCGCCTCAAACCTTTAACTCCAACTCTGCTTCCCCAAAATCCACCTCCTAGCCATAACCCTAACGTTTTCTGCGCCTACCATCAGATGCCCGACCATCACACTGACTCTTGTTATCGTCTCCATCACGCAATACAAAATTTGGTGGACAATGGCACTCTTCCAACCCCACCTACCAGGCCCAACGTTATCTCCAATTTCATGCAAAATCACAATAACCAAGTCAACCAGATATCCCTCAGCTCCACTATACTCCACCCTAGCACCACCATATCCAACCCCACTGTAGACACCTCCCAAACGGGGCATCGCCATACAGATTGATAGCGTTTGTTTGTTTGCTTTCCACTTCATAAACCAAGATCGTGGATATTCCCATGGCTAGGAACATCGCCACACGATAGCGGTTATCATCAAATCAGAGTCACCACCTAGTTTATAAAACTAGGAAAAACAAATAGAAATTCTGGTACAGGAGCCAAGAGTACAATAAGGGGAAGGTGTTAGGCACTCCTCATTGCCCAGTCGTGAGACTGGCCCATAGTTGTTCGACATAAGATTTGCACATGCTTTATTTAATCCCAACACATAGTCTGATTAATTAGCCTTTAAACAGTTAAAGGTGAGCCAAGACGGTAATTGAAAGCATGCATCAGAAAGCAGAAGAAAACAAATCTGTTCCAGGGAATTGGATCCCACTGCCGGTGAATAGATGTCACGGCCAAGGAATCTTCCTGGTTTGATATACCAGCCGACGGATCGATGACCCAACCGATGTTCTTCCTCACACCAGATAGAATAGTTAGCAAGTATTCAAAACGCTACGATTAAAGACATAAACAGAAAATAAAACAAACAAGGGGCCCTTAGGCCTCGCCACCTTCATCCCTTAGTGCCTTGATTGCTTCGGATTTGATTGGATTGATTGATTGCTTCTTGAAAAATTTTAGGGTTAGGGTTTGAACTTCGGGGTTTGATCGTCGAATTGCGGCTGCCTTCGGGAGGTTAGGGCTTTTGAAGAGGGGATTCGAGAGTATATTTTTGCAGAGTATTGTGGCTAGAGAGGGTGTGTGAGCTTGTGAATTTGGTGCTTATTTCGAAACCCTAAGGCCCTTTATATAGGCGATTGGTGACTCACTCTGGCCAATCAAATGGCGTGAATCAAAATGGAATTCTAGGGCAATAAGATCTCTAGGCGAATCTGTTATGTAGCCCGAACGCATCAGAGTTTGGCTGCTAGGGTTTTGATGATCGGATCAAACATCTAGCAGAACATTCCAGATTCTGGAAAATAGACAATTTGGTGGCCGGGCAAAGGATCTGGCGGCTGAGGAATAGATGTTGCGGCCCAGGGTTTGATCTCTCAGGGAGATTTTCAAGCAATGGGCTTCACAGGTGAAGAATTGATGTTGAGGCCGTGAGATCAATGTTACGGCCGATAGAAAGATTCTCCTAGGGTACTGTATGTCTGTCTGAAAGGCTATTTGGCTTTGGATTGGGTCCTCTAAGTGGCTCAAAATTCTCACCATAATACATGGATTTACGAGAAGGCAATCATCAATCACTGTATCCATGTCATCATCGGGATGGTCCCCAAGGTGGACTGGAAATGATCGTTAGGCCAAATTGGGGTGTCTACAAATGCCCCTCTTTGACTGAACTTATACGGATCGCGAGACATGTTTAAGTAATAGTCAAAGCTATAAAAGTAACTCAATTTGGTGCAACCACTATTTCAAGGGTCATTTGAAAAAGGTTTTAGTTATGGTCGGGCTGGGAGGCTGCCTACGTATTCCACAAGGGAAATTCAGACCAATCGTAGTTCAAGGGCAATAAAAGAAAAATAAAGTTTAGAGGGTTAGAAACAGAAGACGTACCTTTGGGCTTTAAAAGCCGTAGAGCAACGTACCTGGGCAATGCCAGGGTATTGGCGGAGAATAGTTGAAGGAGCGCTGAGCTGCTGGGGAGATTTTTGCAGAAAGCATTTTCAGAATTTTGGGGTAGATCAATACTCAGTGGGTGAGTCATTTGGTTTTCTTAATCATCCTTACTTTGGCTGAGGGGAGCTCAGTGGAGTAGCCTATCCTTGCGAGTCTACTTGATGGAATTGATGTAATTGGGGTGGAATCCAAGCCATCCGCTGGAGATGAATCGGACGCCGATTTTGAGATATTGGGGTGAGACCCAAGCCATCTTCCGGAGACGAGTTGGATATCGATTTTAAGATATTGGGGGCGTGAGGCCATTAATTGGAGCACGGAGCGTTGAGATGTGGGGACTAAGGCGCGAAGCCGGTTGCAATCATGAGACGAGAGCCTGAGGAGCTTGATGGAATTGAGGCGTAGAGCCTAGTTGCATTCTAATGGTCAGTGCACGGAGCTTTCTCATCATAAATTTTGGAGTATAGCCAAAGGAGTTGGGGGTTAGAGGTTGAAGTGGTGGAATCAGGGCGTAGAGCCGGTTGTAGTCATGACAGTCTGAGGAATCTGGCTGAACTGAGGTGTAAAGCTTGTTGTATTCATAAGGCATTAGCCTGAGGAGCTAGAGCTAAGAGCTTGATGTGTTTGAACCGAGGCGGAGAGCCGGTTGCATTCTGATGGTCTGTGCACGGAGCTTTCTCATAATAAATTTTCGCGTAGAGCCAAAGGATCGAGGAGCTTGACCGATCAATAAAACCGAGGCGTAGAGCCGGTTGATTGCAGGATTGACCTATTTCATGAGTGAGAGATAGGTGTAAGATATGTGATGTGTGTATGACGGTTATGTGATAATGATAAACAGATATGATGATGGTGATAGTTATGCAGATTCAATATGTTGATGCAATATGTGCACGGGCCTGTGCATGTGTGTTTGATTTAAGCTTAGAGATTCCTTCAAGTTCTGGACTTCAGCATTCAGAGTGTAGAACTCGAGCATTCAGACGGCAGAATCCGAGCATTCAAAGTATAGGCTTTGAGCATCCAGTACGCAGTGGTTGGACATTCAAGCGTAGCGCTTGAGCATTCAAGTGTAGAACTTGAGCATTCAGTACACAGTGGTTGGGCATTCGAAGAGCTTCGAGCATTCAAAATGTTGGATTTTGAGCATTCAAGCGTAGAGCTTGAGAACAGATGATGTCTTGTTGATTGGGGTGGCATAGAGCCAATTGATAATTGTTATGGCATAGAGCCAGTTGAGATAATGGGCTTGGAGCCGCTGAGTGGTTGGCATAGAGCCGTTGAGTGGTGGGCGTAACTGAGATGGTTGGCTTGGAGCCGCTGAGTGGACTGGCCTAGAGCCTGTTGAAATGGTGAATGCAGGCGTAGAGCCGCTGAGATGGTGACTACGGGCGTAGAGTCGCTGAGTGGTTGGCGTAGAGCTTGTTGAGATAATGGGCTTGGAGCTGTTTTAGTGGTGGGCGTAGAGCCTGCTGAGATAGTTGGCTTAGAGCCGCTAGGTGATTGTGATAGTGCAAGGAGCATGGTGTTGTTTAAGTGACTTGGGCACAGGGCTGCTGAATGAGTATGGAGCTACTGAGGAGAAAGCCTAGAGTAGTTGAGCGATAGTGGGTGCGGGCCTAGAACCGCCGAAGTGGTGGGCTTGGAGCCGCTGAGATGGCTTATGGGCATAAAGCCACTGAATTGCTTGAAGATGCTGAGCGGAGGTGAGTACGGGCGCAGAGCCACTAAGTTTCAGAAGCTGCTGATGGTAGCAAGCATAGAGCTGCTAAGGTGGTTACGGGCGTAAAGCAATGGGCTTAGAGCCGCTGAGTTGTGGGCTAGGAGCTGCTGAGGTAGCATTCGTAGAGCTGCTGACAATAGTGAGCACGTGGTGCTATTGAGTTGTTTGAGATGGTGAATATAGAGCTTGAAGCAATGAGCATGGTGCCGTTGATAGTAAGCACATGGCTGCCGAGATAGTGAGCTCGGGGCTTGGTTGCACAGCTGTTAAATGACTGAGATAGTATGCACGAGGCTGTTGAGGTGAGTGCAGATCTGTTTGAGTGAC
This sequence comes from Rhododendron mucronatum var. ripense, assembly GCA_019656295.1. Lineage (NCBI taxonomy): Eukaryota > Viridiplantae > Streptophyta > Magnoliopsida > Ericales > Ericaceae > Rhododendron > Rhododendron mucronatum. The sequence continues at coordinate 1,009,436 of BPLT01000140.1, read as the reverse complement.
TTAGGCGCAGAGCTGCTGGTTGTGATAGTGAACTTAGAGTTGTTGATAATAACTTGACAGCAGCGCGTGCTGTTGAGATGGTGAGGGCAAGCACTGAACTGCTAAGTGATTAGATAGCTTGATGGCGACGAGTAAGCATAGAGCTGCTTAAGTGATCAAGTAGCTTGATGGTGGTGAATATGAAGAAGGTGGGCACGGAACTGAGGAGTGCACAGGGCTGCTGAGGTGAGTGGAGCTACCGCGGTAACGAGCACATAGTGCTGCCGAGCAAGTGGGCTTGGAGCTACGATTACAGAGATAGTGAACTTGGAGCTTGAAGTAGTGATCTCATGAGTGTGGTGCCGTTTATGGCTGTGACGGCTGTCTTACTGGGGTGTAGAGCCTGTGTTTAAGGTATCAAGGATCCTTGGGTTCTGCGAGTAAGAGCTCAGTGATTAATAATCCTCGACGATGAAGCGACCAGTAATTGTGACCTTGCTGCTATGGAGAGAGCTTCGAAAAAGTCCCAATGTGGCTTTAATACCGGTGTTTAACCATTCTTCGTGATTGGGCATGTTCCCACATGCTCGAGATTGTCCTCAAGGCCAGTATATTCTATATGCTTGGAGTCATCGCCAAGGCTAGATTCCGTATGCTTGGGTTGGCCTCCAAGGCTATATTTCACTTGCTCGGGATTGCCCCCAAGGCTAGATTCAGCCACATTTCACTTGCTAGGGAAAATCTCCAAGGCTAGATTGCATGCATTTGGTAACCCATGCAAGGCTTTGATTGATACTTGATCTTTCTCAAGCTTGGGAATGCTCCCAAGGCTAGTTTTCCTCATGCTCGAAATGATCGTGAGGCTAGACTGAGTGCTTCTGGCGGACATTTGACAACCTATGCAAGGCTTTTGATTCATTTTGACGCTGGTGCTCGATATCATGCACGCTTAGGAAAGCTGCCAAGCCTGGATTTGATTATAAAGTCTATTGGCCGCGGGCCCAGAATACCATGAATGCTTTGTTGGTGCCTAGATTCAAATCGATTGCCTTTGAAAGGGGAGATTTTGCAGAAGGATGCAGCAGCTGAAAGGTTGACTTATCGGGCTCGAGAACGCCAGGAGTCAGAGGATCGATTCCACATGGTTGGGGTGCCCCTAAGGCTAGTTTCCACATGCTTGAGATGCCTCCCAAGGCTAATCTGACCATAATCCCATGTTGACTTTGTTGACTTGTTGACCCAAAATGCCATAAGGCTCGTTAAATACTTTTGGTTGAAACCTGTCGACCATTATTATTTTCATAGATTTTCATTGCCTTCTTCAACTTGGTGCCATGGGAGGTCCCATCGCCTCGATTGATGAGATGATCCACTCATACGCTCTAGGAAATATCCATCGCCTCCTTCGGCAAATTCAACTTGTTTTGGGAGATTTCCATCGCCTCCATTAACGGGGTGCCTTCCGGAGGCTGAACGCTTTCTGGAATCTGGCCATACAAATGCTTTCTGGAAGCTAGCGACATAAACGCCTCTGGAGGGCTCTAGCAATACGGATGCCCTTTTTGGAGGATTTTAGCCACATAGATGCCTTCTGATGGGCTGAAGTGTGCACTAGGTTATTGCAAGCTTTATACAGGTGCTTTTTCGTGTTGACTGTTCACTCAATGTATTAAGTGGAAACCGCAGGAATGTTTCGCTGACCTGGAAGTGGCGAGGCTGCTTAGCTTCAAGATGTGAGCTCGGGGTTCTTGAAAAGCTTGATAAGGCTGTGAATACGACAAGGCATGTGTATGGTGCTACTGAAGAGCAAGTGTGAGGCTTCTGATTTTATGAAGGCAGAGCTGCTGAGATGGAGATGAAAGCGCGAAGCAAGGAGCTATGGAGATGTAAAGTGCAAAGCCACTTTAATGTTGTTGTCATGGTGCCGTTTGTAGAGTTTGCTCAGGACTAGTTACGAGGTTATCCTTTAGCTTCTTTGACTTGGCTCCGTCGATCATAGATACAAAGCTTGGTTCAAGGGCCGAAATCCAGGAGAGTCCTGCAATCCACATTTGAATAGTTTAGATAACAGTAATGGATAGGAAAACAACATGCAATAGGCTTGGAGTAGACCAAGGGCCGAAGTCCTTTTGTGCTAACTGCTAAGGGCAGGACCATCACATTTAAAGAACCCTAGTTCAAGAGTTTGAACGGTTTTGGGTGGCATTGATTGCAACACATAGGCATATTAATCTGAGTTTTCAAGAAGGAACACAAGCCCCCTGTTTAGGCCATGAATGCTTGACCCTAGCTTAACTGTGCATGATGACAACAATTTAATTGCCCCAAGCATAAAAACATGCAATGTAAATAGCAATGAATGTGAGTGCAATGTTTCTCTTTCTGTTCAACAGAGATCTTGGCATGCCCCTGACAATGCTGTGTGACAGCATTCCATAAAAGAGTTGAGGTGTTTTCCTAGGATATGACGCTCCTTAGGCTGAGCTTTTTTGAAGGCCAAGTGTGTTGGCAGGGAGGTCGATTTTACAGTGCATCGCTTTGTTCCCCTTTACTCCTCGCATAGAGATAATGGCCATGATGCCTTGATGAATCTGCCTTGTTTGAACATAAGAAATACCTCATATTTGGAGATATCTCGTGCAATTAAGACAACTACTTCCATTAAGCAGTCATAATGACTTACAAATGAAATACTAGGATCAGGAGATTAATGCAAAAGACAGGGTGATAATGATATGCATGTGAATCCGCAATGCATTCTGGACATTTCAACTTTCATGTATTTGATCAAATGCTTCCCTTTGCCTTAGGGAGACTAATAATGACGTATTGCTTATACTAGCTAGGTGTTTTGAAAGACTGCAATGCCCTAGCGGCACCACTGAAAACATTGTTTGGTCAAGGGACCATATTGCTGCACTCTTCATGAAATGAGGACCCATGTTATTTCCTCAGAAATTTGCAACAGGTGACTGCGCTTGTATTTGCTGTGTTAATAATGCTTAGGATAAAACCATCTTTGAAAGCTTTTCCTCAAGGATTTCAAGGTCATATCATTCCATCCATGTTCCACACTCACGTCATTCAATCATCAAAGGACATAGAACTATTTTGCAAACCCATGGCCCTAGTCAATCAAGTGAGTTTGTTGCTTCGAGCTTGATTTGGTTGACTTGAGTTGGATTGATAAGTGCCTATTGAGACCCACATAAGAGGATGGATACTTTTGAGAGAAGTGCATAAAGGGGAACATAGCCATGCCCCATGTCTCACGTAACTTTCCATGTTGTGTGATTTGCCAAGATGATGTAAATTTCAGGATTCTTGCCCTTCATGTTAAGTCCCACATTGGTGAAGCCCCTAGTGTCTAGGACCTTGCTACTAAGTCGTGTTCCTCAATCTAAGAGGACTTTGTTATGGACCATAATGTAGGCTTGGGGTTTTGGCTTGAGAAAGAAGCGGATGTAAAGGCTCAAACCTAATTTCTACTCACGCTTGGGCTTTAAAAGCTAGAAGCCATCTTCAACAGTTTTATCAACTCTTGTTGTCTCTTGCCTTACTTCGTGTGAAAGAGTTGGTTTCTTCAAAAATGTCCTTTGTATGTATTGGAAGAAATGATTTCTTCAAAATGCCCCTTGTATGACTGGGTGCTCATTTTTTCATTGATTTTTCTTTCATCTTTCCTTGTATATATTTTCTGTTTTGTTTGCCCCAGTGTGGGGGATGGCTGCCTGGCTAGCTTTTCAAAGGAATTATCCAGAGGCTCAACGTGGCTAGCAAGGGATAAATGTTTAGATAGATGAAATGAATGCCTCTCTTCATTTTGAATCATACGACAAAGTGACAGGGATCGTAGCCAAAAGATTAAGAGCTTTGATGTTTAACCAAGTGAATTTTCTAAGATTGAGGACAATCGAGACACGTAGTGGATGCATGGAGTCATGGTTGATTTCTCACTTTGTCTGTGCTCTAACTTTTGCCTAGACCGCCCTTGCGGGTTTTCAATCTAGCGAGCTCATCTTCTTTTTTTCTCTCTTTTCTTCTTTCTTCAATAGCATGATTTGCTTACAAGTGATCTTTGTGACAGTGTAGAAATGTTTCAACTCCTTAGCTCAGCAGAAATGACGTGGGTCATAGTTTTGAAAAACTTATTTTGTGCTTTTGACAATTCAAGTGATTATGATGTGTGTTCCAAAAGATGCCATAAGATTACTTTGAAATCCTTGTGGGTTGTTTTCAACGTTTAATGTTATCATGAGCATTCTATAGCAGCAAACTAGCACAGGAGGGAACATTTTCAAAATTATGGGCGACCAAAAGGTGCCTACGTATCCCAACAGAGAATCAGGCCATTCGTAGTTCATATCAAAGGAGATTCGAATTTAAGATCCACATTTTATGCTAAGTGCGACAATTGGCCAGAAACCATGATAAGCAAAATGACATTTAATTCAACAATCGATTTTTCAAGAGAAGCAAAATATAGGCCAAAATGGCGGTTAAAGCTAGCTAGGCAGGAGTTTCATGAAAAGATTGTTTTAAAATCTAAGCCAAGACATGATGGACATGGCTACCGTAGCTCAATACTTGGTTGGATTAAAACTTCAATTTTCTCTCAGCCAATACCATCACGTCTAAGATCAAACCCCAAATCTAGGAGAAGCAGAAACCTAATCATGCATCAAGTTTGAAATGTCCAAAATCAATGGTCTATGCAATGCACACACTTATTGCCCTTAATATGCAGATGTTTGACATGCGATCATGCAATGTGTTTATAAGAAGAAATAAGGGTGATGCACTCCTCCTTTGGTTTTGTCCCCTGCATGGTTAGAGAAAAGGCAAACAAAATGATAATACGTAGCACCACAGCTATTCGCACAGATTATGGATGAGTCATGTATGGCAACTTGTTTTGTATGTATGAGTTTATCAGATACCATAGATAGCTAGCAATTTTTGATATAGATGATTCTTAAGACTCGTTTACAAATACTGCATGCCACTTAAGATCCTACTTCCAAGCCAATCCACATTATGAGGCAGACCGAAAAAGCTGAGTAGATGACCACATCGGAGAGTAGACTCAGAGTCCATCGCTGTGCTAGCGGCTATTTGGATGTTCCACTTGTTGGTTTTAAGAAAAACTTATTGTTTGAGGATTTGATCATCATTAACCATTTTCACTTAAGAAAAGTTTCGAAATCTCTCTCAATTCTTGGTTAGGGAAGATTCGTTCACTCCAAACAATGCTTAGGTGATTCTACCAGCTTCAGGTTATTCTTTTCGCAGGTGTTTATCAAAACTTATTTTTACCAAAGCACATCAGAGTCGATCTATCAGAAACTCATTCAACGAGTTTTTTTTTCTCTTCTCTTTCTCAAAACATGATTGAGGTAATTGGGATCCACAAAATTACCTGCCAGCATATTGATAAACTCTTAAATCTTACCGGCTCGTTGAACTAAGCATGCTCAAAATTTCAAATTTTGAAAGATGGGTTGCTAGGTCGATTTGGAAATAGGAATCAAAGTCCTACACTTGTCATGTTGAATCATCCATGGAGAAATAAGTATTGCAAGTTCTGTCCATAATATCCTTGACTTTGCAGACAATCATCCATAACCTGCTCTACTACCTTACACTCCCTCTTTCCTTTAGCCTTTCAAGGCAAGGATTGCTAGAGCAACCCCTCGTTCAATTGCCGATGGAGCGGCTAGTGTTTGATTTCGTTCTACAAATCCATGCTTCGCGGTGCTTTAAGTAAAGCAGGAGTGTTAAGTAAGCAATGATGCTTTTTACCAAAAATATTCCTTGCAGGCAACGCCATTAGTGCTCGGCTATAAAGACTTAGGGTTAGGGCTTTTAGTTCAAGCCCTAACCCTTCTGCACAGAAAGGGATGTTACAACAATAGTTTATATAGGGTGTGAGGAAGAACATTTCTAAATAAATGCAAGTAGGTTTTAAGCCTGCAGGTTCCTATCTTATTTTGATAAGTTCTTGTGGGCAATGCGATTTGCCCCGATCTTTCTTTCCTTGGGGGAAAGGGATTCCGTTCCCCACCCTTTTGAGAGAGAAAAGATGCTGCCGGTTCGCGGGAGCGCTTTTTGAGCTGGACGTCAAGCGCTCGCGAAAATACAGAGTCGCCACTTGGGTTTGAAGGTCCGACACCCAAGGAACCGTATTTCGAAGCACTTGCCGCGCTGTTTGATTTGAAAAAGTTAAGGAACCAGTCCGTCATAACCATATCTGGGTTCGGGAGCCAGGTTACGAGAGGGGAAGGGTTTTATGGTACCCCTCTCGCCCAATCCGGAGATCGGTCTCTACTTAGGCATTTGCAAAAACGTTGTTTGTTTGCGATTCTGTTTGATTAATCATTTTTTAGCCAATTAGGGCAGGGAAACAATTTAATGGGGATTAAAGCTGTAACAATTTGCAAGATGTGATAGATAGCATGGATGGATGAAATAAAATAAATGAGATAATACTGAACACTGATTTCAGGATGTCAAAACAGTGCAGGGTATGAATATATCGCAAACAGCGACCAACTTGCATGCACAGAATAGGAACATGCAAGTCACACCGTCGCGCGACATACTCATACCCTCGCGCGAGTGTCAACATCCCCCCCACAGGTTCAATTTTATCTCCTTCTGGGCTCTGGAAGGACCAGTGCACACCCAGGCCAAACCAAGCAGTTCATATGTGCTGGAAGTAAATAATCATTACAATCTGACTGAATAGGAATAACATACAACCCTTAAACAGTGAGGGTGATAAAACAGAGACCAAAGGCCTAGCTGCCCATGCAAGGGCAATCACTGGAAATGACCGGACCATCGCGCGATGGAGTCACATCATCGCGCGATTGTTATGACTGGACATCCAGGAATTGCTTTGCATGCCTGGGCTCTGAGACATATTCAGAAGCCACCCAGGGGCATTCCAACATGAACAAGGAAAGCAAACTAAACTGAACTACTGATTTTAGCATGCGAGACAGTGAGATGTATCAAATATAATTAAGCAAGAGAACATGAAATCATATAAATGGGATCAGGACAAGAGACCCATCCCCGCGAGAACCATATCACACGAGCTAGAAGCATCGCGCGATTGTATGGGTCCATCGCGCGTGGGTTTACTTGTTCGCAGTATCTTGTAAATTTGCTGGCTTTGGGGTCAGAAGCTGATATTGATTACCAGTTCTGACCCTGTCAGCCCCCCTCATGGATCAAGACAGTAAAGGCAGAAAATTATACCTTTGCTTAAATGATTTGAATGTGGTTTGAATGAAGTGATATGCCTTTGACAAAGGAGAAAGTGATAGTAGCTTTGATTGGGAGAGAAGATCAAGATTGTGACTCTTGTTCTTTTCTTTAGGATTTTTTTTTGGTAACCCTTTGGAAGAGAACAAAGGAGGGGGGGGGGGGGGGGGGGGGGGGGGGGGGGTTTATAGGAAAAGAGGGAGCTCTTTGGTGGTGAACTTGGCCATGCAGCCAGCCAACAATGCTGGCAGCACTCACTTGGTAGAGAAGTGGGGTGCTAAGTTGATGGCAGAGTGGGGGTTTAGGTGGTGCAAGGATGGCCGAGCAAACGCCGTTCAGCTGATGGAACGGGGTCACATGGACCTGCAGGCACCTCATCATCACAAAATCTAGCTGGATACGGACAGGTGTCGACCATCGCGCGATGGAGTGGGACCGTCGCGCGAGGGTTCTAACTTCCCCGCGATGGTCAATCAGTCAAAGTTTGACTTTGACCACCACCTGGCAAGTAGAGCATCGCGCGAGTGTATCAGTAAATCGCGCGAAGGTCAAACCCCATAGTCAAAGCTGGGCTCAATGGTTCCGGGGTTAAGGGATGGGTTCCATACACACCAAACTCAAACCATTTCAATCAAAACTGTTCTCGACCTGATTCATCATCGGGGGAACAAGAAACTGAAAAGAAACAAACTGAAGATAGACAAAATGACTAAGAAATCAGATTGGGGTGTCTACAGTAGTCCCTCTTTGACGGCACGCGGAGCACCATTAGTCGGTACGGGTAACGTCAAAGATTTCTAGACACCCATCTAATTCACCCAAAGGCCAAACGCAAGACAGTATGTACAAATACCATGCACCAAGAGATTGGACAGTTAGACCGTCGCTGATTGGAATTTGGACGGATGGATCGTCGCTGATTGGAATTTGGACGGATGGATCGTCGCTGATTGGAATTTGGACGGATGGATCGTCACTGATTGGAATTTGGACCTGTGTGGGCGGACCATGCTGGGGATGTAAAGCACCTTTGATCCTGAACATCTTGTAAAGATCCAAAATTACTTGCAAGCTCTAAGAAAAGCTTGTGGGCCATAAATAAGATGATGGGCCGAGCGAGAGGTCAAATATGGTCAACGGCCCAAATGGACCGTCGCGCGAGGAAGTCAGAGCATCGCGCGATACTTTCCAGCTAGGGCCTGAAGTTGAAACGAGCCCAGACCCGGCCCGCACCTGTTGGTGTCCCTTTTGAGTGACAGGGATGTTCAGAAACCGCTCACAGCGGTTTCGAACTTCCTTCAAACTCTACTCTCTCTCACACTCTTCTCAAAAATCCATTGAAACCCTCGATTTCTCGCCAAAATCAAAGAACCCACGTACATTCATTCACCCATGGCAGACCACGGTAATGGGGGCAGTGGAGGAGGAGTTATTGATCGTCCGGAGGACGAAGGAGGGCCTGTGGAAGTCCAAACGGGCGATCAGCCGTTGGTGGTGGCTACTACAGGCACGGGTGCAGCGGCGGCGATGGCGGACAGGGCCATGCACAGGCAGTTGGGGGTGACGGCGAGCATCGCGCGACGGAGTCAGATTGTCGTGCGACGGAGCGGGTCGGGGCAGAGCCTTCTGAAGTCGAGCAAATGGATCCAAGCACGGCCGTGAGCGGCTCGGTAGTGGTTGGTGGTGGTTCTGGTGGGACGGGCAGTAGTGGTGCCGAGCCAAGTGAGCATCCGCCGAGGGATCCGGCGAAAGGCAAGGATGTGGCGACCGAGAGCGAGCGAGCCACAGAGGTTCCATTCGCGTATAGAGAAGAGGACGTGCTTTTCCGTCCTGCGGCGACATCATCGGGTCACAGGCCGATCACGAAGCAAGATGTTGCCGAGCTCTTGAGTGATGCGCAGCTCGCGCGGATTTGGAGGATAATCCCGAGATAGGGATCGCGGTCTTGGAGGCCCGGGAGGAGAGAGAGCGGGAGATTGCCGCTTCTGAGGCCACAGCGAGGGCCGAGAGAGAGAGGGCTGCAGAGGAGGAGCTCTTGAGGGATGTTGAGGCCGAGGATAGAGGCGGCGCCCGGGTGGGGGGTCCTAGAGTGACAGCAGCGTCGGAGGCAGAGAGTTTGACTCGAGCTCCGTTTTCAGCAGAGGGATACAGGGCACCGGTACCACACTTGTTTGTGCCGTCGGGTTTCACGGCGTACCGGCCACGGCAGGCGGAGTATGACCCTGAGTTGGTTTTGAGAGACCCTGATACTCACATTTCGCGCAGCTGGTCTGAGGTAACTTTCTGATAGATGCTCATTCCTTTATTAGATACGATTCAAATACGGTGCATGCGCCCAAATGTTCTTGAAAGTTTGTAGAGTAATAGCAAACCTTTGAGATTGAATAGTGATACCATAATTCCATGTCTGAACATTGAGCATGAGATATAATAACTTGAACCAACCATCTGTAGGCAGGCTGCATTGATTACTTGGAACTTGAAAATGAAAGCTTTGTATGCTGACATGTCTTTTTGTCATTGTATCTAATGCAGGAGAGGGCGCGGCCTAGAGATATCCGCGGCTTTGGGGGTGCATGCAGCTCTTTAGCGCTGTATCAGGGTTTGCCAGAGAGGGTGAGGCAATTGGTAGACGAGGTAGGTTTTGGGGAGTTCATTCAGACTCTCACTCCGGCGAGGAACGACCATGCTGTCCTGGTTGCACTTGCAGAGAGGTGGTGGGACACTACAAATACCTTCCACCTACCGGTCGGGGAGATGACGGTGACGCCTACTGACTTTGCGGCGATCACGGGCCTGAGAGTTGGAGGAGAGGCCATTCCTTTTGACTCGGGCATTGAGCAGGACGAGGCAGCCTTGGAGTGGTTTCTGGGTGAGGTGCCCAAGATCGAGGAGGGGATGGCGAGGTACGGGCAATTCACCCGGTATCTGAAGAAGGAGGTGACGACTGAGCAGGAGGCGGAGCAGATGGCCCGGGCGTACTTGTTGTACCTTTTTGGTGCTACCCTGTATCCGAACAGGCGTAGTAAGGTTCACTTGTCCTACTTGCCGGCGCTGAGGGACTTGAGGACGGCCTCGCGCTTTGACTGGGGTGGAGCAGCACTAGGCGCGGCCTATGGCTTCTTCGGAGACTCGTCGAGGACGGAAGTGAGCACTGCTGGGTACTGGCGGATTTGGGAGGTATGATTCTTAACAAAATAATGCACACTTTATAATTCGCACTTGCATTTGCTTTGATAGCATAATCTGTTCAATAGCATCCTTGCATGTATTATTGAGTTTTAATCTATTGACAATCATGCAGCTCTGGGCTTACGAGGTGTTGAACATGTGCCGTCCGGTGACGAAGAGCCTGGACTTGGGGATCCTCCCGCGCGCACACATCTGGAGCAAGAAGAACATGGGGGAGAAGAGAGGTAGAGGTGACTTGAATGGCTTCCGGATATACCTTGACGAGCTTCGCCCCTCACAGGTATAACATTATACTTCGTAGAAATAACAAAGTGCATGCCCTTTTTATTGCTTCAATGCTGTCGCTGACCGATACTTGCATTGTTTGCCTTTACAGGTTGAGTGGGATCCTTGGAGGGTGACGGAGCCTGAGCCCGAGTACTTGGCTGGTAGCAGGACTGTCACGGCGAGCAGAGTGCTGCTGGAGTCGGCCTTTGGTTGGCAGTGGTACTTGGGTGACCGAGTGACACGCCAGTCACTTGGCTATGCAAGGTTTCAGGCGCCCGGACCGCTTCCACCACGGGCCTCACACACAGGAGAGTACACCTTGGCTGAGTTGGAGGTCTTCACACGGCCTGATACTGACTTGACACGCCACTTGCGTCCAGACATGGACTATGCAGTCTATCAGAGGGAGTGCTTGGCGGGGCCACTGGGAGTACGAGAGTTCAGAGAGGTTTGGGGCCAGGCCCGTGGGGCTGCTGAGGCGAGGAGGGCCGTTTCAGGGAGGCCAGGTAGCAGTGAGAGTCGCTCGAGGCGAGGTCCGAGTGGACCAGTGAGAGGCGGGCCTCCAGAGTTGACATGGCAAATAGCAGTGGTGGACTCTCAGGGCAATCCAGCTAAGTTGCACCTTACCCCGGCCAGAGTTGAGCCAGCACCAGTTACCGTGCCAGTAAGATGTTGTTACTTCCACTGTTGTACTTTGATAGTGTTTGAAATGTTATCCAATTGATCATGTTCAAATCTTCTTTGTAGGTGCCCAATGAGTGGGTGAACGAGGCCGTCCGACGCATGCTTGCGTTGGAGAATGTGATCAGGAGAGCGGCGAGTGGCCTACCGTTAGACTTGCGCTATCCTCAGCCAGCGGCTCAGAGATCTCAGGTATATCCTTAGAAAACGATACATTCCTGACTTCGATACATGTCTGCATGCGATACATTCCTGCATTTGATACAATTCTGCATGCGATACATCCCCGTATTCGATATAAGACACATGCCCATGCTTGCACGGTAAACGACATGGTTTGATTGCTTTTTGATTTTGTTTGATCATACCTGCTTTCAGAACTAAAACATGCAAACATATGCTAATTTATGTAATATTTACAATGCAGGCACAGGGACGGGCGGCTCCTAGGAGGAAGAGCACGAGGGATCCTCCGCAGAAGAAGCTAGCTGCAAGGACTCCTACTCCCACACCTAGCACCAGGCCACAGGCACGGGGCCCACAGCCACCTATTGGCAGCGAGGAGGCGGCCCGAAAGGCTGTGGCGCAGGCCGAGGAGAGGTACCAGCTGAAGATGCGCCAAAGGCCTTCACAAGACGAGCCGGTCCGCAAGAAGCGGCTGATCCTGCCAGAGGTCTCCGAGGAGGAGGACGAAGAGGAGGAAGGAGAAGAAGAGGAGGAGGGAGAGAGTGCATCAGACAGCAGTGGGTCTGACGACTCAGCGGAGGATCCAGGTTACAGGGTGGATCTCACAGAGAGAGACGACGAGGATGACGACGGAGAGGGTGACTGGTTCGGGGATGACTGAGGGCTGCTGAGGAGCCTTTTCCCACTTTTGCACTTTATTTTTGCTTTTGGGCCTGCGTGCCCGCATAGATAGATGGAGGGCCATAGTGCCCTAGGTGATACTTTGACAGACGTTTTGGAGGCCTGCGCGCCTTTTTGACTTGATGGGCGAATGTGCCCGAACTTGACATGATAGCTTTGGGTGGCCGAAGTGCCGTACATGCAGCAGTTTTCTTCATTTGGATGTGGATAGATCATAGTTTTAGCCATAAAATTTGCATTTTCAGCTTATTTTATCTTTGCAATGGGTTAAAGTAGATAAATGCTTACCACTAATACCATACTTGCATTGATATCGTACCGAGACTGTGCACAGACACGGAGACGCGTACAAACGGGACTTAGCTTGAAAGAAACTGAGAAAATACCTTAGGACACAGCTAGGATACGGACAATGTAATGGAATTTTGGACATTTGCAAGCCAAAACTGAAGATATCTCAATTGGGATGAAACTGACATTAAGGTAAGGTCACATATGTGCAAAATGACTTACAAGAGTAGGTGGACCTTGAAAAATACAATCCAAAACGCAAAAGACCCAAAGACACTTTAAGGGACACAAAGGGGACACGAGATGATAAACTAAGACTCTATTATGTCCTGGACTGAAACCGACACCTCCGTACAGTCACATTAAGTCATCATGACCTGCACGGCATGAGAGAATGGGGGGAAACTCCTTGAAACGAGTTTTGACTCCCTAGAATGGCCTTTTGAACTTGAAACGAGCCACCAAGGGTCCGAAATCTTCGTTAAATGCAATTTTTCGAATCCGGCGCTTAGATACAGTCACATATGCTTATATGACTTGCTGGAACCATAAAAGTTGCAAGGTAACCGTCGGAACCCAAAATGACCAAGGTTGGGCAGTGGCTGCTGTAATCTGTCAAATTGCAGGTTGAACCGTCGCGCGATGGAATGAGTCAATCGCGCGATGGAGGGGGCCTTGAACAGTCGCGCGATGGAATGAGTCAATCGCGCGATGGAGGGGGCCTTGAACAGTCGCGCGATGGAGTGACATCGTCGCGCGATGGTTGAGGCACACCAGGCCACCTTTATTTGACCAACTTAGAATTCTAGGGTGGTCAGGCCTTGTCATCACTTTTTCTCAGAAGTTTTTACGGAACGGTGCAGAGATGCCTTGGTCTCAGAAGAAAGGATAGTGCACAGCAGAGACTTTTGCTTTGAGAAGGGGAAATGCTTTACGCATTCTGGCTATAAAGAGACCGGTGCTTCGTTCAGTAGAAGCATTCCCCTGGTAATTTTCCACAGACATCAAGATGGCGAACAACCTTCCAGTGTTGATTAGTCCATGGCTTACCGTTTTTGTTGCTGGAGATTGGCTCTCATTCCGATCTCACGGGCTGGCCGCATTTCATTTTCTCCGTGATGTAAGGGTTCGCCTTGAGCTTCTGATGGCAGCCTTGCAATTCTGGGATCCGGAGGTCCATGTGTTCAGGTTTGGGGTTAACGAGTTGTGCCCGACTGTGGAGGAATTCCAAGCATACCTCCAAGGTGTTGCCTCAAGCGTGATCGTCATGCCACCTTACCGGAAGAATATACCAAAGCTCCTTCAAACCAGCCTTGACATTACTAGGGGAGCAGCCGAAAGTTTGCTAGTCGGAGGACAAATCAACATTATGCGCCTAATGGAATGGTACAGGCCAGAAGGGGATGTAGAGGATATGGCTTTGCAAGCTAGGCGTCGCTTCGCCTTAACAATCAGCGTGCTAGCTGCTTATTTACTGGTATCTCCGAATGGGCAGGTGAACCCTATGCTGGTGAGCGTTGCTGCTCAAATGGGTTCCCGAAGGAATGTGGTGCCGCTTGTCCTGGCTGAAACACTCATGGGTTTGGATTTGGTTTCCACGGGTCAAACAAACGTCTTTGGCGGTAGCCCACTTTTGTTGCAGGTGAATTCTCACTCAGCTCACCTTTTTCTGTTTATTGCACACTCTGCTTTTACCTCGTCTCTCGGCTAAGGATATATCGGAGTTTCTCACTTGTTTTTCCACTCAAGCTTTATGTGGCTTCTGACTTGTTTTTCCGCTCTCGCAGCTTTGGTTGTCCGACAAGTTGGGATTGCTTACTGCACCAGAAGCAAATTGGCCTCATCTGCCCGGCCGAATGCATCAGCGAGGCATGATTTACCCGGAGATGACTGTGCATCAATGGTACACATTCATGAGAGAGATGTTACCGAACGAGATCATTTGGAGGCATGAGGCCCTGAACATCCCGGATATGGCCTTGAATTCTGCAGGTTTTGAGAGAATGGTGATAGCTAGGCTGACCGCTTTCACATTCTACATTCCTGGCCGTATTCTCCGTCAGTTGGGAATAAGCCAAGGGCTTCACCGAGCTGGGATTGAGGACTTCCAAGTCCCTGCCTTTACCTTCCAAAATCTGAGAGGAATTGAGCACAATTGGGGCTTGAGACAACTCGGAGGAGCTGACCCAGACTTCAGCACAGAGCTTATGTCCCGATATCGAGCATGGCTGAAAAGAGAGATTGCAAGCAGGCAAAACAATGACTGACTCTTCAACAGACTCGAATGATCTAGAATAAACTGTGAGCCTGTTAAGGCCTCGAGCATTTTATTCTGTTTTTTATGCTTATCTGTTTGTTTAAGACTGCTCAGCTTGTGTAATAAAAGTTATAATTAAAATAAAAGTGAAAGTTGGAGAGCTTTCCTCGTCTGTTTCAGGTGTTGAACCACAGCATTCCGCGAACACTGATCCGAACTCTGATAATAGGGAACCATGGATCAAGTTGATTGATTATGACCGAATCTCACAGAGAGATTGCCT
Source organism: Rhododendron mucronatum var. ripense (assembly GCA_019656295.1). NCBI lineage: Eukaryota > Viridiplantae > Streptophyta > Magnoliopsida > Ericales > Ericaceae > Rhododendron > Rhododendron mucronatum. The sequence continues at coordinate 994,347 of BPLT01000140.1, read as the reverse complement.
ATGTATCCCTTTTCAAGGAATCAGGTCAAAACGTAGTTCAGGCTAAGGTTCGCTCGGGTGTTTTAGCTCTCCTTTTATGCTCTAACTTTTGCCTAGAACCGCCCGTGCGGGTTTTCGGTCTAGCGAGCTATTTGATTGATGCCTATTTATTTTTGCCTAAACCGCCTTCTCAGGTTTTCGGTCTAGCAGGCTTGCTCTAATTTTTGCTTGGAACCGCCCACCCTTGTGGTTTTCGGTCCAACGAGCTTCTCTCAGGGATAGTAACGCTTGAGTTGATCCAGGTTAACCAGAGTGTTGAACTCGTTGCCATCAAGATCAATGAGCTGAGCTGCTCCCCCAGAAAGGATAGTCTTAATGATGTAAGGTCAGGAACGCTTAGGTCGGAATTTGCCGCGGGGATCGAAAACTGGCGCTCGAATCTCCTTTGTGACCATGTCTCCTTGAACTAAGTCCCTGGACTTCACTTTCTTGTTAAACGCCCGAGCAATTCTCCGTTGATACCCCTGAACATGATACAAAGCCCGGAGCCTTCGTTCATCAAAAAGCATGAGTTCAGCGAATCTCCCACTGAGCCATTCAGATTCCGAAAGTTCCGATTCTACCGCGACCCTCAGAGACGGCACCTCGAGTTCTATAGGGAGAACTGCTTCCATTCCATAGACTAAGGAATAAGGGGTTGCCCCTGTTGATGTCCGGATCGACGTTCGATACCCCCAAAGAGCTAAAGGCAGCTGCTCGTGCCAGTCCCTGGCGGACTCTGCAGATTTCTTGATGATGGTCTCGATATTCTTGTTTGCCGCTTCAACTGCTCCATTTGTCTGAGGGCGATAGACAGTCGAGTGATGGACCTGGATCTTGAATTCTTCAAAGAGCTCCAGAACTCTACCCTTGAAATGAACCCCATTGTCAGAGACGAATGCCTGCGGAACTCCATATCGATAGATGATATTCTTCCTGATGAAATGAGCGACTTGGACTGCAGTTAAAGTCTTGTATGATTCAGCTTCGACCCACTTAGTGAAATAATCGATCGCTACTAGGATAAACCTGTGACCATTTGAAGCAGAAGGTCTGACCATGCCGATGACGTCGATGCCCCACACAGAGAAAGGCCAAGGCGAAGTCATGCCAAATAGGTTAGAAGGTGGAACATGCATCAGATTAGCATGGATTTGGCACTTGTGACATCGCCGCACATAATCCACGCACTGGGATTCCATAGTGGACCAGAAGTAGCCTTGACGCAGAATTTTCCTAGCAAGCATGACGCCGCTCATGTGGGGACCGCAAATCCCTTCGTGAATTTCTTCCATAATTCTGACAGCTTCAATGCCATTGACACAGAGTTTATGCATCCCACAATGAGATCTCCTGTACAACCTCCCTCCACAGATGATGTAATGAGCAGCAATCCTTCGTAGCGCAGTTTGGTCCTTCTGAGAAGCATCAGATGGGTACAAACCACTCTCAATGAAGTTCCATATGTCATGATACCAGGGTAGGCCATCATCCACATCATCGATGGCGTTGACGCATTGATAAGCGGGATGATCCCGCTGCTCAATTAAGATAGGACGGAGCTTGACACCTAACGGCAGTTCAACCATGGACGCTAGGGTAGCAAGTGCATCAGCGAAATGGTTCTTCAACCGAGGAATATGAGTGAAAGTCACCTTATTGAAACGAGGGATTAATCCCTCCAAGTCCTGATGGTAAGGTTTCAGTTTCTCTTCGCGTACTTTCCAGTCTCCATTGGCCTGAGACACAACAAGATTCGAGTCCCCGATGACTTCAAGCTTCTCCACACCGAGTGCGAGCGCAGCTTCCATACCCACAATGCAGGCCTCATATTCAGCTTGGTTATTAGTGACATCGAAATTAAGCTTGAACGCAAGCGGAATATGAGAACCGTCAGGAGTGACTAGCAAAACCCCGATTCCGAACCCTTTCTGATTGGCTGCCCCGTCGAAGTAAAGAGTCCAAACATCCTCAACGACTGTCAGCACTTCCTCGTCTGGGAACACAAAATCTGAATCCTCGGGTCCGTCCACAGGGTGGTCGGCTAAAAATTCTGCAATGGCGCGTCCCTTTACCGATTTTCTCGTGACATACTCGAGATCGAATTCTGCTAAGAGAAGCAACCAACGTGCTAACTTACCAGTAAGCGCAGGTTTCTCAAACAGATACTTGAGAGGATCCATTCTAGAAATCAGCTTCACTGGGTAAGCCAGCATGTAGTGTCTTAACTTCTTAGATGCCCAGACAAGGGCCCAGCACGTCTTTTCTAAAGCGGTATAGCGTTCCTCTGCTCCAACCATCTTCTTGCTCAGGTAGTAAATAGCTTTCTCAATTCCCTTGTCCCCTTCTTGAGCTAGCAAACATCCCATGGACGTAGAACTCACAGATAGGTAGAGAATCAGAGGCTTTCCAGGCATAGGCGGCATAAGAACAGGCGGGTTCTGCAGATAGTCCTGGATTGAGATGAAAGCTGCTTGGCACTTTTCTGACCATACAAACGGGGTATCCTTCTTGAGTAGTCGAAACATCGGCTCGCAAGTTAAGGTTAACTTGGCGATGAATCTGCTGATGAGCTGGACCTTCCCCAGAAAACTCCGCACCCCCTTTTCAGACTCAGGTGGCTTCATTTCGCGTATTGCTTTGATTTTTGAAGGATCGACCTCAATCCCACGGGAAGTGATCATGAAACCTAGCATTTTCCCTGCCGTGACTCCGAAGGTGCACTTCTATGGATTAAGACGCATCCGGAACTTGCGGAGCCTTTCGAAAAGTTTCCTTAACACGTGGACGTGCCCTTCCCGAGTTTTTGACTTGGCAATCATATCATCAACGTAGACCTCAACCTCTTTGTGCATCATATCATGCAAAATAGTCGTGGCAGCTCTTTGATAAGTAGGACCAGCATTCTTCAAACCAAACGGCATAACCAAATAGCAGTAAGTCCCCCACTCAGTGATGAAAGTTGTTTTCTCGCGGTCTTCGGGCGCCATGAGGATCTGATTGTAGCCTGAGAAGCCGTCCATGAACGAGAGCAAAGCATGCCCTGCAGTATTATCCACCAGCACATCAATGTGGGGTAAGGGAAAATCGTCTTTAGGGCTTGCTTTGTTCAAGTCCCGGAAGTCAACACAGACACGAATCTGGCCATTTTTCTTAGGAACAGGGACGATATTGGCCACCCAAGTGGGATACTGAGAGACTGCAAGGAAACCAGCGTCAATCTGCTTGGTGACTTCCTCCTTGATTTTCTGCACCCAGTCCGGTCGCATCCGTCTGAGCTTCTGTTTCACCGGCTTAGCATTGGGCAACAGGGGGATTCGATGCTCCACTATCTCAGGATCGATACCGGGCATGTCTTGATGAGACCACGCGAAAACATCGCTGAATTCCGTGAGGAGCTCTTTGAAATTACGATGCTCCTCTGGATCTAACGTGGAGCCCACTTGAATCATTCGAGGATCGCTCTCATCTTTCAAGTTTATTAAGATTATCTCTTCTTTTAACGGCTGAGCATGCCTTTCGTCTTCCCTTTCAATGAAAGCACGGATTTCCTTGGGGATATCCCCATCAAAATCTATCCCTTCATCGTCAGGGTCGACACAGTTTATATAAAGATCATTCAAGTAGTCAGAAGAGGAGTCTTTCATTTCATAAGACCCTGCAGGGTCACCAAGTACAAGGGAGTCGAACTCAAAGTAAAAGCTATGACGTGGAGGGCCGAGAGGCACAAACTCCGACTCAGAGCTAGACTTAGACTCAAAAGACTCGACAGACTCTGTGTCAGGCTGGGATACATCATCAATGCAAGTAAGGCGTGGTTTGAAAATGCAATTTTTAAGGCTACCCTTAGCTTCCACGATAAGAGGGGTGGGGTCCTCGAGGGCGTCGGGCCCGAGCATGAACACTTCGGCCTCTTGAGCTTCCTTGGCCAAACCCACTTGAGAGAATTCACGGAACAGCTGCTCCAAGCTCCCCTGATCGAGAGATTCCAGCCAGTCAGTCTTCGGCTTGGGTTGGCTAAGCTTCTTCTTGAATTCTGCGGTAGCTGGCTCTTCGTCACTGGAAGACCATGTATCATCCGCAAAGATCTCAAAACCAGGCAGCAGTTCCCCAGTGACCGAGACGATAAAGGGCTCAGATTGCCCACGATAAATATCATTCCCCTTCTCACGGACAAAGTAGCTGTCGGGATCACCATAGAGAGATCGAGGTTTTCCCGTGCATTTCCTTCTTTTGGCATCGTTGGCAGAGGAAGAGTATCCCAAGCCAAAGCGGCCCTCACAGGAAGGAAACGCAGGGAATTCCAGAATCCCTTGTTGGTGAATTCCTAAGCCAAGGCCAGGTAGATAGGACATTCTTCTCATAATGTCCAGAGCGACAGAACTTATGATGAAGTCCCCATCCATGTTGATGGCCATAACCGAGCCAGAAGTATCAAAAGAGAATCCTGCGAGATCGACGTCTTCATTGTCGTGCGCAATACCCAAAATAGGTGTGCCGTCCTCCTTGAGCGGGCGAATGCCTGAATCCCCGCAGATAATCAAAGTCCCAGTGGGAAGTCCCAACATGACTTTCTGATGAAGAGTAGATGGGACAGCCATGATGTCGGATCTGTGAAGCCATGGTCTTCCTAGCAAGAGATTGAACGAGGCTGGAATGTCGACTACATGGAACTCGACATCCATTTTGAATCCCTCCGCATCGAGAGTGAGCATGAGTGTGCATTCGACTAGACGACGTGTACTGTCGTATGCCTTAACAGCCATGCTGGAAGGTGCAAAGTCCTTCTTAGTCAGTCCCAGACGGTGAGCCACCCTCAAAGGGCAAACATTGATCGCTGAGCCATTATCGATAAGAATGGTCGGAACCCAAAGTCCTCGGCATTTGACTGTGATATGCAGGGGTCGATTGTGGTCAACTCCTTCAAGCGGCAGATCCTTATCGGTGAAGACCACGGTATGCTTAGCGGTAGGTGGGAGGATAAGGGAAATCATTGCTTCAGGCGTGACATCCGGTCGGATTTCAAGACGAGAGAGAGCGTGGCAGAACTTCTGACGATGCTCCCGGGAGGAACAGATTAGTCCCCAAAGTGATATGGCAGCGGGAATCCGCTCCAATTGTCTTTGAATCAGATCGTCATTCGGGGCGTTAACCGGTACCTCAAGTGGTACAGACTTTGAGAAAATAGGAGGTTCGTTCCTCCGGTTAGAAGAATTGGACGAACTCCCTGCTTGCAGATTAGCAGGCTGAAAGACTCGTCCACTTCTTGTAACGTTAAGAACGTTCTCTAAAGAGGGTACCATTTGAGGGTCTTGACTATCGTCCCATAGATCAATAGGGACCTCCCCCAATTTGCGTTTCCCTTTGTCAGTGGTTGGTGGAGATATAGGCACTTCCATGTCCAAACCCAAATCCTCAGTCAGATCTTTCATCAAGAGCGATTCCCAAAAGTCTGGATCCCCAACGGCTACAGCTTCTCGGACTGGTTCTGTATTAGCAACAAAAAGGACATCCCACAGCCCTCCATCAGCGAGGGAGCGATTGACAGTCCAAATCTCGGGCCCAACTTGGATGTTGACTACATCATCGACGTCCCAAAGATCAGCTGGAGGCACAAGATCCGTGACCATGATGCTGCAATCCTCTTCAGGAGGGAAAGGTACGACAGGGTGCGGGAGGTTTTCGTCAACGATGTAGAACGTAGGATCATACTCAGGATCAGCCACCGAGTTAACCAGCCTGTCAAGAGTGGAAGGGAAGAAACATTCTCCTAGGACACGGGTTTCATCTTGAATGGGGTCTTCCTCTAAATACTGGATTTCATGGCCGGGCAGAGCGTAACCCTGGAGAGGATTAGGGTCAAATCCTAATGGGAATTGCCAAGCAGGCTCGGGGTCCCAATAGTACTCTTCCTCAAGCAAAACATGCTGAGGTTGTTGGAAGAGCATGTCCAACGAGAATCCATCCAAAGGATCAACCATAGCTGCCTCGTAATTGGCCATCCAAGCATCGTACCAGATGTGGTCAAAGGGGATATCTTCGGGATTAGGTGGAAATCCCTCTAATTCCAGCTCCGTCCATTCATTGATTATGGGAGTGGCATAGTCATCATTATCAGCTATGGCCCACCCTACGGCTTGCATGTCAAGTTGTTGTTCCGGTTGAGGGGGAATAGCGGCTCTGAAGCGGTCCAACAGACTTAAGGAGGGGTTCAGATCCGTCACATTGAAGTACGGATTATCCATGGTAGAGGCAGAGTTGAGCTGTACAGCAGGTATAGGCTGGTGGAACAAGTCACCAATAGAAGCGTTAAACACGAACGCCCCGTTCTGTAGACGCGCAGAGGGCACATTGAGATTGGACTACTGTCCTTCCTCGGAGTGGATATAGGAGATCTCGGCTTCGGATTGAGAGGGGATAGGCACGATCGGCCTAGGTTGATTCGTTGAGGTTATATGGTCGGTGGGGTTGAATATAGTGGAGCTGAGGGATATATCAGTGAGGCTGGTGGATATCTGATTAATGCGTGGAGCATTGCTGTGGTTAGGTATAGAGTTGGCAAGGATGTTGGGTTTTTGTGCTGCCGGTGGTGGGGCATGAAGAGTCCCTTCATCTATGAGATCCTGAATCGCATGTCGGAGGCGAAAGCAAGAATCGGTAAGATGGCCGGCCCCTTGGTGATAGGCACAGTAGAGATTGGCTTTGAAGTTGGGCGAAGGTTTCTTGGGTAGAGGAGTTGGGTCGAGGAGCTTTAGATGTCCCGATTGAACCAGTTTCTCCATGACCGAAGATAGCGGTGCTTCAAAGGCGGAGAAACTACGAGGTTGATTACGCGGTCGGTTGTTCTGTGGGGTTTGAACTTGATGGACCTCGGCAATTTGGTTGGCGGCTTTCGAGGAAGAGGCATTAGTACCGCTGGTTGCAGTATTGGAGTAAGTCCCTCCCCCAAACAGTGCATTAGTATTCCCAGAATATGCCCGAGGCTTCGACTTTGATGGATTGGAAGATTCTCCCTTCGACAGAATCCCACTCTGTAATGCATCTTCAATGGCCAGACCAGAGTCGAAGAAGGTGTCAAAATTGGAGGATGCTTGAACAAGAACCAAGTGTCTAGCATAGTCTGGCTGGAGATTGCGGGAGATGATACGAAGCTGATCTCTCTCGCTCGGGCGGTCAGTCATTTGAGCGGCTTTGGCCCTCCATCTCTTGACGAAATCCGCGAAGGATTCCTTAGCGTCCATCTTGGTGGATTCCAACTCCCGAGTAGTCATCTTGAGCTGGGAGTTATAGCTATACTGCGAAATAAACGCAGCCCCGATGTCCTCCCAAGTCCTTCGCTTGGCAATGTCGAGTGACAGAAACCAATGGAAAGCGGGACCCGAGAGGGTTTGAGGAAATAGCTGAGACATGGCCTCGGGCTCGACGGATAGGAGCTTCATGGCAGCATGGTAACCATAGAGATGGGTTTTAGGATCGCCGGTGCCATCGAACTTGGCGATGTCGGGCATTTTAAACTTGTCAGGAAGCTTGGCATTGGGGTAAAGACATAGACGATCCAAGTCAATGCCTCCGGCACTGAGCTTTTCGGACTTCGAAACAGATTCTTCCAGGTTGGCCATCTTGGTGACAAGAGCAGTCATGTCAGGGTGTTGAACAGTCCTAACAGCAGTGATGCCTGGATTCTGAGTGGGATTTTGATTGCCCTGAGGATTGACCAAAGCGACCAGACGCCCTGGATGGTCCGGATCTTCGACCATGATGGGTTGCTCGTGTACATCCTCTTCGGCCTCGCCCTCCTCTTGAACAGTTGGAGGAAGACGAGTGTTAAAGAGGTCATTCAAGCGGGTCATGTTGGCATCTGTCTGAGCAGCCCTTTGTTGGATGACAGCAATACTAGCCTGGATGTTCATAAGTATGGTTTCCAAAGAGAGCGGTTGCGGCTGATCTGCCATGACAGTTGGTCCAGAAGTACTTGATGCAGAGGAGGGGGTAGGTGATCCCGGAGAGTCTGTTTCTTCGAGGACCGGAGACGATGCTGACTGCAGGGTAGCAAGCAGAGAACGCGGGGAGTCTTCCGTTGTGACTGACTGGGCTTGCAATCTGACTAGTCTCTGAATCGGATTCCGGTGCAGACGTTCCCAAGTGGGTTTGGTTTTCTGCCTCGATACTTTCCTTGGCGGTGCAATGATTCAGAACCTTTGCTTGCAGAAAGTGAGAAAAGGCGTAATAAGGGCCCTGCAGAAACTTTAATCTAAATAAAAGACTAAAGCGAAAACACAGTCACCGTCGTCAGTGTCGCCCTTAGACTCTAATACTAGCAGACAAGTCTGTCTTATGATGTTTGGACATTACCAGGGATCCTCAGAAATCTTTTCAAGGTGTATCCTTTTTGTATCAACTAAGGCAAAGAGATGTCAAAGCAGTCTAAAGATTTTGGTTTATTCCGCTTCGAAAGTTTCAACTTTTGAATTTGGAACAATTCGGTGTAGATAGGCACGATGCTATAACCAGGGAGGTATAGGCAGCACAGTGCCGTAACCCAAATGGTGTACATGCTTCGCATGATAACCAAAATGGTGTAAGCATCGCGGTATTTTTCCCGTTTTGTTCCTCGTTTTCTGTTTGAAACTTCGATTGGGTAATTTAGCCAAAGGCTTTAGAAGGTCTTGATTTCCCAAGGTTTAATTGATCCAAGGAACTTGAGAATTGACAACGTGCATTATTGCGATGCACGACTCCTCATCGGGCCATGGTAGGGCCCTAATAAACATAAGACAGACTTGAAGGAGAGAGAACCTAGGAGCCGTCCTAAGCATGCTTCTACGCAAAACAGTATGTATGTATGAACAGTGCATGCGATAGGGAAAGCAATAACACGTCGATAGTATAGGGGGTTAGATGCAAGTATTCTTACCCTGTAGGTACCTGTCCTAATTTGGAGAGTGCTAGTGCTTCGTATATGCAAAGGCTGGTTTTGGTTTGTAACAGGTTCCTCGGACTAGAGCCAAAGATATACCTCCCGCTGCCCGTGTAATCGCAGAGCAACAGTCAAATGGTAGAATGACTCATCATCGTCGAAGGTTTGTTAGTCATTCGGGGTCCCCAGGCTCCGGTAAACCGTGCCGGATTGCCAAAACGATCCAACGAGGCTTATCCCACATCGATTCAAATGAGAATGCTAAAAAGTTGATTAATAGAATAGAATCGCAATTTTGCAAATGCCTTTTCAAATTTGGCTCTCTTTATTGATTAATACTTAGAAGAAACTACGCGGGAGAATAATCGGAAAAGTCCCAGATTGGATGGCCGGACACGAGGTCCTGTTAAATCACCAATCCTTTCTTTAGCAGCGCGAAGCTCACTATTTTGACAGACTTTTGTGGGATTGTTCTCAAACGTATTAAAATCTAAGTATAGACCAATATTGATTCGATCCCCAGCAGAGTCGCCACTGTGGGCAATGCGATTTGCCCCGATCTTTCTTTCCTTGGGGGAAAGGGATTCCGTTCCCCACCCTTTTGAGAGAGAAAAGATGCTGCCGGTTCGTGGGAGCGCTTTTTGAGCTGGACGTCAAGCGCTCGCGAAAATACAGAGTCGCCACTTGGGTTTGAAGGTCCGACACCCAAGGAACCGTATTTCGAAGCACTTGCCGCGCTGTTTGATTTGAAAAAGTTAAGGAACCAGTCCGTCATAACCATATATGGGTTCGGGAGCCAGGTTACGAGAGGGGAAGGGTTTTATGGCACCCCTCTCGCCTAATCCGGAGATCGGTCTCTACTTAGGCATTTGCAAAAACGTTGTTTGTTTGCGATTCTGTTTGATTAATCATTTTTTAGCCAATTAGGGCGGGGAAACAATTTAATGGGGATTAAAGCTGTAACAATTTGCAAGATGTGATAGATAGCATGGATGGATGAAATAAAATAAATGAGATAATACTGAACACTGATTTCAGGATGTCAAAACAGTGCAGGGTATGAATATATCGCAAACAGCGACCAACTTGCATGCACAGAATAGGAACATGCAAGTCACACCGTCGTGCGACATACTCATACCCTCGCGCGAGTGTCAACATCCCCCCCACAGGTTCAATTTTATCTCCTTCTGGGCTCTGGAAGGACCAGTGCACACCCAGGCCAAACCAAGCAGTTCATATGTGCTGGAAGTAAATAATCATTACAATCTGACTGAATAGGAATAACATACAACCCTTAAACAGTGAGGGTGATAAAACAGAGACCAAAGGCCTAGCTGCCCATGCAAGGGCAATCACTGGAAATGACCGGACCATCGCGCGATGGAGTCACATCATCGCGCGATTGTTATGACTGGACATCCAGGAATTGCTTTGCATGCCTGGGCTTTGAGACATATTCAGAAGTCACCCAGGGGCATTCCAACATGAACAAGGAAAGCAAACTAAACTGAACTACTGATTTTAGCATGCGAGACAGTGAGATGTATCAAATATAATTAAGCAAGAGAACATGAAATCATATAAATGGGATCAGGACAAGAGACCCATCCCCGCGAGAACCATATCACACGAGCTAGAAGCATCGCGCGATTGTATGGGTCCATCGCGCGTGGGTTTACTTGTTCGCAGTATCTTGTAAATTTGCTGGCTTTGGGGTCAGAAGCTGATATTGATTACCAGTTCTGACCCTGTCAGCCCCCCTCAGGGATCAAGACAGTAAAGGCAGAAAATTATACCTTTGCTTAAATGATTTGAATGTGGTTTGAATGAAGTGATATGCCTTTGACAAAGGAGAAAGTGATAGTAGCTTTGATTGGGAGAGAAGATCAAGATTGTGACTCTTGTTCTTTTCTTTGGGATTTTTTTTGGTAACCCTTTGGAAAAGAACAAAGGGGGGGGTTTTATAGGAAAAGAGGGAGCTCTTTGGGGGTGAACTTGGCCATGCAGCCAGCCAACAATGCTGGCAGCACTCACTTGGTAGAGAAGTGGGGTGCTAAGTTGATGGGAGAGTGGGGGTTTAGGTGGTGTAAGGATGGCCGAGCAAACGCCATTCAGCTGATGGAACGGGGTCACATGGACCTGCAGGCGCCTCATCATCACAAAATCCAGCTGGATACGACAGGTGTCGACCATCGCGCGATGGAGTGGGACCGTCGCGCGAGGGTTCTAACTTCCCCGCGATGGTCAATCAGTCAAAGTTTGACTTTGACCACCACCTGGCAAGTAGAGCATCGCGCGAGTGTATCAGTAAATCGCGCGAAGGTCAAACCCATAGTCAAAGCTGGGCTCAATGGTTCCGGGGTTAAGGGATGGGTTCCATACACACCAAACTCAAACCATTTCAATCAAAACTGTTCTCGACCTGATTCATCATCGGGGGAACAAGAAACTGAAAAGAAACAAACTGAAGATAGACAAAATGACTGAGAAATCAGATTGGGGTGTCTACAGTTCTATGGCTTTCTAACGCATGAAAGGTTTGGGTAGTCTCAAAGGTGCTCCGTTGTCAAAAGGCACCAATCCTTTTGCTAGCCCATCACAGGCGGCAATTGGGTGATTTCCTTTTCGATATACTACTAGGTATGAGTGACTGTGGTGTTTGTTGGAACCCTTAACATAGCCTGTGACATGCCGGGATATCAGGTGAACTCAACGAGGTTGCTCGCTCAATGCATATGATAAATGAATTAAATAAGGCATGTGTTAGTCTTATGTTGAACTTTCTGGTTGTGGCTCTCTAGTGCCCAGCGGAGTCGCCAAAAACTGTAGACACCTCCCAAATGGGTCATCGCCATACAGATTGATCGCATTTGTTTGTTTGCTTTCCACTTCATAAACCAAGATCGTGGATATTCCCATGGCTAGGAACATCGCCACACGATAGTGGTTATCATCAAAACAGGAGTCGCCACCTAGTTTTGTAACGTCCCTAATTTTAGGCATGTTAAGGGTTTAATTTATTACAGAAATAAAGTGAGTCAATGCTCATTATTACAAACGGCTCTCATAAGAGCACTTGAGATACAAAAAGATAACAAAAGGGAACTAAGGTTCCTACTCTACGGCTCCTCTTGCTCTTCCAACCTAGCGAGTTCTTCGGCTCCAAACGCCTCCAAGGTGAAGAGTTCGCCCTGTTCGTTTATCAAGTCTGACATATTATATTGGCGTCGCCACCCATATAATATGCCAGGGTTACCAAAAAGGCAACACCGTGAGCTATGAAGGCTCAATAGTAAAATCCTACTACTAGCATCGATTTCCACATGATAAGTACATAAGCAGTAAACAAAGGCAATAACAGCTTATCCATGTTTATTTCATAACTAGTATCGATGTCCAAGGTTCTCGATATTTCTCCTACGCATACATCGTCGACCGTGTCATTTCTTACTACCTTTCTTTTCCAAAAACTCCTTTTTAAACTCACCCAACCTCGGTTCCGCCGCGCCGGGTTCCCGAGTATCCTCACAATGGTTCCGCCGCGCCGGGTTCCCATTGGCACACATTTACTTTGGTTCCTCTCCACGGATAACCATGTTACTCACCCGACCTTGGTTCCGCCGCGCCGGTTTCCCAAGTATCCTCACTATGGTTCCGCCGCGCCGGGTTCCCATAGGCACACACACATTCACACGACTTACATAATACCCTCGAGACGGTCATTATGTAGTTTCTAAGATATCTTATTTTTCGGTAATCACCTTTCCCTTGTTAAACCATTACCCTAAGCGTTATGTTTCTATTTCCTCGGTTTTCGTGTCTCGTTCTCATGCAAGACTCCGTCGTTAGGACTTTACATACAACATGCATTCAATTAAAGCTTTGAACAATTACAACAAGATCATCCAATTTTTACTAACTAGCATGCTTGAACATTTCAAAAGTAAATCATGCATCTCCAAAAATTAACATCATACATGATCAAGTAACTTCTTAAACTTTAAGTAAAGTAAGTAGAGATTTAAAGTAGCAAGATTTAACAATTTTAGAACAAAAAAGTAAGATCGAACTACGATATAGTAAAGATTTCACTACCGTTCTTCTAGGCGGTGGTCGGCTACGGTAAGTTTGATCGTCGGTTTGAAATCGGCGGAGTAACGGCCTTCGAATTGCTTCGAAAGGAAAAGAGTTAGTACTTTCTTTTCCTAGAAACAACTTCCTAACCTTAACTAAGCTACTTTTAAGATCAAAGAGTGGTATTGGAGGTGGTTTGGTGGTTTTCTCAAGAACACTCAAGAACAAAGGAAGTTCTTGAACTTTGAACAAGAATATTAGAAATTCTAGAGAGAAGGAAGAGCTATTGCTTGAGGTGTGAGTTCAAAGCATGAGAATGGCCTTCTATTTATAGGCAAAGGGTTCCCCCTCTCCCTCCATGGCCAGCCCACTCTCTCTGTCTTTTCCCCAATTTTTAAATCAAATAAAATCCAATTTTTGCTTGAAAGATCAATGAAAATCCTAGGGTTGCATGGCTATGGTGTCCTTAGATTTGATCTTGGAACAAATTTGTGGTGGGGATGAGATTGTACAAGATTCCAAGGGTTTAACAAATGTTAAAATGTACAAGGAGTACAATGGAGTTAAGTCTTTGGTTGGAAGAATAAGAATCCAAGAATCTTGAAGTACATGGGAGGTCCAATGGTCAAGTACAACCAAATCTCCCTCCTCCTCTCTTCTCCCATCCGGCCCCCCTCTCTCTCTCTCTCCCTCACGGGTCTCTCTCCCTCCCTCTCTTCCTTTGCTTTCAAAAGTACAATATATATATATATATATATATATATATATATATATACATATGTACAAATATAGCAAGCAAACAAATAAAATATATGTACTTTAGTACTTTAAGATCAAAAATAGACCTTAAGGCTAGGATTCTCTTTTATACTTCAAATAGACACATGGTACTTTTAGGGCAATACTTTAACCTCTTAAGTACTTATACAATATATATACATGGTACCCTTGTACTTTGGAAGATCAAAGCCCTAATAGAAAAATAAAATAAGGTACTTTAAGAATCTAGTACTAGGTACTTTTTTCTAGTAAAGTAGTGTGAACTTAATCACATGGGTTAAAGAAAAGTTTAATTAATAATCCCCATGGTACTTTGAAAGACTAAGACTATTGTCCAATGGGTAAAATTTCCCCTAACATCTATTATCCAATGGATAATAGTTATTAGGCCAAATAAATAATAAAATAAATCCCAAAAGTACCTTAAAGTAATTAAATAATATTTTTCTTAATATTCTTGGTACTTTGACCAAATATACTTTTAATATAAACAAATGGGTTTCTATTATCCAATGGATAATAGTTTCCCTAACAATCTTTGTCCAATGGACAAAGAATAAAATCAAAATAATTAAAAGAAAAAGAATATTCAATACTTTGTCTAGGGTTCAAAAGGTTCAAAAGGTCTAATGAGGGCAAAACGGTCCATTCATGGTAACTAGGTGGCTTCCTAGTTTAGTTCCTTCAACTGGATGGTTAGAAGCTAACTAGGCTTGCTAAATAGGACTAAAGCGTAAGAAATAAAAGTTCAGGGGCTAAAGTGCAGAAAATGAAAGTTCAAGGGCTAAAGCGCAGTTTGACAAACTATCGGAAAATTAACGCAATTCATGCAATTAACATTAATAACTCGAATAATAAATACATTTTTATTCATTAAAATTCAGAGTTATTACAAGTTTATAAAACTAGGAAAAACAAATAGAGATTCTTGGCACGGGAGCCAAGAGTACAATAAGGGGAAGGTGTTAGGCACTCCTCTTTGCCTAGTCGTGAGACTGGCCCCTAGTTGTTCGACATAAGATTAGCACATCCTTTATTTAATCCCAACACATAGTCTGATTAATTAGCTGTTAAACAGTTAAAAGTGAGCCAAGACGGTAATTGAAAGCATGCATCATAAAGCAGAATAAAACAAATCTATTCCAGCAGGGAATTGGATCCCACGGCCGAGGAATCCTCTTGGTTTGATATACCGACCGACGGATCGATGACCCAGCCGATGTACTTCCTCACACCAGACAGAATAGTTAGCAAGTAATCAAAAAGCTACGATTAAAGACATAAACAGAAAATAAAACAAACCAGAGGCCTTTAGGCCTCACCACCTTGATCCCTCAGTGGCTTGATTGCTTCAGATTTGATTGGATTGATTGATTGCTTCTTGAAAAACCTTAGGGTTAGGGTTTTAACTTCGGGGTTTGATCGTCGGATTGCAGCTGCCTTCGGGAGGTTAGGGCTTTTGAAGAGGGGATTCGAGAGTATATTTCTGCAGAGTATTGTGGCTAGAGAGGGTGTGTGAGCTTGTGAATTTCGTGGTGCTTATTTCGGATCCCTAAGGCCCTTTATATGGGCAATTGGTGACTCACTCCGGCCAATCAAATGGCGTGATCAAAATGGAATTCTAGGGCAATAAGATCTCTAGGCGAATCTGTTGCGTAGCCCGAACGCATCGGAGTTTGGCTGCTAGGGTTTTGATGATCGAATCAAACGTCTGACAGAACATTCCAGATTTTGGAAAATAGACAATCTGTCGGCCGAGGAGTAGATGTTGCGGCCGAGGGTTTGATCTCTCAGGGAGATTTTCAAACCATGGGCTTCACGGGTGAAGAATTGATGTTGAGGCCGTGAGATCGATGTTACGGCCAATAGAAAGATTCTCCTAGGGTACTGTATGTCTGTCTAAAAGGTTATTTGGCTCTGGATTGGGTCCTCTAAGTGGCTCAAAATTCTCACCATAAGTCCATGGATTTACGAGAAGGCAATCATCAATCACTGTATCCATGTCATCATCGAGATTGTCCCCAAGGTGGGACTTAAAATAATCGTTAGGCCAAATTGGGGTGTCTACACCCACTGACCATATAATCCCGTCAGACTAACCAAAGCCAGTCATACTTATACCTTTGGAGCCTGAAACAGAAGTTTTGTACTTACAGCTGGAAGAGGGGCAGTTGTCCAAGTCCCATGTAGCCCCAGAGCGCTTGTAAAGGGGGACGGACGTTTTGAACGTAGTAATTAGTGACCTCCATAGTGATCCTATTCGCCCCATACAGCTCCACCTGGCATCTACTGCTCATAACCCATACTTCACGATACCCAACCCTAATCCTTCTCAAAGCCTGGTGAGCTGGTTTAGATCTGTGAGGCCGGCATTGCCTGAAATAGTGCCAAAGATGGACATACGACCTGTAGGATGGGCAATCAGCGACACGAGGACTATACCACACCTATAATCAACGAATGAGTTAGTCTTGAGATCGACGGGTTCCCACAAGTCCCGGAGGATGTCCCGTTTGATGAAGCTTGGAACGAGGGTTGGTTGCCAGCACAACATGGGGCAATGATTGACCCTTTAGACGGAATCTCCTTGTTCAAACTTTTCAACTAGCCCGACCCTGTTATCCTTGAGGAAGATCAGTACTATTGGGACCCCGAACCTACTTGGCAAGCACCGATGGAGCCGGGTTTTTATTTCCCCCAAGACTACTACTTTGTGCCGGATGATGAGACACATTACACGGAGGAGGATCTCTTTTAGGAGGAGCCTCGTGTGCTTGGAGAACGCCTTCGCCCTTTCACAATCAGTTCGCTCTTAGAATCGGTGTCTGGTGCCGAATATGATCCCTCATTTTACATCGCCGATGAGGGGCTTTTGCGTCCCATTGTTCCTCTTACCGAGGATGATTGTTCTATCATAGTTGGGTTTTGGATGCACCACCTGCCGATCTTTAGGACATTGGTGAGATTTTCGACCTTAACAAAAACCCATTATCTGCTGATCGTTGGGACGTCGATATAAACATGGGTAATGAATTTGGACCGTCAACTCTGCTCTTATGGATGGAGGATTTTGGGATGTGCCATTCGTCACCAACCCGGGAACGCCGTTTGAGGAGGCTGCTACTCAGGACCCTGCTTTTTGGGAAGGGTTAGTAATGGAAGATTTGGACTGGGGTATCACTCCGGAACAGGATCCATCAACAGTGGTTGCGACGGTCTATAAGGAAGCGTAAGCCAGAGGAAGTGCCTGTCGATTTTTGGGACTCGATTGACACGTCTCCTTGGTGGGATGTTGCCAATGTGACCAGGAGCGGCCGAGTCTTTCAGCCGCCAAACCTTCAAGCTAAGGGCTCGTCCGATCCTCTAGTTCAGAAGTTCACAGCCGCGATTGCTCAAAGGAATGCCCCTTTACTTCTTGGTAGTGTTTCGGAAGAAAACGTGATTCAGAAGCAACTTGAGAGGTTCCCTGCTGCTGTTTCGATTTGGGGTCTGATATCGTCATCAAAGGAGCATCGCGAGAAGTTGTCCACAACTTTAGCCCGTCTTACGGTACCGACCTACATCACTCCGGAGGCGATGATCGCCCTCATTGTGCCTCTACTCTCCAAGGACTCCGTCACTTTCACTAAAAGGAACTGCCCATAACCGCCTGCTGCACATTATTGTCAAGTGCAGGGGACATTGGGTGCCAATGGTGCTTATCGATAATGGTTCTACCATCAATGTCTGCCCAATGAGAGTTGCCCACCGGTTTGGTCTCACCAAGAAAGATTTCACGCCATCTGATTTGGCAGTCAAAGCGTATGACAGCACGCGCCGCGTGGTAGAAGGGACTTTAATGCTCAAACTCGATGCCGATGGCTTCGAGATGGATGTAGAGTTTCATGTGGTCAATAGCCCTGCTACCTTCAATCTACTACTGGGTAGGCCGTGGTTGCATAAGTCGGATATCATGGTAGTACCCTCAACGCTGCACCAAAAAGTCATGTTGGGACTCCCAAGTAGTACGTTGACAATCTGTGGGGATTCTGGAATCCGCCTGCTTCAGGATGATGGGACATCTGTTTTGAGGACAATGCATGGAGAATAGGATTCAGACTTTGGAGGATTCTCGTTTGACACTTCTGGCTTAGTCCTGGCCATTACCATGGATGATGACTTCATCCTCAGTTCAGTTGCTCTTGAAAGAATGAGGAAGATGTCATTCATGCATGGTTTAGGGCTCGGGATCAACCAGCAGGGGATCGCTGAATTCCCCACCTTTTCCTTCACCGAAGGAAACTTTGGTTTGGGATACACCCCCCCCTACCAAAAGGGCTAAAAAAGGGAAAGGTGCGGGAAAACCTCGAACCCTTTATGGTAATCTCGATAGCTATTTTGTCCGTGAAGGAGGCAGCAGTGCTTATTCAGGGCAGATTGAACCATTTTGGGATCCGGAGACTTGCACTTGGCTACCAGGTTTTGAGATCTTTGCTGCAGACACTTGGCCCTACAGTGAAGAAGAGATGGCTAGGGAAGAGCTTGCTAAAGAAGAATTCAAAAAGCAGCTGGTCATGATCAAAGAAAGGGCCGACTGGGTGAAGACATTTGATCAGGGAAACTTGGAGATGCTGTTCTCTCAAGTAGGTTTGGTTGGCGAAGATGAAGCGGCTGAAGTGCTGATGCTTAGGCCCGACTCGCTTGACACTCTCGAGGATCCAACCGCTCTTATCGAGGAAGCAAAGGGTGGTATTAATAACTGCATTTTCACTCCGCGTCTAACATGCATTGACGATGTATCTGAGTCTGACACAGATTCTGTTAAGTCTAGGTCTAGCTCAGAGTCAGAGTTTGTGCCTCTCGGCCCTCCACATCATAGCTTCTATTTCGAGTTCGAGTCTGTTGTACTTGGCAACCTTGTGGGGTTTTATAAAATGAATGATCCTGCTTCTGATTACTTTGCTAGCTTTTATATAAACTGTGTCAACCCCAACGATGAAGGAACAGACTTCGACAGGAACATCCCGGCTGCGTTGCGTTCCCTCATCGAAAGGGAAGATGAAAGGCATGTTCAGCCTCTAAAAGAATAAGTGATTTCTGTAAATTTGAAAGATGAGGATGACCCCCATATGATACAAATCGATTCAACCTTGTCCCGGGAGGATCGCGCTTCATTGATTGATCTGCTCAAAGAGTACTTCGAGGTTTTTGCATGGTCCCATCAGGGTATGCCAGGGATCAAACCCGAGATAGTACAACACCAAATTCTTTTAGCGCTAGGGGCTATACCGGTCAAGCAGAAGCTCCACAGGATGAGGCCGGACTGGGTTCAAAAGATCAAAGAGGAGGTCACCAAACAGATTGATGCAGGATTCTTGAGAGTCGCAAAGTATCCTCAGTGGGTTGCTAACATCGTGCCTGTTCCTAAGAAAGATGGAAGAATCTGAGTCTACGTCTATTTTAGGGACTTGAACAAAGCAAGCCCCAAAGATAGTTTTCCCTTGCCACTAATCGATGTGCTTGTGGACAACACGGCGGGGCATGCCTTGCTCTCTTTTTTCGACGGATTCTCAGGATACAACCAAATCTTCATGGCACCAGAAGACCAGGAGAAAACAACTTTCGTCACTGAATGGGGTACCTATTGCTACGTGATGATGCCGTTTGGTTTGAAGAACGCCGGTTGTACTTTTCAACGGGCCCAGACTACTTTGTTACATGATGTTATCCACAAGACGGTCGAGGTTTATGTCGATGACGTGTGTGGGCACACGCCCCCAGAATCCCGGATTTTGTTGTTTAAAATTGGGGTGCGGCCCTCTTTGGAAAAGCGTGGTGAAATGCTTCGATTCAGAGTTGCCACTCGGGTTTTAGCGGAAGAATACCCAAGGAACCGAACTCGAAAACGCTTTACTACATTTGTTTGATTTTGAAAAAGGCGCAGACTGGTCCGTCATCACCTTCGATATCTGAGGTTCGGGAGCCAGATTACGAGAGGGGAATGGTTTTATGGCACCCCTCTCGCCCAATCCGGAGATCGGTCTCTACTCAGGCATTTTATAAAAAAACATTCGTATTTTTCTCTCTTTTGATCATTTTTAGCCAGTTAGGGCGGGGAAACATATAATGGGGATTAAAACTGTAACATCTTGCAGTTATGTGACAAAATGTTTATGGATGATGATTTACTTGAATCAATTAATTAAAAGAACATAGATTGAGAACAAGCACTGAGATCAGATTGAACAGAATGGTGTACGCTGTCTCTCAGGTGTGTGAGCAGGCAATACGCTGGCATGCAGCAGCTGAACCTCTACACGCCACCATACCCTGCGTACGCCACCAAGAAGCTGGCGTACACCACCTTTTGTCACTCACAACATTTGTTTTCAACCCTCTGGGCTCTGGAATGGACCAGTGCACACCCAGGACAAACCACGCAGTTTATAATATGATCATGTTTACAGATACAGACGTAAGAAATGGCTTGAAGCCATGAAAACAGGCAAGAAACCCCATAAACAGAATGGGGAGATAACAAAAGGCCAGGATTGAGCTGTGATGCAAGGGCCAGGCGCTGAACCTTAGCTTACTTGCCGTACGCCACCTCTAGGGGACCGTACGCCAGGTCTGCCTTTAGCCCAGTGCTTGGCTTCACATCATCTGGGCTCTGGAACATGACCAGAAACTCCCCAGAGGCCTTATAAAGCAAGAAAGAGACAAGTATTGAAAGTTACACTAGCAGTTCTAAAATGCAGAAAACAATAAACTGGTTCTTAGCATGCTAAGGAGGTGATGAACATAAAATATAGACAACAGATAGACAAACCATGATCCCCACGCCAGCAGTGCACGTACCACCATGAATGGCGTACGGCTTGGGAAAGATGGCGTGTGCCATGTGTTGTCTCTTGTGATTGTTTTATTTTACCAGTAAAGGGCCTGGACTAGTATCAGTTGCTAGCTAGAACCTTTCTGGTTCCCCTCAGGGGCTGAAAACAGAAAGCCACGCAAAGGTGGTATACCTTTGGCGTGAAGGATGGAAGGTGGTTTGAGCTTTGAAGGTTAAAGATGGATGTTGGATGGTGACTGGCCAGCAATGTGGGGGTGTGTGGTACTTCTCTATCTCTTGCTCTTTCAATGGAGAGGAGAGAACAAGAGAAAGAAGAGAGAGAGCTTAGGTATTGAGTTAAGTTAACCCCTTGCAAATGAATGCAAGGGGGCATTTATAGAGGAGAGAGGGCCTGAGATCAGGGCTGATCAGCTGGGGTTAGGGGGTTTGGTTAGGTTAGAGGGAACCTCCCATGCATTTAATGCATGGGACTTGTGATGGGTTATGTAGAAGAGAGAGGGGGACGTCCCCTGCTGAGTGTAATCATCAGGGGCACTGTAGAGTGTACTGGGTGGCCGCAAAAGTCCCGAGCATGTGGGTGAATAGTGAAGGTTTGACTGGCGTGCGCCATGATCAACTAAGTCAACGGTCGATGACTGACACGTGGCCGTTGAGTGGCGCACGCCAAGTTGAACCTGGCGTATGCAAGTAGGGTTTTGCTGGGGCTCTTCTGGCTCTGGATCCGAAGGGTTTGAAATTGGTTTGAAAATGGGTTTTGAAGGGGGGGAAAGCTCAGCGCTCAAAGCTCAAGACCTTCCATTGACCTAAAAATGTTCTCGACCTTTTATCATCATCGGGGCGACAAAGATAACAAAAGAACTATATCCGGACAGTCCAGAATGGGGTGTCTACAACGTGACTGTTAAGGCAAAGGAAAAAGATGATTTCATTCCAGCACTTAGGCAGTTTCTCGAGAGGCTTCGCAAGTACAACGTGCGACTCAATCCACAGAAGTGGTTACTGCGGGCAAAATGTTGGGATTCCTGATCATTGCAAGGGGAATCGACGTTGATCCATCAAAAATCAAGGCTATCCTTGAGATGGAGCCGTTGCGGTCTGAAAAGGGTGTGCGAAGTTTCTTGGGAAAGGTTCAGTTCATAAGCAGGTTCATCGCCAAGCTGACCCTAACTTGCGAGCCGCTATTTCGATTGCTCAAGAAGAACGTCCCATTCGAATGGACGGATAAGTGCCAACCTGCTTTCGAGTCTATTCAAGGGTACCTGCGGAACCCACCTATGCTGATGCCGCCTACGCCGGGTCGGCCTTTGATCTTGTACTTGTCCGTCACGCCAGCCTCCATGGGTTGTTTGCTGGCGCAGGAAGGAGAAAATGGGGTCGAGAAAGCTATCTACTATCTAAGCAAGAAGATAGTGGGTTGCGAGGAGCACTATAATCCCTTGGAAAAGACTTGTTGGGCACTAGTTTGGGCTTCCCAAAAGCTTATACACTACATGCTAGCCTATTCAATGAGACTAATTTGTCAGGTTGATCCTATAAAGTATCTGTTCAAGAAGCCTGCGCTCACCCATAAGCTAGCACGTTGGTTGCTTCTGTTGGCTGAGTTCGATCTCCAACATGTCACGAGGAAGTCTGTGAAAGGTCGTGCTATGGCAGAATTCTTGGCCGATCACCCGATCGATGGTCCGGAGGATGTAGATTTCAATTTCCCAGATGAAGATGTGTTAACTATAGTCGAGGAGGTTTGGACGCTCTATTTTGATGGGGTTGCTAACCCGTAAGGATTCGGATCGAAGTGTTGCTGATCACACCTACCGGTGCTCATATTCTGCTTGCCTTCATGTTAAACTTCGATGTCACCAACAATCAAGCTGAGTATAAGGCCTGCATTGTCGGAATGGAGGCTGTTATCACTCTGGGAGTCGAGAAGCTCGAGGTGATCGGAGATTCAAACTTGGTAGTCTCTCAGGCCAATGGAGATTGGAAGGTTCGTGAGGAAAAGCTGAAGCCTTATCACCAAGATTTGGAAGAACTGATTCCTCGATTTAATAAGGTGACTTTCACCCATATTCCACGCTTGAAGAATTAGTTCGCCGATGCTTTGGCGACTTTGTCTTCAATGATCGAACTTCCGATAGGTGTTAAACTGTGGCTGATTGTGATCTAACAGAGGGATATGCCCACTTATGAATACTTCAATGCCATCGATGATGTCGATGATGGCCTGCCCTGGTACCATGACATTTGGAATTTTGTGGAGCATGGGGAAGTTCCTGCCGAAGCCACGAAGAAGGATCGAATTGCTCTGCGAAGACTGGCTGCTCAGTACATCATCTACGGGGGAAAACTCTATCAGAGGTCTCACTGCGGGATGCATAAGCTCTGGGTCAACGGTGCTGAGGCAACAAGAATACTGGAGGAGATCCACAAAGGAGTCTGCGGTCCTCACATGAGTGGTGTCATGCTCTCCAGGAAAATCCTCGGACAGGGTTATTATTGGTTGACAATGGAGTCTCAATGCACCGATTATGTGCGGCACTGTCACAAGTGTCAAATCCATGCTACTCTGCAGCATGTTCCATGCTAATCTGCAGCATGTTCCTCTGTCTAAACTATATGGAATGACCTCGCCTTGGCCTTTCTCTGTATGGGGGATCGATGTTATCGGCATGATCAGACCGTTTGCTTCAAATGGCCATAAGTTCATACTAGTGGCGATGAACTATTTTACCAACTGGGTCAAGGCTAAATCTTACAAAACCCTGACGACAGTTCAAGTTGCCCAGTTCATTCGAAAGAACATTATCTAACGGTACGGAGTCCCCCAGGCGTTCGTGTTAGACAATAGGTCTCATTTCAAAGGCAGGGTATTGGAACTCTTTGAGGAGTTTGGCATTGAAATCCATCATTCAACGACTCACCGTCCACAGACAAATGGAGCAGTCGAGGCCGCGAACAAGAACATCGAGACGATCATCAAGAAAACCGCTGAGTCTGCACGAGACTGGCATGAGCAACAACCTCTAGCACTTTGGGGGTACCAAACGTTGATCCGCACTTCAACCGGAGCAACTCTCTTTTCCTTGGTCTATGGTATGGAGGTGGTACTTCCTATTGAGCTTGAGGTTCCTTCTTTGAGGATCATGGCAGAGAGTTGCCTCGAGGAGTCTGAATGGCTGAGTGGAAGGTTCGTCAAGCTAATGTTGTTTGATGAGAGAAGGCTTCGTGCCTTGTATCATGTTCAAGGATATCAGCGTCGAATTGCTTGCGCGTTTGACAATAAGGTGAAGTCCAGATGTCTAGTCAAAGGAGATATGGTGACAAAGGAAATCCATGCTCCAGTATTTGATCCTCACGGGAAGTTCCGACCGAAGTGTTCTGGGCCTTACATCATCAAGACCATCATGTCCGGGGGCGCTGCTAAGCTCATCAACCTCGACGGCAACGAATTCAATACTCTGGTCAACTTGGATCAACTCAAGCGCTACTATCCTTGAGAGATGCTCGTTGGACCAAAAACCATAAGGGTGGGCATTTCCAAGCAAAAGTTAGAGCAGCCTGCTAGATTAAAAACCTAAGGAGGCTGTCTAGGCAAAAATAAATATGCAAAAGTCGAAAGCTCGTTAGACCGATCATCTAAACGACGGTCCTAGGCAAAAGTTAGAGAGCAAAAGGAGAGGTAAAATACACGAGTGAACCTTAGCCTAAACTACGTTCTATCAACTTTGAAAAGGGATACGTAGGCAGTCTCATCATGAGACACAGCCACATTCTATCAACTTGATCCAGGGTTCGACGTTTCAGATCCACAACAAAGGTCGAGAATAAGTCAAAGCTTCATTCGAAAGGATCAGAAGAGGAAACCTTCCATCTTTTGACTTTATTGGCAAATTACTACTTTTAATATACAAGCTGAGCATAAAAGCCAAAAAACAGTTAAAGCATGAAAACAGAACGAAATGCTCGAGAAGCCTAATGGCTCACAGCTTATTTTCAGCATAGCAAAGTGGTCTGGAGTCAGTCAATATTCTCTCTTGCATGCACATCTGCTCTTAGCCACTGTCTGTAGCAATTTCTCAGCCTCTGAGAAGAGCCGCGTACTTCTGCCTGGATAACCCTAAGGCCCCAGCACCTCTGGTATCCGTTGAGCATTTGAGCATTGAAATTCGGGACGCGGAAGTCCCCGACGCTGATTTGGTTGTTCTCCAGTGGGATACCCAGCTGACGAAGGATGAGACCGGGAATGTAGAAGGTGAACCTCGTCAGCCCTGCAATCACCATCCTGTCGAACCCATCGGAGTGAGAAGCCAAATCCGGTAGGTCCAGCCAAGAACACCTCCAGACAATCTCGTCAGGCTGCATCACCTACATGAACTCGAACCAGCCTTCCAGATCCATTTCAGGATATTTCATCCCTCTTTGGTGGATTCTCTTTGGAAAAAAATTCCAAACTGGCA
The DNA here is from genome assembly GCA_019656295.1 of Rhododendron mucronatum var. ripense. NCBI lineage: Eukaryota > Viridiplantae > Streptophyta > Magnoliopsida > Ericales > Ericaceae > Rhododendron > Rhododendron mucronatum. The sequence goes on along the minus strand of BPLT01000140.1, from coordinate 969,269 downwards.
CTAGCGGGTGTAGCAAACCCAGCTTGTCCGACAGCCACAACTACATGAGCGGAAAGACAAGTAAGAAACCAAATAAAACCTGAGCGGCAAAACAAGTAAAGAGCCAGAAAGCAGCTTAAGCCGAGTGTCGAGGTAAAATGAGAAAGTGCGAAAGCCGAAAAAAGGTGAGCTGAATGAGGTTACCTGGAGCAAAAGTGGACTTCCACTAAAAGTCTCCGACTGACCCGTAGCTACCAAGTCCAGACCCAAGAGTGTTTTTGCAAGGACCAAAGGGATCACATTCCTTCGAGCCCCCATTTTGCTCACCAGCAGGGGACTGACTCGGCCATCGGTAGGGACGAGCAGGCAAGTAGCAAGTAGACAAATTACCAGAGCGAAGTGGCAATGAGCCTGCACTTCGTCGTCAGTCGGGTCACCCTCAGGGCTGTACCTCTCGATTAGGCGCATTATGTTAATTTGGCCGCCTTCGAGCAAAGGGCTGGCCAGACCCCGCGAGATGCTGAGTAAAGATGCCAGCAAGCTAGGCATGCTCACTTGATAGGGCTGAATAACAAGTGTTGGAGATGCAACGGTCCGGAGATACGCCTGGAACTCCTCGACTGTAGAGACTCGTAAATTTATTTTATAATTTTATTGTCTTATAAATGGAAAAGTGATGGATTAATGAAAAATAAAATAAAATTGGGGGTCAATGTGAGAGAATATAAAAAATTAGGGGTGGTGGTGTAATTTTTGCATGTGTGTGCACGTGTTTACGAGGGAAATGTTTTCTTTTTCTTTTCCTTCATATCCATTTCTTATCTCAGCTCTCTCATCTCCTCTCTCTCCCGATCTCTCTCCACCTCTCTCACTCTCTCACTCAATCACTCAAAAACCCATACCAATTAACTCCCAAACCATTTTCTACTTTCATTTTGGGACTCGTATCTCGTTGGATAAAGCTTGGTTTGGGATTCCGGAAGTTAGGGCTTACACAATCTCCTTCTTTTCGGTTTGGATACTTGAGGTAGGAAATTCTACCTCTTTTTATATGTTATTTGGGTTCTCCTATGTCATATTTGAGTATTTCCATGCTTTATTTGAGCTTGTATTGGTTGGTGTTTGGTCTGAACCAAAATCTGTTATCTGTTGAAAAATCAACAAAGATTCGAATTCCTACCGGTAGGATATTTTTTCTCTATCGGTAGAACTTCCTCGTTGTGATAAAGTGTACTCACTGTTTTGTATTTGTACCGGTAGGAGTACAAATTTTTCTCACCTACCGGTACCATTTTTATTTCTACAGGTAGAACTCTTGTGGACCAAAGTTTGCTCCTTCTGTCACCAGTTTGTACCGGTAGGCCACCTGTCAAAATGTTCGATTCCCTGCTCATTGAAGTCTCATTTTTTTTAAAGTTTAAAGTCTTGTCCATGGGTTTATATGATTAAATATTCATATAAAGAGGCATCAGGTTGTCCTATTAATTTCCTTGAGCACGTGATACTTCTTGTTAAATTGTTCAGGATTGGTAGAGCTTTGGAATGATAAATTCGAACTTCTTGCTCGACATTTGTTCAAACGATACGCTTGAGCTTATGAATGACGTGCGAACAATCGGGGCCCATCGACGGGTGGGTGCCTGGCAGGGGATATCAGGGTCCCATAATTAGCCTGGCAGGAGCTAATGCTCAAAATAATCACTCAAGGCCTAACCTTTAAGGTAGGTGCTTGGCAGGGGATATCAGGGTCCCAAAATTAGCCTGGCAGGAGCTTCGGCTCAGACACCCGAGCAACACGACATGTTGAGACATAAATTGAGCGGGTATGATTTATGGGTTGAATAAAAGAAAGATTGGAGATTTTGGGACACTCGTTCATGATAATTGTGCTTCCTCCGTTGTCTTGATTTTTCATCATTCGTTTGTCCGTATCGCTCAATTGCATATAGAGTTTGCGTAGACTTTTCTACTGGCCTAGTGTAGCTCAAGCTTTATATTATTTTCAGGTGCTAATCCGGAACCGTAGCTTGCATGGCTTGGAGTGCTTGACGTGCGGACATTACTTTTGAGAGCTAATTGAAGGAGTTACCTATTCATCTTTGTAAATTTATTTTGAAAGATGCATTTGTAACTAAAATTGTAATTCTTTTGACTTGGAATATTGTAACCACTATTTCTCTTTCGAAATTGGATACTTTTGCTAATTTGGGGCCGTTGAGCCTATGCTGTAATATTTTGGAACCTTATGGACATGGGAGCACTGTTATGGAAATGAGAATGCGGTGATTATTTTGGGTGTCGTATGGGATATTTGTGAGTATTTTTATTATGAAAATCATTTATATTTGTGTTGACAACTTGGTATTAGAGCATAGGTTTAGAACACCTAGAGACCATGGGGAGACGTTTCGTCTCATGGGTTCAAAATGTCGCGTCTTTTAACATAACTTGTGCATGCTTGTGTGACTAACATTCATATGATTACTAGGTATTGCATTTTCGATATTGTAGAGTGGCGTAGAGCCATTACTGACCCGTGTTGGGAAGTTTGTGGCTTGAACCTCATAGTAATAATGTTGCGATTAATAGTGTTTCCTCTTATATCATGTAGTAAGATGCCTCCGAAGTTGCATGTCAGACGAAGTGGGGCTGGAAATTGTGGCGGTCGTGGCCGTGGTCGTGGCCGTGGGGTGCCTCCTGAGGATGAGGTTAGTCAGCTTGGGGAGAACCCAGGTGGAAATCCGGGAGCTGGGATCGGTCGAGGTGCAGGTGTACCTCATGCTCAGAATCAATTTGCTAGGGATCTCGTCGCAGCACTTACGGCTGCAAATCTTGTAAACCAAGCTCCTAGATAAAATGTTGAGGATCGAGCCATGGTGGCGATGCGGGAGTTTAGCCGTAGAAACCCTCCGGTGTTCGATGGGACTAGTAGCGACCCTTTGGTAGCGGACCATTGGCTAGCCCAAATTCGTAAACTTTTCAGAGCTCTCAATATCACAAAAGACAACATCAGGGTAGGTATCGTGGCTGTGCAACTAGTTGGGGAGGCCGGTGAATGGTGGGAGTCTATCCTAGAGAGTAGGAAAGACGCGAGGAGGGCAGTAAGAACCGCAACTCAGGTAGATGAACCGGATGTTGAGAATTTGACATGGGCTGAATTTGAGGCGCTATTCGAGGAGTAGTATTTTCCGGAAACTTCACTTGAAAATTTAAGGGATCAATTTGAGAAGTTAGAACAAGGGAACATGACTATGTCGGAGTACGCCCAAAAGTTTCAATCTTTATCTCATTTTGCGCCAGAGTTGGGGCGACGGAAGAGAGGAAATGTAGACGCTTTGAGAAAGGGCTGCATAGTACCTTAAAGAGGATGGTAATGGTACAACGCAGGACGAAATATGCTAAGGTAGTTGCGTGTGCGAGGAGTATTGAGATGCCGAAGGAAGCACAGCGAAATAGGGGAGTTTGGGAACCGCGATAACCGACCGTGAATGCAAGTTCTTCGTCGCGGAGCTTTGGGAGTCAGGGGAGGAAAAGGCCGAGGGAACCATCTCAGACACCACAGGGTAGTTCGTCGAACTTTAGGCTGCCTTTTTCTTCGGGGACTCGAGGTGCTTTGTCTAGACCTCCGCCTGTGTGCTACAAGTGCAATCAACCTGGACACGTTCGTGCTCAGTGTCCACACCTCGAGAAGGCTTGTTTTGTTTGTGGGAAGGTGGATCATCTTGCTAGGAGTTGTCCTCAGGGGTCGGGGATGCGCAGTGAATCAGGGTCCGTGCAGCAGCCAGGATCAGGGCATAATGTGGGCCGACAGTTTAGGGGCACTCAGAGGCAGCAACAACCTTACTTCTGCCAGGCTACGTCAGCTCAGAGTTCCGAGGTTGATAAGGGAGCGAGTTCTTCCGCGCCTACTCAAGGTTCTGGTCAGAAGGGAGGTTTGTGCAGGGTCAAGGTACCCAGGGTCGAGTTTTCAACATCACTTCTGCTATCCCACCTACCACTTCTCAAGCTCCGGAAACTTCTGTTGTGAGGGGTACTTTGCTTTTATTCAACTACTTCGCTAAAGTACTCTTTGATTCTAGAGCATCGCATTCATTCATTGCTACATCATTTGTGTGTGCTTTGGAATTGGAATTGGAGAGTATTAGTCCTCCTTTGTTTGTTGAGACACCTCTAGGGGGTAGAACGCCTCTTAATCGTATTTGTCGAAATTGTGAGTTGGTTATCCGTGATCGTCGCTTCGTGTTCAACTTTATTGCTTTGGGAATGTCGGGGTTTGATCTTATCTTGGGGATGGATTGGCTATCCACATTTCATGTTACTATTGATTGTTTCAAGCGTCGAGTTCGTATTTGTCCTCCTAAGGGTCCTTGTTTCAAATTCTTTGGGGAGCGTCGGGAACCGTTGGAACCGTATTTATGTGGGTCTCGTGAGCTAGAATCGGTTTATTCATTGTTGGCAAGCTGGACGTTAGATGAGGATGCCTCTATGCGTGGGGAGTTACCCTTAGTGGTTTGTGACTTCCCGGATGTGTTTCCAGAAGAGTTGCCTGGTTTACCTCTCTAGAGAGAAGTCGAGTTCACGATAGAATTACTTCTCGGTACCGCTCCTATCTCCGTACCTCCATATCGTTTCGCGCCCGCCGAATTGAGAGAGTTAAAGACTCAGTTACAAGAATTGGAGAATTTAGGATTCATTCGTCCGAGTACGTCGCCATGGGGAGCGCCAGCTCTTTTCGCTCAAAAGAAGGATGGTTCACTCCGTTTTTGCATTGATTATCGTAAGCTCAATCGCGTAATCGTTAAGAATAAGTATCCCATGCCTAGAATCGACGACCTATTTGATCAACTCCGAGGTGCCAGTTGCTTTTCCAAAATTGATTTGAGATCCGGTTATCACCAATTGAGGGTTTGCAGAGAAGATATCCCCAAAACTGCTTTCCGCACTCGCTATGGTCATTATGAATTCGTTGTGATGCCATTCGGTTTGACGAATGCTCCAGCTACTTTCATGGACCTAATGAATCATATCTTTCGTGCATACCTTGATCGTTTTGTGGTCGTATTCGTCGATGACATCCTTATCTACTCGCCTACTGAGGAAGAACATCAATCTCATCTTGCTATCGTCCTTGAACTTTTGAGAGAGCACCAATTGTACGCTAAACTTAGTAAGTGCGAGTTTTGGTTATCCGAAGTCAAATTCTTGGGTCACGTGGTTTCGAAAGGGGGAGTGTCTGTTGATCCAGCAAAGATATAGTCCATTATGAATTGGCAACAACCGAAGAACGTGTTTGAGATTCGAAGCTTTTTGGGGCTGGCTGGGTACTACCGCCGTTTCGTTCTTAATTTTTCTCGTTTAGCGGCACCGATGACTAGATTGACGCGTAAGGGAACCCGTTTTGTTTGGAATGACTCATGTGAGACGGCTTTTCAGGAGTTAAAGAAGTGATTGACTACCGCACCTGTATATTGTGATGCGTCTAAGGAAGGGTTGGGATGCGTGTTGATGCAAACAGGGCGAGTAGTAGCGTATGGGTTGCGGCAGTTGAAAACTCACGAGCGGAATTACCCGATACAAGACTTAGAACTTGCAGCCGTCATATTTGCTTTGAAAAGTTGGCGCCATTACTTGTACGGTGAGAAATTTGAAGTATTTTCCGACCACAAGAGCTTGAAATACTTATTCTCTCAAAAGGAACTTAACCTACGTCAACGCCATTGGATGGAGCATTTGGAGGATTACGACTTCGAATTGCAATACCACCCAGGGAAAGCGAACGTCGTGGCAGATGCATTGAGTAGGAAACCGACACATCTAGCGAGTTTAGCGATTCACAATTGGAGAGCAATGAATGACTTGGGCTCCTATGCCATGCACTTTGAGGAAGTTCGGGAAGGGGTCACATTGTGTAATTTGATGGTGCAATCAACTTTATCAACCCGAGTGATTGAGGCTCAACAACACGATGAAGAAGCAGAAGAACTTCGTACTAGATTCCTTAGTGGAAAAGCTCCAGAAGGGTGGGTGATACACGCCGATCAAAGCTTGCGCTATCAAGGAAAGTTGTTCGTACCTGTTTCGTGTCGAGAGGAAATTTTGCGAGAGTTTCACCATTCCCCGTTAGCCGTACATCCAAGAGGGACGAAAATGTTTCACGACTTGCGTAGACAATTTTGGTGGTCCGGAATGAAAAGGGACGTTGTGATTTTTGTGTCCAAGTGTCTCACGTGCCAGCAAGTGAAAACCGAACATCAACGACCCGTGGGGGAGTTACAACCATTGCCAGTAGCCGAATGGAAGTGGGAGAATGTGACCATGGATTTCGTCACGGGCTTACCGAGATAACTGAGGGGGCATGATGCTATTTGGGTAATCGTGGACCGTTTGGCCAAGACTGCGCATTTCTTACCTATTCAGGTTACCGATTCGTGGATATGCTTAGTCGCTTATATATTCGGGAGATTATTCGCCTTCATGGGATTCCCATATCCATCGTGTCCGATCGTGATCCGAGGTTTGCCGCGCGTTTTTGGCAGAGTTTGCAGGCTGCTTTGGGTACAAACCTCTTATTTAGTACCGCGTATCACCCTCAAACCGATGGGCAATCCGAGAGAACGATCCTGATTTTGGATTATATGCTTCGGGCTTGTGTGATAGACTTTCGGGGTAGTTGGGAGGATCATTTGCCATTAGTCGAGTTCGCGTACAACAATAGCTATCAATCTAGTATCAAAATGGCACCATACGAGGCTTTATATGGGAGACCGTGTCGATCGCATGTCTGTTGGACTGAATTGGGAGAGGCTACGCTTGTAGGGCCGGATATGATTAAGGAGACCTCTAAGAGCATGAAAGCAATACGCCAACGCCTTAAGAAAGCTCAAGAGAAAACGACCGAACAAATTAAGGTGATTCATCAAAGGTTGTTGACCGCTCAAAGCAGACAACAGAATTATGCCGATCGTCGTCGTCGCCCGTTGTCATTTGAAGAGGGAGATCAAGTATTCCTCAAAGTATCGCTGCGTAGAGGTTTGTGTCACTTTGGGAAGAAGGAAAAGCTATCGCCGCGTTATATCGGGCCGTTCAACATTATTGAGAAGATTGGAGAGGTTGCATATCGTTTAGCCTTGCCACCAAGATTATCGGGCATAAATGACGTGTTTCACGTGTCTATGTTAAGGAAGTACGAACCGGATCCTTCGCATGTGTTAGAGTGGTCCGAACTTGAGTTAGAGGCCGATGCTTCTTATGGGGAAGAACCGGTCTGTATCCTAGATTCACGAGATCAAGTATTGAGGGGTAAAACGATACCGTTAGTACGAGTTTTATGGAGAAGTCAGGGTAGTAAGGATCAGACTTGGGAACGAGAAGACGAGGTTAGAGAAAAAGTATCCACATCTATTTCCGGAATGAACGAATGTGAGTGTTTGAAATCTAAAGTATCATGGTATTCGATTTGTTGCATCATATAGGTAGTTATAATTGTTGCGTGCATATGAGGTGTATATGTTAGCTAGTCTTGGCATGAAAAGTTTTGAGGACGAAATTCATTTAAGGAGGGTAGGATGTAGATACCCGTAAATTTATTTTATAATTTTATTGTCTTATAAATGGAAAAGTGATGGATTAATGAAAATAAAATAAAATTGGGGGTCAATGTGAGAGAATATGAAAAATCAGGGGTGGTGGTGTAATTTGTGCATGTGTGTGCACGTGTATAACAGGGAAATGTTTTCTTTTTCTTTTTCTTTTCCTTCATGTCCATTTCTTATCTCAACTCTCTCGTCTCCTCTCTCTCCCGATCTCTCTCCACCTCTCTCACTCTCCCATCCAATCACTCAAAAACCCATACCAATCAACTCCCAAAACCATTTTCTACTTGCATTTTGGGACTCGTATCTCGTTGGATAAAGCTTGGTTTGGTGTATTTTTGCTTAGTTTGGGACTCCGGAAGCTAGGGCTTACACAATCTCATTGATTTCGGTTTGGATACTTGAGGTAGGAAATTCTACCTCTTTTTATATGTTATTTGGGTTCTCCTATGTCATATTTGAGTATTTCCATGCTTTATTTGAGCTTGTATTGGTTGGTATTTGGTCTGGACCAAAATCTGTTATGTGTTGAAAAATCGCCAAAGATTCGAATTCCTACCGGTAGGATATTTTTTCTCTACCGGTAGAACTTCCTCGTTGTGATAAAGTGTACTCACTGTTTTGTGTTTGTACCGGTAGGACTACAAATTTTTCTCACCTACCGGTACCATTTTTATTTCTACCGGTAGAACTCTTGTGGACCAAAGTTTGCTCCTCCTGTCACCAGTTTGTAACGGTAGGCCACCTGTCAAAATGTTCGATTCCCTGCTCACTGAAGTCTCATTTTTTTTAAAGTTTAAAGTCTTGTCCATGGGTTTATATGATTAAATATTCATATAAAGAGGCATCAGGTTGTCCTATTAATTTCCTTGAGCACGTGATACTTCTTGTTACATTGTTCAGGATTGGTAGAGCTTTGGAATGATAAATTCGAACTTCTTGCTCGACATTTGTTCAAACAATACGCTTGAGCTTGTGAATGACGCGCGAACAATCCGGGCCCATCGACGGGTGGGTGCCTGGCAGGGGATATCAGGGTCCCATAATTAGCCTGGCAGGAGCTAATGCTCAAAATAATCACTCAAGGCCTAACCTTCAAGGTAGGTGCTTGGCAGGGGATATCAGGGTCCCAAAATTAGCCTGGCAGGAGCTTCGGCTCAGACACCCGAGCAACACGACATGTTGAGACATAAATTGAGCGGGTATGATTTATGGGTTGAATAAAAGAAAGATTGGAGATTTTGGGACACTCGTTCATGATAATTGTGCTTCCTCCGTTGTCTTGATTTTTCATTATTCGTTCGTCCGTCTCGCTCAATTGCATATAGAGTTTGCGTAGACTTTTCTACTGGCCTAGTGTAGCTCAAGCTTTATATTATTTTCAGGTGCTATTCCGGAACCGTAGCTTGCATGGCTTGGAGTGCTTGACGTGTGGACATTACTTTTGAGAGCTAATTGAAGGAGTTACCTATTCATCTTTGTAAATTTATTTTGAAAGATGCATTTGTAACTAAAATTGTAATTCTTTTGTCTTGTAATATTGTAACCACTATTTCTCTTTCGAAATTGGATACTTTTGCTAATTTGGGGCTGTTGAGCCTATGCTGTAATATTTTGGAACCTTATAGACATGGGAGTACTGTTATGGAAATGAGAATGCGGTGATTATTTTGGGTGGCGTATGGGATATTTGTGAGTATTTTTATACTGAAAATCATTTATATTTATGTTGAAAATTCAGGACGTGACATCGATAGTCTGGCACATCTCGTCGTCGCCAAAGCAAAAGACGTGGACGTCGAGATCCCAGAACCGATGAGCAGATTTCAAAAGCCAGGGACGGAGGGGCACGTGTCGAAGATACCGGAATGAAGCAAGGCCGTGATATTGAAAATTCAGCCAGTCAACGGACAGGAATTGCACTAGCCAAGGCTTGAGTAAGGTTGGGAGGGGGTTTTCCATTAGAACTACAAAAGTGTGTTGAATATAGGAAAAGCAGTAAAGGTGTGATTGTAGCAATGCTTACATCTTTCGTTTTATAGGCCAAAGAACTTACCTTGTTCCTGTGCTATATTCAAGGCTAAGTGTTAGCATCCAAACAACCTTGTAAGTAAGGACTCTGCCCTCTGAAAGCACAGAAACCGTGTGGGGGTGAAGACAAAGAGCCCCCTGAAAAAGGACAGTTGGTCAGACAAGTGGATCTATATCAGGTTTTACTGGTGTGCGCCATCATGCTAATGGTGTACACATGTTCCAATAACTACTGGCATACACACTCATATCACTGGCGCACGCCAGTAAGGTGCACCAGAAACAAGTTCTACAGCAGCTGCTGTCAGCGTTGTGCCGTTTCCAATTCCGAGTCCTGTTTTGCAAGTTTGCTGATTCATACAAGTCATGAATGGTATTTGGGGCTATGTCAAGGTGCCGGACTCCAAACGTCGCGCTTAACGAAGATTTTTGACCTCCGGCGGCCCGTGTCAAGCTAAAATTAAGGATAAGGTCAAACTCTGTTCTGGGGACTTTTGCCAAGTTTTGTCATACCATACAAGTCATATGGACTTAATGCGACTGTATGGGGGTGTCGATTTCAGTCCGAGACTAAATCGAGTCATTTTTGGTGTCTTATGTCCATTTTTGAGGCATTTTTAGTATTTTTCGGTTTATTTCCCGTCTCGGGATATTTTTACCGGTTTCGTTGGTTTGCATAGGTCATAGTACGCCTACATGGTCTTTCAAAAGTGTCAGTTTACCCTCTCAAGGAGAATTTTGAGTTTAGGCACATTAATGCCCAAAATTTCATTATTTTCCGCATGTCTGGAGGATACGTGTCGTATCCTAGGACTTTCCTACCATTTTCTTTCGAGTTAGGTCAGTTGTGTGCATATGCGAATGTCCTTTTGTCGATTCAGATCATTTGTCAGTGGATGTAGATATTAGTGGATGGTTTATCCTTTCCCTTTACCAACATTCATCAACAGGGAGTTAATAAACGAAAAATGCAATTGTTATATACTATCATATGTCAATATCTCTAAAGCAAAAGGTGGAAATGTACACAAGCGGCACAACGGCCCGAGCAAAAATAGCAATATCATGTACCGGGCTCATTCGCCCAAAAAGTCAAAAGGCGAGCAGGCCCCATCCTATGATCAAAGTGTCAGTTTCAAATGTCAAAAGGCAGCAAAGTAAATGAGGCTCGGTGACAGCCCTCAGTCATCAAAATCCTCGGCCTCATCGTCGTCGTCTTCCTCGTCATCCTCTAGCTCTCTTGGGTCTATCCGGAACCTAGGATCGCTGGCAGAGTCGGAGCCGCTGTTGAAAGGCGAGCTCTCGTCCTCTTCTTCTTCTTCTTCCTCCTCCGCTTCTCTCCTCTTCTTCTGCGATGGCCCCTCAACCGGCCTTTTCTCTGTGGGTATTCTCCTCAGCTCTCTGTGGAACTGTGGCTCGTCGCTCAGTGAGACGATCTCTACTCCTCTTTGCATGCGGGCAGCTGGTCATGAAGCACTCACCTTTCTCTAGGCAGCAGCAGGGGAAGTAGAGGTGCTCGTCGCTTTCTTCTTTTAAGCCGGAGGCCTTGCACTCTTTCACCTAGAAGCCACCCTAGCCTGGCCCTGCATTGTCAATTTCGTTTAATCATTTCAGAGTATATGTTGCGCATATTGTCTATATTACATGTTGAAATCAGATATTAAGAACAGGTACATCAAGCATGCATTATATCAAAGGTGGGTCTATCTAAGTATCGAAAGCAAGGATGGGACCATTATTCGAGTCATACCTAAGGCCGTACAGTAGGAGCCAGATCCTCCGATGGGTACTTCAGCTGCAGATGGGTACCGCTCGCTATCTTGTGAAACTCTTTCTCCATGGCTAGCATTAGGCGAACAGCCTCTCGTGCCCATTCAACTGGCACCTGTGGAAACGAGATTAAGATACATCTTAGATACAGTTCAAATAGAATACAAGGAAAAAGGAAAGCCGAAAGTGCATCATATCGGTCCTTCGATCTGTGACGGCTCCATCCTAGTCGGCTCGAACTGAATCATGGCCGCTTCTCCCTGCGGGTCCCGCACTAATAGTGTCCACAAAAGTCGAAGGAGCCCGGTCGTCGTGGCAAAACCACTCCTCTCCCTTTAGCGGGCCGTCCTGCTCTTCTGGCCTCACCTCTCCTCTCCAGCCTCCCGAGCCTCGCCCCGCATGGCCAAGTGTTCCATCACTCCAATTGATCCTACCAAGTACCCTCTCCGGTAGATAGCATAATTGCGCTCAAGCCTCAGAAAAGTAGTAAGATCTTCTGGAACGGTGAATCGCTGCAGCTCAGCAAGTGTGTATTGGCCAGTGTGCGAAGCTCGAGGTGGAAGTGGCCCAGGAACTATGAACTCGGATGAGTCCAGTGACTGTCATGTCACCCAAGTACCACTGCCACCCGAAAGCTGACTCCAATTGTACTCTGCTTGCAGTCACTACCCTGCTCTCAGCCAGATACTCCAGTTCAGGCACTATACCACTCCATGGATCCTACTCCATTTGCAGCACATTCTGACAACCAAGGCAAAAGATGTCAGCAACAACATTAAATCATTTCAGTGCATGGTTTACAGAGTCAAGTTAGTGCTTACTTGGGTGCCCGATAGCACGTCAAGGTAGGCTCTAAAGGCCAGGAAGCTCCCCTTCGACTTCTTCTAGCCCTTGTGCAGCGGTCCCCAGATCAGGGCACAGGGAAGGGTCCTCAGGTTAGGGCATGTGTTCTCTGGTGGGTACAGCTGCATGGTTTTCAAACTGACAAAAAGCATCAAAATATGGCATAAGCACAATTCAAAGACAAATGCAAGAATGGAATGAGAATTGAACTACAGGTTTCGTTTCTTACCTCCCACACTCGCCAGTAGCCGGCAGTCACTTTTGCTCCTCGCGAGAACTCGCCCATTAAGCCATAGCATGTTCCCAAAGCGGCTCCTCCTCAGCGTGCCAAGAGGCTACGCACAAGTCATAAAGGACCGGCAGGTAAGATAGGTGAACCGTGGATCTTTTGTTGGCATACAGTGTGGCCCCAAACAGGTATAGCAGGTAGGCTCTCGCCATCTGCTTCTTCTCCTGCTCTATCCCCGGCACCCTCCCCTCCAAATACCTCCTGAACTGGTCATATTGGACCGTCTTTTTGCCACCTGCCGGCACCTCACCCAGGTACCACGCCAGTGCTGCTGAGTCTCTGTGAATCCCGAAGTCAAATGGAATGGGCTCGCCTCCGACCCTCAAACCAGTGAGAGCTGCGAAGTCCGACAGGGTCACAGTCATGTCCTCGATTGGGAAGTGGAAGGTACTGGATGTGTCCTGCCACCTTTCAGCCAATGCCGCCAGTAAGGCGTGATCACTTTTCACTGCCGTCAGCGTGGGGATGAACGTGCCAAATCCTGCAGCATCTACCAACGCCCTTACCCGCTCCGGTAGGGCCCTGTACAGCTCAAGCGAGCGAGCTGAACCGCCATGTCTCCATGTGCTGGCTACTCCTCTCTGCACACCACAACAACCAAAACAATATGAATTTTATCAATGTATGCAGTTTAAATCCAAAGGGCAGTCAAATCAAGAATTTCAAAGCAATCCAGCAATCGAATCAAGCCAAAGGCATACTATCAATCGATTCAAGAGATCAAGCCATGTTATTGGTCGATTATTATTTCAAGGCATACTATCAGTCGATTCAAGTGATCAAGGCATGTTATCGGTCGATTATTGTTTCAAGGCGTACTATCAGTCGATTCAAGTGATCAAGGCATGTTATCGGTCGATTATTGTTTCAAGGCATACTATCAGTCGATTCAAGTGATCAAGGCATTCTACAAGTCGATTTCAAGTTCTAAAAGTTGCATTATTGCATTATCAGTCGAGGCAGTCTTTGGTCGATTCAGGTTCGCTATCAGTAAAGGTTCTTAAACTCTGAGCATTCTATGGTCAAGTCGGTTTTATCTAGTGTTCTATCAGTCGAATCAAGATACAACATACTTCTAAAGTCATAACTATACAAAATGGAAGCTGAGGTGAGTTCAAGAGTATACCTATGTCCAAGATGTGGACAAGTGCTGTATAGGGTCCCTCAACACTAGCTCTGTGTCGTAGTAATCCTGCAAAGGCACATAGCTATGAAACCCAGACGGGATAAAGATTGTGGCTCTGGTGGAACGAATGACTCCACCACAAACTTGGCACGGGGTGTTTTCACCCGTGACTCAGCCAGCTTCACCGCAGCCCCATGCACCCATGCCCCCTCCTCCTGGGCCTTCTCGACCATCTCGGTCTCCCTTGCGAACTCCTTGGCTTCCCTTCTTAACCTCTCCTCTTCGTTGGCCCGGGCTATCCACTATAACCTCTCCTCGCGAGCTTCTATCACTGTCGGGCTCTCCTGCATGAGTCGAGCAAGTGCCGCTTCACCCACGAACTCCGCCTATCACTACTCACAATGGGCTCATGACTGGACGATCCCACGGGCGGTATGAACTCAACTCGCTCTCTGTGCGCTTCTCTCTGCGCCTCATCCTTGGCCACCGGATCCTTACCTGCAGGATCTAGCGGAGGATGCTTTGATCAGTTTTCATCATCTCCACCACCGCCACCGCTACTACCGGCACTGATCGAGCCCAGTCTGGTCAGCACCAGACCCTCTACACCGCTCTATGGGTCCAATCGACGAACTCGTGGGCCCCCTGCTACAAAACCCACTAGTGTTCGCCCATCGTTGTCACCGCCAGCCCCGATTGCATGGCCATCGCCGCCACTGTCACTGCTTGAGAACCCTGCACCAATGTTTGACGAGCCCTTTCCGACCGGTTGATCATCGATTGGAGGCCCCAAAGCCTCAATTCTACCAACCTTTGGCCGATCACTATCATCGCCACCATTATGCCCTCTGCTGCCACCAATCTCGGCCATGGATGAGTTTGGATGAGTGGGTTTTGGAATGGAATAAGAGAATGAAGGTAAAAGTTGGGGATTTAAAAGAGTTTGAGAGGATTATGGAGTTTTGAAACCTGTGTATGGCGGTTCTGTCGTCTGTTGAAGTGTATAAGACATGGGATATCAACTGGGCCGGGTCTGGGCTCGGATCTATCGAGTTTTCTGGCGCAAATGGCGCACGCCAGTAGGTTCTAGGCCTAGGGCACAAATCATCTTCAGCGTCGAAGCCCAACCCCAATGGTAGGCCGTACTCCCCCCGATCTATGTTATCGGCCATTTCCCCAAGCAGAACCCTTCCAATTTCAAATCAACGATGGTCCACCTGTCCAATTTCAAATCAACGACGGTCCACCCATCCAATTTCTAATCAACAACGATCTATCCGTCCAAGTTTAAATCAACGACGGCCTATCCGTCCAAGTTTAAATCAACGACGGTCGACCCGTCCAGCAGTTCTTTCCCTAACGGAGTCAGTTCATTTGCAACGGATTATTCCCCAGGAGAGTCCCCTTCTTTGCCACAGTTTGCTTTGTCCACTATTTCAATTAGCGACGGTCCATCTGTCCATTCAATTCAAAGCAACAATCCATTCATCTTATTCGACCAATTAGGTTCTTTAAGTATTTGTGTTTACTTTGACTAGTATGTTCTGCTCTGGATAGCCTGGAAGGGGTGTTTAGAAAACCTTTGACATTACTTGTACCAAGTCAATAGTGCTTCAAGTGCTGTCAAAGGGGGACTACTGTAGACACCCTATTCTAGACTGTCTAGATTAGTTTACTTATGATCATTGATTCCCCGATGATGATTAAGGTCAAGAACACCCCGAGATTGTTAGTGTGTTTGAGCTTTGAGCGTCCCGAACCTCATTCAAACCTTTCAAGCCAGAACCAAACGGCCTTAGCAAAACCTTACTTGGATACATTGGTACTGTGCTGGCGTGCGCTTGTGAGCCGCCACGTGTCAGTCATTGGCCATGGACCCAATTTCACTTGCTCACGCAGGTACATGGCTGGCGTATGCCAGTCAAATCCAGTCAAATCATCACTATTCAACCACGTACTCGAGACTTTTGCGGCTACCCAGTACGCTGCACAATCTTCTGATGATTGCAAATGTGCAGAGGTGTTCCCCTTCTTCCTACATCTCCTTTCAAGCCAAGTTGATCGCATGCATTTAATGCATGGAGACTCCTCTCCTTAACCTAACCACCCTCTAACCCAACTGATCAGCCCCTCCTCAGTCCACTCTTTGGCTATAAATTCCCCCCTTGTATTCATGTGCAAGGGGTTACTCTCATTAAGGGCTCTCAAGCCTCTTTCTCCCTCTTTTGCCCCTTGGTTTCCTTGCTTCCTCTTCTTTCTTTCATTGTAAGAGTAAGCAAGCAACCCTTCCATACATCATCCATACCCACACATTCATCCTCCATCTTCCAAACACCTAGCTCAAGCTCAAATATTCCATTAAACTTCAAAAACAAAGGTATACCACCTTCGTAAAGCTTTCTGTTCTAACCCCTGAGGGGGGCTGGCAGGGTCAAGGCTGGTAATCAATACTAGTTCTGGCCCTAAAGCTAGCAAGGTAAGCCGTGCATAGTCGATTAGTGGCGCACGCCAGTACCTTTAAGCCGTACGCCAGTTCTGGCTGTACGTGCAGTGCTGGTGTGGCGATCACTACGTGGCTGTTTTTGTAACGCCCCGAATTTTGGGAACGTTAAATAAAACATTTTATTATAAAAACGAAGCGAGTCCAGCTCATTATTACATTATAAACCTTACAAAAGTACTCTTATTTACAAAACAGAGGGATCTAGGGTTCCTAACTACAGTTCTTCTTGCTTCTCCAGCTCCTCGGCTTCGAACGCCTCCAAGGTGAATAGTTCGTCCTGTTCGTCTATCAAATCTGACATATTATACCGGCGTCGCCACCCATATAATATGCCAGGGTCACCATAAGGCAACACCATGAGCTACGAAGGCTCAGTAGTATAATCCTAATACTAGCATCGATTTCCACATGATAAGTACATAAACAGTGATAAAAGACAATAACGCTAACAATCGCTTTGCGATTACCGTTGGTGTCGACTCATCGTAACCCATGTTGTTATTACCCTTTTCAAAAACACCTTTTTAACTCACCCAACCTCGGTTCCGCCGCGCCGGGTTCCCGAGTATCCTCACAATGGTTCTGCCGCGCCGGGTTCCCATTGGCACACATTGCATTGGCTCCTCTCCGCGGATAACCAAGCTATACCTCACCATGGTTCCGCAGGTCCGGTTTCCCATGGGAACACACACAAACTCACGTAATACCCTCGAGATGGTTCTTACGTAGTTTCGAAAATATTTTCCAACCGGGAAAACACAACTTCCTTGTTAAACACACCCTAGGTGCCATGTTTCTACTTTTCTCGGTTTTCGTGTCACGTTCTCATGCAAGACTCCGCGTTGTGAGACTTTTCATACCAACATGCATTCAATCAAGCCTTGAAATTAACACAACAAGATCTTCTAACTCTAGGTACATAGCATGCTTGAAACATCTTGTAAATAAAACATGCATTTTCAATTCCAAGAGATAACCTTATCTTACTTTAGTAGAACGATCAAAGTTACTTCCAAAACGTCATACAACTTATACAAAACATAAAGTTGAAATGTAAAATTACTTTATACTTGAAAAATAGGTAAGGATATCTACCTTAATCCGAAACTAGTCGGGGCCGAACTTCGGACGGCAGTAACTCGGTCAATCTTTGGCCGAATAGAGTCGTTCTTGGGTCCAAATCGAAGATCAAGAAACCCTCTACAACTTCCGTGAAGAAAGTTGATCCTAGAAACGATCTTAGGTTGGAGAAAAACGGGGGTAAAGCAAAAGACAGTAAGCTGTCTGGAATTTGGAAATCCGAATTTTACTGAACTTCGGATGCCAATAACTTGGTCATTTCTGAACCGATTGGGGTGGTTCTTGAATCTAACTTGAAGGTTTCGAAGTTTTCTACAACTTTCCAGAAGGAAGTTGGCCCTAAAAACCACTCTAAGCAAGAGAAAACTGGGGATTTTTGAAGGGGCAGTAGGCTGCCTGGAAAATCAGAAATGGTTTCTAGAGAGAAGGAAGAGCAAATGCTTCAAGGTGTGAGTTGAAATGCTTGGTAATGGCCTCTATTTATAGGCAAACTTTGGCCCTCTCCTCTCTCTCAAGGCCGGCCCCCCTCTCTCTCTTTCTCTCTCAAATTTTGACACATGTAAAGCCTACTTTTGAAAGATCAAAGGAGAATCCTTGGGTTGCATGGCTATGGTGTACCAAAGATCTATGCTTTGAACAAATAGATGGTGGAGATGAGATGAGTACAAGATCCAATGGTTGCACAATTGGTAAAATATCCAAGAAGTACATGGGAGTTGAGATTTTGCTTGGAAGCACAAAGATCTCAAGTACATGGGAGTTCAATGGACAAGTACAAGCAATCTTCCTCCTCCTTTCTCTTCCCAACCGGCCCCCCCCTCTCTCCTTTCTCCTTGGCCGGCTGCCCTCTTCTCTCTCTCCCTCTCATTCTCTTGCCAAGGTACAAAAAAATGAAAGAAAACCAATAAAAAAGTAGTACTTTAGTACTTAAGATCAAAAGTAGTCTTTTTGGCTAGGATTCTCTTCCAACCAACAATTGTGCACATGGTACTTTGAGGTAATATTCTAGTCTTCAATGTACTAGAATATAATATACTTATGGTACCCTTGTACAATTGGAAGAATCAAATCCCTACTAAAAAAAATAACTAAAGGGTACTACAAGAATCTAGTACTTGGTACCTTTCTTAATAAAAAAAAGTTGTGCTTTCACACATGGTTTAAAGAAAAGGATTAAATTAATAACCCAAGGTACTTTGGTGAAAGACTAATCTTTTACCCAATGGGTAATAAAATCCCTAACTTCTATTATCCAATGGACAATAGTTGCTAGGGTAACTAATCAAAAATGTCCATTTTTTTTAAAAGATAAAAGTACTTAGCCAAGTATACTTTTATTATAAACAATTGGGGTTTCTATTATCCAATGGATAATAGTTGCCCTAGCAATCTTTGTCCAATGGACAAAGAATAAAACCAAAATAATTAAAAGAAAAAGAGGATCAATACTTTAGTCTAGGGTTCAAAAGGTTCAAAAGGTTCACGAGGGGCAAAACGGTCATTTTGCAGTGACTAGATAGCTTCCTAGTTTAGTTTCTCCAACCGGAGGGTCAGAAACTAACTAGGCTTGCTAAGTAGGACTAAAGTGCAAGAAATGAAAGTTCAGGGGCTAAAGCGCAGAGAAATCAAATTTGAAGGGTAAAAACGTAATTATAGAAATTTAAAGGCAAATCCAAGTAATAAAATATAAAATCCAAATATTTAACGAAATTTTTAACGACTGAAAATCAGGGTTGTTACAGTTTTGTATTTATCTTTCTATTTGATCACTTTACTGCATATTAATAACCAGTTTCTTGCTTTTTGGTATTTAGAATTGTGTAGTTCTTGTTTTCAAAGCTTACTTTCCTTTGCTTTAAAAGGCCTCTGGGATTCTTCTGGTCATGTTCTAGAATCCAGATGATGTAAAGCTAAGCACTGGTAAATGATACAACTTGCATATGGTCCTTGGGGACAGGCGTACGACAGTTAAATCAAGACCCAGTGGTTGGCCCTTGCTTGATGGCTTAGTCTTGGCCTCTATTTGTTTCCCCACACTGTTTATGGGGTGCTCGGTCCTTTTTGTTTCCCTGGATCCATTTCCATTGTTTGTAGGCATTTATAAATTGTGACATAAACTACGTGGTTTGTCCTAGGTGTGCACTGGTCGTTCCAGAGCTCAGAGGATTGGTGACAAGAGGTGTGAATTTCAGCCCACTGAAGTATGCCAGTAGTAACGTCGCGTGCGCAGGTCAGACCAGCATGCAATGGCCTGGCTAGTGTATGCTGGTATGTTTTCTTGCGTGTGTTATTCTGAACCGGCATACTCTAGTTTGTTTGAAATGCTTACATGTGCTTGTTCTCAATCTATATTTAGTGATAATTGCTTCCATAAATCATCCATATCATTTTGTCACATAGGTGCAACTTGTCACTATTTTAATCCCCTTTAACCGTTCCCTCGCCCTAATTAGCTAAAAGTGATCAATGAGAGAAAAATGAAATGTTTTATAAAATGCCGAGTAGAGACCGATCTTTGGATTAAGCGAGAGGGGTGCCATAAAACCCTTCCCCTCTCGTAACATGGCTCCCGAACCTCAGTTATTGAAGGTGACGACGGATCAGTCTACAAGCCTTTTTCAAACTCAAACAGTGTAGCAAACGTTTTCAAGTTCGGTTCCATGGGTGTATACCGCAAAACCCGAGTGGCGACTCTGAATTGCAAGCGTTTCGCCGTGCTTTTCCAAAAAAGAGGGCACCCGATTTTAATTGCAAAATTGAAATTTTGGGGCATGTGCCCATATAGTCGACGTCGAAGTCTCGGCTTCTAACATGAACCTAGATTCGGCCTCGTGTCCCATCCGAGGCTCGGCTTCAGATTCGGTCTCCGGAGTGAAATGGATCTCAGGGTCGGTCAAGAAGTCGTCCGCGGCATATTCATGATCGCGCTCGGCATTTGAGTCGTCGGTTGGGTGAGAGGTCGCAGACATCCTAAAGGAAATTGGAGAAGGCACTCGGTTCTGTCCCCTGTACCTCTCAAGCAATTCGGCGATCACTAATCGGTCCGAATCGGTTTCCAAGCGATCGGAGTCCGAGGAAACATCGATGACTGCGTGAGCCAGACCTAGAAGAAAACAAAGGGAAAAATAAGTAGCTGATATTTGCGTCGGCATAGAAGAAGAGTGAAGAGTTTCGGCTAATCCTATTAGCTCACGAGTCATTGCTATCTTGAGAGGTGATTGGTGTTCCCAAAGTCCATTCTATGTTCGGCCAGAAAATCAAGACGACATTCAGCAGAATTTCAGCACCCCCGTTGAGGCTCGGAAGAACAGATTGAATCTGGGGATGAACATCACTGTTCACCCCCAGTTCTCCCAATGTTCACTTAGAATAGAAGAACCCCCAAAAAGCCCCAAAAAACCCCCAAAAAATGTATGGAAAGCAAAGAAAATTGAAGAACAATGGTAATCGATCACTTACTTGGAGTTTTTGCTGCTTGAATTAAGGCTGGAGCTGGAGATCTGGAAGAAGATCGAAGTCCGGAACGTAGTTGTAAAGAGAGAGACTCTGGATCTAGAGAGAGAAAGAGTAGAGGAAATGTTCTCTCTCCTATCACCCGCATATTTATAAGAGGTGGGAACATTTTGAATTTCTCGCCCAATCATTCCAACGCCGAACCATTGGCCAACTACAGCGTGACACGTGGCCACTCAGAGCTTCCCTCATGCTAGCCGTCTCTTCACTTGCCAAGGCGTCCTATTGACTAACACACCCGCTCGATGTTCAACATCTGTCACTCTACCATTGGGGCTCGAATTTGACCGTTGTAGTTCCCGAAGGAGGATCCTCGGCTGGGGCAGAGGTTCAGCCTAATTTGAAGTCAATCCCCATCGAGCAAGAGCGTTAGCAGGAATTGAGGGGCTATTATCATCAGTAAATGGCTCAAGCAGGGCTTCAAAATCCTCAGCATTCCATGAAAAATATTTCTAAGGCATAAAGAAATATTTTAGCCATACAAGAAAGCACACAAACTGAGCAAGGTTTGAGAATATTTCCAAGGCATTGAAGATAAACCATGTACTTGAAAAAACCCTATCAAGGAGAAGATCAAGGGCGAATCTCGAACCCCAGACCCAAAGGAGCGAACCATCTTGATCGGAGCCCCACAATTTGGTGAACCCAACGTGAATTCTTTTTCTCAATTCCACGGCGGCTCCTCCGTTCTTCCTTTCATCCGTTCTTTAAACCCCTCGCCACCACATCCCAACCACATTTCCACCCTACGAAATGGGCAGAGCACCACATCCATTTCAACCCCTCAATCTCTCTTTGCAAATCATCTCTAAAATTGGTGTCAACACTGCCTCCCCATCTCATCAGCTACCGCAACACCATCTCTTGCGTAACTGATGATGATACCATCATGTGTAAGGCTTTTCCCTCCAATCTTGGCCGCCTCAGTTTGCTATTGTTCAACCAACTGGAAGCAGGATCAATCCATAGTTTCAAACAGCTTGAGAGAGCCTTTAACTATCGGTTCATTACGAGCAACAAGCAGGCAAAGGAAGAAGACGCCTTGGCCCAAATGAAGAAAAGGCCTGGAGAGACACTTCGGAAGTATGCTGAACGTTATTGGCAATTGTTTAATGAAATACTCGGCGTTGATCAGTACTAGGCAGCGAGAATTTCAAGGATGGATTGGAAACTGGAAGCAAGATTTTAGATGAGCTGGCGATTTAGGCACCTCACAAAATGAACGAGCTTATGAGGATGGTCGAACAGTTCTACTCCTATGAGGAGTTCCTCACTGAGCGAGAACTCCAAGGAGAACAAACTTCCACTGTACCTCCAAGCCTTCATGTCCCTACCCCTCAAATAGCAGCCCCAAAGCCTGTGGTTGCAGCTCAGCCGAAGAAGCAGGTCAACACAGTCAAAGTAGCAAACAAGAAGGCTCCTAAAGCTCACGATTACGTGGCCGAGACAATAGTATTTAAGGAGCCAATTTACTTTCTCCTTCGAACCTTGGAGTGGGAGCCCTTCTTTGTTTGGCCAAACCCACCAAAACTTAACACCGAAGCTGGAAATGATAATAGTCGGAAAAGATGCTCGTACCACAACGAGCTTGGGCACTACACAACCGCTCGCATCCCATGCAAGGCCCTCTTAGAAAATCTGGCCGTTCAAGGACTCCTTGATGATCATATTGACTGGACCAAAACGCCGAGGCAACAGCCGAACGCCAAAGGTCCCAACCCCATTCCTCGACCGGTGGGAATTATAAATGTCATTCACAGTCTAGTTAACAAGGAAATGGCACAACAACTTGGGATGGAACTTGACCAAGCCAAAAAATCTTCCTAAATCTTTTCTGTTGGCTGTACCCCAAAGCGTCTGAAGACTACCGAACGTCCATGGTCAATTACTTTCACCAATAGAGATCTCCAATGCATGCAGACGTCGCATAACGTCGCACTCGTTGTGGCAGTACAGATCTCTACTCACACTGTGAAGCGGGTCCTCATAGACCAGGGGAGTTCGGCGGAAGCCATGTACTTGTGGGCATGCATGCCCTTTTCCTTTTCGGGAAAGGATTCCGTTCCCTTCCCGAAAGAGAAAAATGCCGGTTCGCGGGAGCATTTTTAGCTGGACGACAAGCGCTCGCGAAAATACAGAGTCGCTACTCGGGTTTGAAGGTCCAACACCCAAGGAACCGTATTTAGAAGCACTTGCCGCGCTGTTTGATTTGAAAAAGTTAAGGAACCAGTCTGTCATAACCATATCTGGGTTCGGGAGCCAGGTTATGTAGACACCCCATTCTGGACTGTCCAGATTAGTCTTTTTACTTCCGTTGTTGACCCAATGATGATAAACGGTCGAGAACAGTTCAGAGTCGATGGAAGGATTTGAGCTTTGGGCGTTGGGCCCTCCTCTTTCAAACCATTTCAAGCCTCTTCAAACCTCTCAAATCCCGAGCCAAATAAACCTCAGCAAAACCGTACCTTGCTTATGCCACCTTCTCCTCGGCGTGCGCCAGGCATCTGCCACGTGTCGATCATCGACCGTTGACTGAGTTTGACCTGGCGCACGGTAGGTCACAGGTGGCGTACGGAGGGTCTTGACCGGTCAAATCACCGCTTTTACAGCACGCGACCGAGGCTTTTACGGCTCCAAAGTACAGGGAACAGTGCTCCAAATGATTGTCTCCTGCTGGACCGTCCCTCACTCTCTCCTACACCTAGTCCCATGCATTTAATGCATGGGAGGCTACTCACTCAACCCAACCAGCCCTAACCAGCCCTCAACCCAGCTGATCAGCCCTGGTTTCCAGCCCCTCTCTCCACCATAAATACCCCCCTTGCATTCATTTGCAAGGGGTTAACACATTAACTCTCCAAGTCTTCTCTCCTTCTTCTCTCTTTGTTCTTGCTCTCCCATTGTAAGAGTGAGAGACAGAGAAGCTGCACACTCCCCTCCTCTCTCTGAATCAGTCGTTTATACAGCCTCCATCCTCAACAAAGCTCATCACCATCCTCTCTCTCTTGCACCAAAGGTATACCACCTTTGTGTAGCGTTCTGTTTTCAACTCCTGAGGGGAACCAGAAGGGTTCTGGCTAGTAACTGATACTAGTCCAGGCCCCTTTCTGGTGAAATAAATCAGTCGTGGGAGTCACCACATGGCGCACGCCAGCTACCATTAGCTGTACGCCACCTTTGGCTGTACGTGCACAGCTGGCGTGGGGATCATGAATGGCTCATTTATTGCTTATTTTCTTCATGTTATCACCTTATAGCATGCTAAAAACCAGTCTATTGCCTTCTGTATTTTAGAACTGTTCAAATGTAGCTTTTAATACTTGCACTTTCTTTGTTCTCAAGGCCTCTGGGATATGTCTGGTCATGTTCCAGAGCCCAGATGATGTAAAGCCAAACACTGGTTCACATGCAGACCTGGCGTACGGCCCCCACAGGGTGGCGTACGGCATGTTTGCAGAAGACCAGTGTCTGGCCCTTACATCCCAGTTCAATCTAGGCCTCTTATTCCTCCCCACTCTGTTTATGGGGTCTGCTTTGCTATTCCCTGGCTACTGGCCATCCCTTATGTCTGTACATGTACATGATCCATATTATAGACTGCGTGGTTTGCCCTGGGTGTGCACTGGTCCCTTCCAGAGCCCAGAGGATTGAGAGTAGGAGCTGTAAGAAATTGGTGTGGTGGTGTACGCCAGTCTGAAGGTGGCGTGCGCAGGGTATGCTGGCGTGTCGTGGCTTGGCCATGGCGTGCCAGCATGTCGCCTGCTCACGCACCCGACGGGCAGCGTACATCATCCCGCTGGACTTCTGGCAGCGCTTGTTCTCAATCTATGTTCTTACATTTAATTCAATTCAAGCAAGCAAGTCATCATCCATAAACATTTTGTCATATAAACTGCAACGTGTTACAGTTTTAATCCCTATTAACTGTTCCCCCGCCCTAACTGGCCAAAAATAATCAAATGAGAGAAAAGTGCAAATGTTTTGAATAAAATGCCCGAGTAGAGACCGATCTTCGGATTGGGCGAGAGGGGTGCCATAAAACCCTTCCCCTCTCGTAACCTGGCTCCCGAACCTCAGATATCGAAGGTGACGACGGACCAGTCTACGCCTTTTTCAAATCAAATCAAACATTTTTCAAATCAAAGCAAAACGTAGCAAACGTTCTCGAGTTCGGTTCCTTGGGTGTTCTTCCGCTAAAACCCGAGTGGCGACTCTGAATCGAAGCATTTCGCCGCGCTATTTTCCAGAAAGGGCCGTCCCCCAAACAATATCTATTCCAAACCAAAATCGGGCGATTTTTTTGGGGCGTGTGCCCACAGTGGCGACTCTGCTGGGGATCATTGCATTGACTAATATTTAGACATTAATACATAAATGAACAATCTTCAAAAGCCTGGCAAAACAGTACGCTCCGCGCTGCTGAAGAACGGAATGGTAACGTAACAGGATCTCAGCATCCGACCAATCCAAACTGGGGCTTTGTTATCGTTCGCTTGTGTAGTTTTGTCTAAATATTGATCAATAAAAGTGAGCCAAGCTTCAAAAGGCATTTTCAAAATTTTGCATTCCTCTCTCATTTAGTCAAACTTTGGGGTTCTTCATTTGCATCAATGTTGGATAAGCCCCGTTGAGGTGTTTTGGGTAACCGGCACAGTATACTGGAGCCCGGGGTCCTCGAATACCCAACAACCTTGGACGATGATGAGTCGTAATACCGTTCGACCATTGCTTTGCTGCACGCATTGCAGTGGGAGGTATACCACGGCTCTAGTCAGAGGAACCCCTTAAACCAAAACCAGCCTCGTCATGCGTACAAAGCACTAGAACCTTTCAACCTAAGACAGGAATCTACAGGGTAGGATTACTTGCATCTAACCCCCATAAACTGTCTATGTGTTACCGCTTTCCTTATCGCATGCCTGTACATACATACATTCCGTTTTGCGTAGGAGCATGATAGGGCGGCTTTTAGGTCTGTCTCGAGTTCGTCTCGTGATTGTTAGGACCCTGCCATGGACCGATGAAGAGTCGCGCATCTCGATGTTGCGCGTTATCAATTTCCAAAATCCTTGAGTCAAGCGAGACTTTGGGAAATCAGGACTGTTTAAGTCTATTGTCTAAACCTAATCAAAGTTTCAAATAGAAAATCAGGAACAGCGAAAAGGATGTCGTGATACCCACACCATCCAGGTTAAAGTGCTAATCACTTACACCATCAAGGCTCCGGCACAGTACTGCTTACGCCACCTCGGTTATGGTATCACGCCATCTGCATCGAGTTGTTCCGACCTCCAAAGTTGAAACTTCGATAAAGGAGCGGTCAAAAGGCTTAGGTTGTCTTGACATCCTTTAGTATCCATCGACTCAAATAAGGATACACCGTCGAAAAAGAAACCCGAGGATTCTATGGCAGCGTCCTAAACAGCATGAGTTGGACTCCCTCTAGTGTTAGAGTCTAGGAGGACACCGACGACGTTGGCATGTTCATTTTCTTTCAATTCTTTTCAAAATAAACTGCTGCAGGCTGTCATTGAGCCCATCTATTTTGCTGTTTAGCTGAACCATGGGGAGCTTCGAAATCAAGAGCCAAACCTGCTTGGGACCGTCTACGGGGTTTGTTTAAGGAATCGCTCTGGGGTTTGCTTTTGGGTCAGTTACAACGGAAGCACAGCTCTGCACTCTGTCCAGGGAGGATTCACCGCCGACTACTCCGCACGAATCTCCCCCGTCCTCTCCATCTCCACCCGTAACTCCAAAACCGATCAAGACAGAAACCCTAGACATGGCAGATATTCCTCCACCGAATCTCACAACCCTCTTAGCCAATCTTCAGCACAACCTCGCCATCATGCAACAAAGGGCTGACCAGGCCGATACCGCCATGGCTAACCTGCAGGCTCTTATCAATGAGAGGGTCCCAGTCGCAAGGATAGAAGGCGACCGACAAGAGCGCGAGAACCCAGCTGGGGAGGACATTCCGGCCGAACAGCCTGCTGCAAATCCCGAAATGGCTGCCTTGATCGCCAAGATGGCCAAGCTAGAAGAGTCGGTCGCCAAGTCCGAAAGAATCAGCGCCGGAGGGTTGGACATGGACCGTCTCTGCCCCTTTCCAAATGCACGGCTCCCGGAAAGGTTCAAAATGCCCGACTTTACGAAGTTCGACGGGACGGGTGATCCAAAGACACACTTGCTCGCTTACCACGGTGCAATGAAACTGCATGGGGCCGAAGAGGAGGCAATGGCCCAGTTGTTTCCTCAAACTCTGGCTGGCCCAGCTTTTCAGTGGTTCTTGTCTCTCGACGTTTCCAAGCGCAAAACATGGGAAGACATTGGTGCGGCCTTCTTCGCCCAGTACAGCTACAACTCCCAACTCAAAATGACCACCCGAGAGTTGGAGTCCACCAAGATGAATCCAAAAGAGTCCTTTGCGGATTTTATCAAGCGTTGGAGGACTAAGGCCGCAGTCATGACCGATCGGCCGAGTGAGAAGGATCAGATCCGTATCATCTCCCGTAATCTGCTGCCCGACTTTGCTAAGAATCTGGTGCTCGTCCAAGGGGCCGATTGGGATACTTTCTTTGAATCCGGCCTTGCCATCGAAGAAGCACTCCAAACTGGGGTTCTGCCGCGCAGCGACCCTCCTTCCTCCTCCTCGGGATCCAAAGCTAAACCTCGCGCCTACTCAGGGAGCAGCGCTGCTTTGTTCGGCAGTAACAGTTATGCCAACGCCACGTCTGCCGGAAGCAGCAATACTCAAGACTCCAACCGCACTGCCGATGTCAACCAGGTCTAAGCCCCTCCAAAACCCCGAAACCGTAATCAGCCCCGGAACTTCACCAAATTTGAAGCTCCGCTATCTCAAGTGCTGGAGAGGTTGGCCAAATCCGGTCATCTCAAACCAATGGATCCAACTCCACTGCCCCAGAATCCATCCCCTAGCCACAACCCGAACGCTTTCTGCGCCTATCACCAAATGCCCGGCCATTACACCGATTCCTGCTACCGCCTTCGCCACGCCATTCAAGATTTGGTGGACAACGGCACTCTCCCGACCCCTCCTAAGCCTAACGTCATCACCAACTCCATGCCGCAGCAT
Source organism: Rhododendron mucronatum var. ripense (assembly GCA_019656295.1). NCBI lineage: Eukaryota > Viridiplantae > Streptophyta > Magnoliopsida > Ericales > Ericaceae > Rhododendron > Rhododendron mucronatum. Next base: position 941,447 of record BPLT01000140.1, on the reverse strand, counting down.
AACGGCCACCCTCAAATCAACCAAATCAGGCTTACCTTCTCTATAATCCAACCTAGCTCCACCATATTCAACCCCACTGACCATATAGCCCCAGAGCATCACCCGAAACCTGTTGTGACCATCCCGGCAGAATTCAGTGTCAACATGTTGGCGGTTGGCTGGGATATGGAAGACAAAGCAAGGGAATGGGCAGAACTTGCTAATGACTGGAACGAGCAGTACTTTTTGGGATTCCCTCAGGCACCGGTTGACGATCACGCTCAGTTAGACCAATGGGAGGAAGATTGGAGCGCGACAAGGGCGGATCCACTCGATGGCCTGTAGCTATTCATGCTTTTCTACCAGCCAGAGCCCGTCTTACCCACAGAGGAAGACGAGGAATACGTATGGAGTGTGGAACCCGAAGTTGTACAGCCCGTCGAACTTCAGGATCTCAGCATGGGAAAAGTTGACACCAGCAATGACATGGATGAGCAAGACTTTCGCGCCGAAGAGGGAGCTGCTTCCGATGAGCCCCGCTAGCTGGGAGCTTTTCTGCCTCTGGTTGATACACTTTCGGATGCCGTGCACGAGTACGACCTTGTGGTGGGGCCAACCTTCAACATCGTCCCTTTGGATCAACCACGCCCCTTGACATCTCCAAGAGAGGATTGCTCAATCATGGTCCTCAATGCGCCGCCCGATGACCTGTGGGATGTCGATGAGATCGTTGACCTCGACACAAGCCCGCTGCCTGCTGATTTTTGGGACGACGACAAAGTGGTCGACATTCAGGTCGGGGATGAAATCTGGACCGTCGATACTGCTTTAGTGGACGGAGGCCTTTGGGATGTACCGTTCGTCACTAATCCGGGGACACCTTTTGAGGAAGCTGCCGCACAGGATCCGGCCCCTTGGGAAGGACAAGTCATGAATGATCTGGAATGGGTTATGGCTTCGGACCAGGTTGCATCGATCGACAAGGGGAAACGCAAGCTAGAGGAAGTGCCTGCTGATTTCTGGGATTTTGTGGACACATCGCCTTGGTGGGAGATCGCTAATGTCACTAGGAGCGGTCGAGCCTTCCAACCACCCAATCTTTCGGCTGGAAGCTCATCCAATCCCGGTAGTGATCAAAGACCCACTATTCCCTCTGCACAAAAGAACACTCCGGCCATTCCTAGCGAGGTGCCTGAAGAGGATGCTATTCTCAAACAGCTGGAAAGGATTCCTGCCGCCGTCTCTGTCTGGGGTCTGATATCGTCGTCAAAGGAGCATCGAGAAAGGCTGTCAGCAGCGCTAGCCCGTCTTACTGTACCAACGGACATTACCGCGGAAGCCATGGTTGCCCTAGTCTTGCCATTGCTTTCCAAGCATTCTGTCACTTTCACCGAAAAGGATCTGCCTGTGGATGGAACTGCTCACAACCGCCCATTGCACATCACTCTCAAGTGCAGGGGGCATTGGGTCCCAACGGTGCTAATTGATAACGGATCTGCAATCAACGTCTGTCCGATGAGGGTTGCTTACCGTCTGGGGCTTACAAAGGCTGACCTCACGCCTTCCAATCTGGCGGTCAAGGCCTATGACAACACGCGCCGCGTAGTCGAAGGGACTCTCATGCTAAAGCTTGACGCCGAGGGTTTTGAAATGGACGTGGAATTCCATGTGGTCGACATCCCTGCCACCTTCAACCTGCTGTTGGGAAGGCCGTGGCTGCATAGGGCGGACATCATGGCTGTACCGTCGACTCTCCACCAGAAGGTCATGCTGGGGCTACCTACCAGGACTCTAACCATCTGCGGAGACTCTGGGATCCGCCCGCTCAAGGATGATGGGACGCCTGTTTTGGGAATCATGCACGGGGAAGAAGACTCAGACTTTGGGGGTTTTGCTTTCGACACTTCTGGCTCAGTCCTGTCCATTGTCATGGATGACGACTTCATAATCAGCTCTACTGCCCTCGAAATCATGAGGAATTTGTCATTCATGCCTGGCCTAGGGCTCGGGATCAACCAGCAAGGGATCGCTGAGTTCCCTGTCTTTCCCTTTACCGAAGGCCGCTTTGGCCTGGGATACACTCCCCCTACCAAAAAGGCCAAAATAGGGAAAGACACGGGAAAACCTCAGACCCTTTATGGTAACCCCGACAGCTATTTCGTCCGTGAAGGAGGGGGGACTGCTTATCTGGGGCAGGCTGAACCGTTTTGGGATCAAGTGACTAGGACTTGGCTTCCGGGTTTTGAGATCTTCGCTGCCGACACTTGGTCTGATGACGAAGAGGAAATTGCAAAGGAGGAGCTGGCTGCAAAGGAATTCAAGAAGCAGCTGGTCGCAATCAAGGAAAGGGCTGACTGGCTGGTCGCTTTTGATCAAGGGGGTCTAGAGGAGCTGTTCTCCCAAGTGGGTTTGGTTGGCAAGGAAGATGAGGCTGAAGTGCTGATGCTTGGGCCCGACTCTCCAGATCTTCTCAACGATCCAACCTCCCTCATCGTCGAAGCAAAGGGTAGTCTTAATAACTGCATTTTTACTCCCCGTCTAACATGCATTGACGATGTATCTGAATCTGACACAGAGTCTGTCGAGTCTAAGTCTAGCTCAGAGTCGGAGTTTGTGCCTCTCGGCCCTCCACGTCATAGCTTTTACTTCGAGTTTGAGTCGACTGTACTTGGCAACCCCTCTGGGTTTTATGAAATGAATGATCCTGCTTCCGATTACTTTGCTGACTTTTACATAAACTGTGTCGACCCCGACGATGAAGGAATCGACTTTGACGGGAACATCCCGGCCGAGTTGCGTTCCCTCATCGAAAGGGAAGACGAAAGGCATGCTCAGCCTCTAAAAGAAGAAGTAATTTCAATAAATCTGAAAGATGAGGATGACCCCCGCATGATACAAATCGGTTCAAACCTATCCTCGGAGCTTCACGCTAGTACCATTGAGGCGCTCAAAGAATACTTCGAAGTTTTTGCCTGGTCTCACGCCGACATGCCTGGTATCGATCCCGAGATAGTACAGCACCGCATTCCGTTAACGCCAGGGGCAATTCCTGTCAAGCAGAAGCTTCGCAGAATGAGGCCGGACTGGGTTCAGAAGATCAAGGAAGAGGTCACCAAGCAAATTGACGCAGGATTCCTGAGGGTTGCTGAATACCCCCAATGGGTCGCCAACATCGTACCTGTACCCAAGAAGGATGGAAGGATCCGAGTTTGTGTCGATTTTAGGGATTTGAACAAGGCAAGCCCCAAAGATAGTTTTCCCTTGCCTCACATTGATGTGCTTGTGGACAACACGGCGGGGCATGCCTTGCTCTCCTTTGTCGACGGGTTCGCAGGATACAATCAGATCTTCATGGCCCCAGAGGATCAGGAGAAAACAACTTTCGTCACAGAATGGGGGACTTACTGTTACGTGAAAATGCCATTTGGACTAAAGAATGCCGGGTGCACCTTCCAAAGGGCCCAGACAACTCTGTTCCATGACTTCATCCACAAGACGGTCGAGGTGTATGTTGACGACATGATCGTAAAGGCCAGGGAGGAAAAGGACTATCTCCCTTCACTCAGACAGTTTCTTGAAAGGCTCCGAAAGTACAATGTACGTCTCAACCCGCAGAAGTGCACATTCGGGGTTACAGCAGGTAAAATGTTGGGGTTTCTGATCACCAAGAGAGGAATCGAGGTCGACCCGTCTAAGATCAAGGCAATTCTCGAAATGGAGCCCCCGCAATCCGAGAAGGGAGTGCGGAGTTTTCTGGGAAAAGTTCAGTTTATCAGCCGATTCATCGCCAAATTGACTCCGACGTGCGAACCACTGTTCCGCCTACTCAAGAAGAATGTCCCGTTCGAATGGACAGACAAGTGTCAGGCTGCTTTTGAATCAATTCAGAAATATCTGCAGAACCCTCCGGTATTAATGCCGCCTACGCCTGGACAGCCACTGATTCTGTACTTGTCTGTAACGCCAACGGCAATGGGGTGTCTGCTAGCACAGGAAGGGGAAAACAGAGTCGAGAAGGCCATCTACTATTTGAGCAAGAAAATGGTAGGAAGCGAGGAGCGCTATACCCCTTTGGAGAAGACATGCTGGGCAGTAGTTTGGGCTACCAAAAACCTTAGACACTACATGCTAGCCTATTCGGTGAAGCTGATTTCTCGAATGGACCCAATCAAATACCTATTCGAGAAGCCAGCGCTCACCCATAAGCTAGCACGTTGGTTGCTTCTGCTGGCTGAGTTCGATCTCCAGCATGTCACAAGGAAGTCGGTAAAAGGCCGTGCTGTGGCAGAATTCTTGGCAGATCACCCAGTTGAGGGGCCAGAAGATGTGAATTTCAACTTCCCAGACGAGGATGTACTGACCGTAACTGAAGAAGTATGGACGCTGTATTTCGACGGGGCTGCTAATCAGAAAGGGTTCGGAATCGGGGTGCTGCTGATCACACCAGCCGGTGCTCATATTCCGCTCGCATTCAAACTGAACTTCGACGTTACTAACAATCAAGCCGAGTATGAGGCCTGCATCGTCGGAATGGAGGCAGCAATCGCACTGGGAGTTGAGAAGCTCGAGGTTATCGGAGATTCAAACTTGGTGGTGTCCCAAGCCAACGGAGATTGGAAGGTTCGCGAGGAAAAGCTGAAGCCTTATCACCAAGACTTGGAGGAACTGATTCCTCGCTTCAATAAGGTGACTTTCACCCATGTCCCTCGCTTGAGGAATCAGTTCGCCGATGCCTTGGCGACCTTGGCTTCAATGATCGAACTCCCGACAGGGGTCAAAATGCGGCCGATTGTGATCGAACAAAGGGACCTACCCGCTTATGAATACATCAACGCCGTCGATGATGTCGATGATGGCCTACCCTGGTACCATGACATCTGGAACTTTGTGGAGCGCGGGGAGTTTCCCGCTGGGGCTACAAGGAAGGATCGGATCGCCTTGCAACGTTTGGCTGCTCAGTACATCATCTGTGGGGGAAAGTTGTATCGAAGGTCTCATTGCGGGATGCACAAGCTGTGTGTGAATGGTGCCGAAGCAGCACGGATAATGGAGGAGATTCACGAAGGAGTCTGCGGTCCTCACATGAGCGGCGTCATGCTCGCAAGAAAAATCCTCAGGCAGGGTTATTATTGGTCTACCATGGAATCTCAATGCATTGACTATGTGCGACGTTGCTATAAGTGTCAAATCCATGCTAATCTGCAGCATGTTCCTCCAACTGAACTTTTTGGTATGACCTCGCCTTGGCCTTTCTCAGTGTGGGGAATCGACGTCATCGGGATGATCAACCCTTCTGCTTCAAACGGCCACAAGTTTATATTGGTAGCCATCGACTACTTCACCAAGTGGGTCGAGGCTGAATCTTATAAGACCCTGACAACCGTTCAAGTTGCACAGTTCATCCGAAAGAACATCATCTACCGGTATGGGGTACCTCAGGCTTTCGTTTCAGACAACGGAAGCCACTTCAAGGGTAGGGTTTTGGAGCTATTCGAAGAATTTGGAATTAAGATCCATCATTCAACAGCTTACCGGCCGCAGACGAATGGGGCTGTCGAGGCTGCAAATAAGAACGTCGAAATGATCATCAAGAAGACTGCCGAGTCTGCAAGGGATTGGCACGAACTGCTACCGTTGGCCCTCTGGGGGTACCGCACTTCGATTCGCACTTCCACAGGCGCAACTCCGTTTTCTTTAGTCTATGGAATGGAAGCTGTACTCCCCATCGAGCTTGAGATTCCGTCTCTGAGAGTCATGGCTGAAAGTGGGCTCGAGGAAGCTGAATGGTTGAGTGGGAGGTTTGTCGAGCTCATGTTGTTTGATGAGAGGAGGCTCCGTGCTCTGTATCATGTTCAAGGGTATCAGCGTCGAATCGCCCGAGCATTCAATAAGAAAGTGAAGTCGAGAGTTCTGGTCGAAGGGGATATGGTTACAAAGGAGATCCGGGCTCCAGTGTTCGATCCTTGTGGGAAGTTCCGGCCAAAGCGTTCTGGGCCGTACATCATCAAGACCATCCTATCTGGGGGTGCCGCCAAGCTCATCGACCTCGACGGCAATGAATTCAGTACCTTGGTCAACCTGGATCAGCTCAAGCGTTACTATCCCTGAGGGATGCTCGTTGGATTGAAAACCACAAGGGTGGGCGATTCCAAGCAAAAGTTAGAGCAGCCTGCTAGACCCAAAACCTAAGGAGGCGGTCTAGGCAAAAATAAATAGGCAAAGTCAAAAAGCTCGCTAGACCGAAAACCTGTTAAGGCGGTTCTAGACAAAAGTTAGAGCGTAAAAGGAGAGGTAAAATACACGAGCGAACCCTTGCCTGAACTACGTTCTAACCTGATTCCCTACAAAGGGATACGTAGGCAGTCTCACAATGAGACCCGGTCATATCCTATCAAGCTGATCCACGGTCTGACATGTTGGGTTTGTACCAAGGCCGAGATGGTTCAAAGATTCAAAAGGCGGACTGGAGTCACGTAGGAGAATTCAAAAGGGGGAAACCCTTCATCTTTCAGCTTTATTTCGCAAAATTACTATTTCTAATACACAAGCTGAGCATAAAAGCCTTAAAAGAAATGAAGCATGAAAAACAGAACAAAATGCTTGAGAAGCCTAACGGCTCACAGCTTATTCTAAGTACAGCAAAGTGGTTTGGAGTCAGCCCATATTTGTTCTTGCATGCACATCTGCTCTCAGCCACTGTCTGTAGCGATTCTTTAACCGAGGGTTGAAATCTGGCATCTCCGCCTGGAGAATCCGCAGGCCCCAGCGCCTCTGATAACCGCCCAGCGTCTGAGCATTGAAGTTGGGGAGACGGAAGCCCCCGGTACTGATTCGGGTATTCTCCTGTGAAGCGCCTAGTTGGCGAAGGATCCGCCCAGGGATGTAGAATGTGAAGCTGGTCAGCCCCGCAATGACCACCCTGTCAAAGCCGTCAGAATGGATGGTCATGTCTGGAAGATCTAACCAAGGACACCTCCAAGCAATCTCATCGGGCTGCATCTCTCGCATGAATTCGTACCAGCCCTCCACATCCAAGTCAGGATACCGCATTTCCCTCTGATGGACCCGTTTTGGAAATAGGTTCCAGCCCGCTGCCGGTGGATGCAAAAGGCTCAACTTATCCGACAACCACAACTGCATGAGTGATAAAACAAGCAAGTAGTCAGATAAAGCCTGAGCGAAAAGACAACTAAGGAACTAGGAAGCAGCCTAAGCCGAGTGTCGAGGTAAAACGAGAATGTGCGAAAAACCAGAAAAAGGTGAGCTGAATGAGTTTACCTGAAGCAAGAGTGGGCTCCCACTGAAAACGGCCGATTGGCCTGTACTCACTGAATCCAAACCCATGAGTGTCTCAGCCAGAACCAGGGGAATCACGTTCTTTCGATCCCCCATTTGAGCAGCCACGCTCACCAAAGAAGGGCTGACCCGCCCGTCAGCAGGAACGAGCAGATAAGCCGCAAGCAGACAGACAACCAGGGCGAAGCGCCGACGTGCTTGAACTTCGTCGCTATTCGGACTATTCAAGTCGACATCTGGGCTGTACATTTCAACCAGCCGGATAACGTTCACCTGGCCACCTTCCAGGATTGTGTTCGCCAGCCCCCGAGAAATTCCAAGCGAGCTAGCCAGCAGTTTCGGCATGCTCACTTGATAGGGAGGGACGACGAGCGTCGGGGACGCGTAGGTGCGGAGGTACGCCTGAAATTCCTCCACGGTCGGGCACATCTCGTCGTCGCCGAAGCGGAAGACATGGACATCCGGGTCCCAGAACCTCAGGGCGGCCCACAGCAGCGCCGGGCGAATCGGCACATGACGAAGAAAGCGGAAAGAAGCGAGCCCGTGGTATTGGAAGTTGAGCCAATCAACACCCAAAAAGGACACTAGCCAAGGCTTGAGCAGTGTTGGGAGGGGATTATCCATGGACAAAGCAAATGCTAGAAAAGAAAAGGGGAGTAATTGGTGCTGAGAATGCCCTGAAGGAAGCACCCCAGCTTTATAGGCTTTCAAACGACCGTTGTAGATCACATGGGACATGGAACCAAATAGCTAGCCTCCAAGGAAACATTATACCAAGTACTCTGCCTCCCCTGAACTCTCAGAAACAGTGGGGAAACCGTGTGAGGGCGAAAACAAAATGCCCCCTGAAAAAGGACAGTTGGTCAGTCAAGTGGACCTGGCTCACAGTAACTTGGCGTATGCCAACCCAAACCTGGCGTACACAGGGTTTTCACCATCCTGGCGTACGGGCTCAACAACCTGGCGTACGGTATTTTGGTACACCAGAAAGCCAGTTTCCAGCAGCAGCTGCCGTCGCATGGTCGTTTTTAATTCCAAGGCTTGCTTTGGCTATTTCTTGATTCCTACAAGTTTCAAACATCACTTGGGACTGCAGCAAAGCGTTGGATCCCAAAAGCCGCGCCCGTCGAAGATTTTGGACCTCCGGAGGCCCGTGTCGAACTAAAATCGAGGATACAGAGGGTCAAACTTCGTTTTGTAAGGTTTTGCCAAGTTTTGTTACACCGTACATGTCACATAGGACTTATGTGACTACACGGAGGTGTCGGTTTCGATCCAGGACCATATCGAGTCGTCTTTTGCGTCTTATGTCCCTTTTTGCGACATTTTTAGCCTTTTCATGGAATTTTCCTTATGTCGGGACGTTTCTACCGGTTTCAATGGATGGTACAGGTCATTGTACGTCTCTATAGTCTATTCGAAGTGTCAGTTTCTTCTGTTTTGGAGGAATACGGATTTTGGTCTATTAATACCAATTTTCCCGTATCCTCCGCGTGTCTGGGGTATATCTCGTATCCTGGGGCTTTTCTGTACCTTTTTCTTCGAGCTAGACCCATTTTTGCACATATGCAAGTGTCTGTGTCGATTCAGAACTATCATCAATGCATGTTAGATGTTAGGGGATGGTTTGCTCGTTCCTTGAAACACAAAATTCAATAACTAAAGGAATCAACAAACAGAAAATGCAGATATTATTTCTACCATGTCAAAGTCCTAAAAAGAAAAAGGTGGGAATGTATCAAAGCGGCACATCGGCCCGAGCAAAACTCGACATGTATTAAGGCACACTCGCCCAAAAGTCAAAAGGCACGCAGGCCTAAATGTCAAAGTATCAAAGTGTATCAAAAGTCAAACAGCAAAATAGACTAAGGCTCAGTGATAGCCCTCAGTCATCGAACAAGTCCTCGTCATCCTCCTCCTCCTCGCTCTCTACCAGCTCGCGCGGGTCTATCCGGAACCGAGGGTCCTCCACGGAGTCAGAGTCGCTGCTGAGGGACGTGCTCTCCTCCTCTTCTTCTGCTTCCTCTTCTTCTCTCCTTTTCTTCTGCAGAGGCCCCTCAGCAGGCCTCTTCTCCGCAGACCTCTTCCTCAGCTCCCGGCGGAATGGGAGATCCTCGCTAGCAGGCGCGACGCGTACTCCTCTCTGAGTGCTCGCTGCTGGTCGAGATGAGCTCGGCGCGATCTTCTTCTGAGGCGGTGGCCTCACGCTCTTCCTCCTAGGAGCCGCTCTAGCCTGCCCCTGCATTGCATTTAGCTTATTAACATTTGTGTACATATTGCATATATATATTGAAATGTGAAAGCAGGACATTATTCTATCAAAGTTTCAAAGTCATACCTGAGGCCGCACAGTAGGAGCTGGAGCTGGAGCTGGATAGTGCAGCCGCAACTGGGCGCCGCTAGCAATTCTATGGAACTTTTTCTCCATGGCCTTCATCAGGCGCACCGCCTCTCGCACCCACTCCATCGGGGCCTGTATTACAAACAGTGATCAAGTCAGTTTGCGAGACAGGTATACATATGCAAATCAGAGTAAACAAGGGAAATGCAAGGGATGCTATAGTATCGTACCGGTCCTGTGATCTCCTCGGGCTCTCTCCTAGCGGGCTCGAACTGAACGGTAGCCTCCTCTCCCTGAGCATCTCACACAGCCAGCGTCCAAGAAAGCCGAGGAAGGCCCGTCGCCCTAGCCGGCTCACTCCTCTCCCTCGAGCAGGCAGTCCTGCCTTGCCCGCGCCTCTCCTCCCCAGCTGCTCTAGCCTCGGCCTCTACAGCTCCGTGCTCGACAACTCCAAGTGGCCCCGCCAAGTACTGCCTCTGATAGACCGCATAGTCACGCTCGGGCCTCAAGAAAGCACTAAGGCCTGCCGGGACGGTGAAGCGCTGCAGCTCAGCCAGCGTGTACTGGTCCGTGTGGGAAGCGCGAGGCGGAAGTGGACCCGGCACTACAAACTCTGAAGCCTCAAGTGACTGTTGTGTCACTCGGTCCCCTAAGTACCACTGCCACCCAAAGATAGACTCCAGCAGCACGCGGCTCGCAGCTACCACCCTGCTCCGGGAAAGGTACTCTGGCTCAGCCTCCGTGGTCCTCCAAGGATCCCACTCCACCTGCAAGCATTCAACAATCAAGCAACAAACAGTCGATCAGCGACAGCATTGAAGCAATTCAAAGGCAAAAGTAGGCAATAAAAGTTTGAGTTCTACCTGGGTGATCGACAGCTCGTCAAGATACGCCCGGAAGGCCTGGAGGCTACCTCTTGCCGCCTTCTTCCCTCGGTACTGTGGCCCCCATATCAGAGCACGGGGGAGCATCTTCAAGTTCGGGCAGGAGTTCTCCGGAGGGTACATTTTCAGCACTTCGTATGCCCATAGCTGCAAGTTCAAACAATCAAAGCATCAGTACAGCAGTCGAATTTCAAAAGGAAGGAAAGTACTCAGAAAAGTAAAGGTTACAAGTCCGTTCTCCTTACCTCCCACACCCTCCAAAGGCCGGCTATCGCCTTCTTCCGCCGAGAGAACTCTCCCATGAAGCTGTAGCACGTCCCCAGAGCAGCACCTCCCCAATCGTACCTGGCCGCCGTGCGCAAGTCAAACAAAGCCGGCAAGTAGGCCAAGTGCACCGTGGACCTCTTGTTGGGGTACAGCGACGCCCCGAACAAGTACAGCAAGTAGGCCCTCGCCATCTGCTCCTCCTCCTGCTCCGAGTGCGGGACCCTGTCCTTCAAGCGCCAATGGAACTGGTCGTGGGTGAATGTCTCCGAGATACCCACGGGCACAAAACCCAAGAACCACTGCAACGCCTCCGGGTCTCTGTGGATCCCCGTGTCGAACGGAATAGGCTCCCCTCCTACCCTCAAGCCTGTCAAAGCAGCAAAGTCCGCCGGAGTCACCGTCATCTCCCCGATCGGAAGGTGGAAAGTGTTGGAGGCGTCCCACCACCTCTCCGCCAGCGCCGTGAGCAGGGCGTGATCGCTGAGCGTGGCCGTCTGTGTGAGGATGAACGACCTGAACCCTGCAGCATCAACCAAGGACCTAACCCGCTCGGGCAGCCCTCTGTACAGCTCAAGGGAACTAGCAGGACCACTGTGCCCCCGTGTACCGCCTCTCGTCCTCTGCACACCATAAAAGCAACAGAACAAGAGCTTCCGTTAGCAGGCATATTATAACAAGCAGTCGAATCTAGGTTCAATTCAAAAGGGCATTCAACATTCTATGTTCAATTCAAGGTCCGTGTTTACCATGAAGTCGAAGCAAGTTATTTCAAAAGCATGATATTCTATGTACGCAAGGTATCCTACTCAGTCGAATCAAAGGCATTGACATTCTATCAGTCGAATTCAAATTCCGAAATATCAACAAGTCGAGGCAGCCTATAGTCGATTCAAGTTCGTTATCACACAGTTCTATCAAAGTTCTACAGTCGAGTTCAAGTGTTTTCTACCCGAGGTTCTATCTACCAAGTCAAGCTATCAGGCATATATATGTCGCTATGCTATCAAACATCATGCTCAAGTAAGCTAAGTACAAGCATAGTAATAAAGGACTACAAGAGAATCAAAAGTGGAATACCTGCGCCCAGTCCACCGATAAGTGCCACTCTAGGTCTCTCAGCACGAGCTCCGCATCGTAGTCATCGCGTCGGGGGATGTAGCTCTCAAACCCGGACGGTATGAACAAATGTGGCTCCGGGGGAACATAGGCCCCTGCCTCAAAAGCCGGACGGCCTGCAGCCCGCATCGCCTCTGCCCGTGCCACCGCTCGCTCACGAGCTAGGCCACCCTCCTCCTGCACCTGCTCAACTACCTCAGTCTCCCGCACGAAAGCATCCTCCGCAGCCTTGGCCCTCTCGGCCTCAACCCGCAGGCGCTCCTCCTCCTGAGCCTGCGCAATCTGTCTCAGCCTCTCCTCCCGGGCTGACATCACCGCTTCCACCACCATTGGGTTCTCGCGCAATAGCCGGTCAAGCACCTCCTCCGTCACAAACTCCGCGAAATCCCCGCGCGTAATGGGAACATGCGCTGAGGACCCCGCCGCTGGTCTGAACTCTGCTGGTCCTGTGGGTCCCCCAATGGGAGCCTCCTCCTCCACCACAGCATCCTTGCCCCGCGCCGGATCTCTTCTCCGCACATCCGACCGATCATCACCGCCACCAACATCACCGCCGCTGCCGCCGCCGTGGGTCCCTGTCAAAACCGAACCCGTGACTACCAACCCCTCTACACCACTCTCGAAGTCCAAGCGTCGCACGTGTGGGCCCCTTGTCTCGACGACGGGTGGCGTACGGTCGGTCGACCCTGGCGTACGCCGCCCGTCGCCGTCGACCACCTCTGTTGCATGGCCGCCGTCGCCCCCATCGCCGCCTGGGATCACTGCACCAACGTCCGACGAAGGCTCGCCTGGTGCCTGATCGTCGATTCGAGGCCTCTCAGCCCCGTCTCCACCCGTTCTTGGCCGTTCCTCGTCCGTGCCGCCGCCATTGCCGTCGCCCCTACTGATTTCGGCCATGAGTGAGTATGGGTACAGTGTTGAGAAGGAGAGAAGAGGTTGGGAGAAGTTTTAGAGGATTTGGAAGTGTTTTGGGCGTTCAAAAACCGTAGAAGAGCGGTTTCTGCATTCTGCAGAAGTTTATACGGCATGGGGACCGACTGGGCCGGGTCTGGGCCTAGATCTGGACCGGGCAAACAAAGAGTCCTGGCGTACGCCAGGTCATGCGTACCGTACGCCACTATGTAATGGGCCGTGGGCCCAAAAGGCTTCGGATCAAATTTCCCTCTACAACTAAGGTCCCGGATGGCCCAGTGCTTATTCGCACCATTGGTGGGTTTACTCCCCAAGCAGAGTCCCGTCCAATTTCAATTCAACGACGGTCCACCCGTCCAATTTCAATTCAACGACGGTCCACCCGTCCAATCTCAATTCAACGACGGTCCACCCGTCCAATCTCAAATCAAAGACTGTCCACCCGTCCAATCTCAAATCAACGACGGCCACCCGTCCAATTTCAAATTCAACGACGGTCCACCCGTCCAATTTCAAATCAACGGCGGTCCACCCGTCCAATTTCAAATTCAACGGCGGTCCACCCGTCCACTTTCAAATCAACGACGGTCCACCCGTCCAATTTCAAATCAACGACGGTCCACCCGTCCAATTTCAATTAAACGACGGTCCACCCGTCCAATTTCAATTCAACGACGGTCCACCCGTCCAATTTCAAATTCAACGACGGTCCACCCGTCCAATTTCAAATCAACGACGGCAACCCTTCCCATTTCTGCCCTCCGCGAGCAGCAATCTTTCTCAAATAATCCGTCTGGCCGAACTCACTGATCAGGTTCTTTAAAGTTCATGCCTTCTTTATCTTGCTCAGGATAGTCAAGAGTAGGGTGTCTAGACAACCTTTGACGTTACTTGTCTCCACTCAAACAAATGGTGCTCCAAGTGCCGTCAAAGGGGGGCTTCTATAGACACCCCATTCTGGACTGTCCAGATTAGTCTTTTTACTTCCGTTGTTGACCCAATGATGATAAACGGTCGAGAACAGTTCAGAGTCGATGGAAGGATTTGAGCTTTGGGCGTTGGGCCCTCCTCTTTCAAACCATTTCAAGCCTCTTCAAACCTCTCAAATCCCGAGCCAAATAAACCTCAGCAAAACTGTACCTTGCTTACGCCACCTTCTCCTCGGCGTGCGCCAGGCATCTGCCATGTGTCGATCATCGACCGTTGACTGAGTTTTACCTGGCGCACGGTAGGTCACAGGTGGCGTACGGAGGGTCTTGACCGGTCAAATCACCGCTTTTACAGCACGCGACCGAGGCTTTTACGGCTCCAAAGTACAGGGAACAGTGCTCCAAATGATTGTCTCCTGCTGGACCGTCCCTCACTCTCTCCTACACCTAGTCCCATGCATTTAATGCATGGGAGGCTACTCACTCAACCCAACCAGCCCTAACCAGCCCTCAACCCAGCTGATCAGCCCTGGTTTCCAGCCCCTCTCTCCACCATAAATACCCCCCTTGCATTCATTTGCAAGGGGTTAACACATTAACTCTCCAAGTCTTCTCTCCTTCTTCTCTCTTTGTTCTTGCTCTCCCATTGTAAGAGTGAGAGACAGAGAAGCTGCACACTCCCCTCCTCTCTCTGAATCAGTCGTTTATACAGCCTCCATCCTCAACAAAGCTCATCACCATCCTCTCTCTCTTGCACCAAAGGTATACCACCTTTGTGTAGCGTTCTGTTTTCAACTCCTGAGGGGAACCAGAAGGGTTCTGGCTAGTAACTGATACTAGTCCAGGCCCCTTTCTGGTGAAATAAATCAGTCGTGGGAGTCACCACATGGCGCACGCCAGCTACCATTAGCCGTACGCCACCTTTGGCTGTACGTGCACAGCTGGCGTGGGGATCATGAATGGCTCATTTATTGCTTATTTTCTTCATGTTATCACCTTATAGCATGCTAAAAACCAGTCTATTGCCTTCTGTATTTTAGAACTGTTCAAATGTAGCTTTCAATACTTGCACTTTCTTTGTTCTCAAGGCCTCTGGGATATGTCTGGTCATGTTCCAGAGCCCAGATGATGTAAAGCCAAACACTGGTTCACATGCAGACCTGGCGTACGGCCCCCACAGGGTGGCGTACGGCATGTTTGCAGAAGACCAGTGTCTGGCCCTTACATCCCAGTTCAATCTAGGCCTCTTATTCCTCCCCACTCTGTTTATGGGGTCTGCTTTGCTATTCCCTGGCTACTGGCCATCCCTTATTGTAGACACCCCAATCTGGGTTTCTAGATTAGTTTACTTATGGTTTTTGATTCCCCGATGATGAAATGGATCAAGAACACCCCGGGAATGATAGCGTGTTTGAGCTTTGAGTGTTTGCAAAACCCTTGAACCTAACCTAGCCTAAGCCACTTCAAAAACCAAAAACCTTGCTGGTCCGCGCCAGGGCGCAACCATCCCGCGCCCGGGCGCACCATCGCGCGCCAGAGTCACTCCATCGCGCGACGGTCCAACCTACCACCAATCTTTCCTGAGATGGGCAGTTGGCCACCCATGCAACTCTCAGCAGGCCTCGTGGACTGGCTAAACCCCTCTCCTGGCACCAACCAGATTCACCTCCCTCTCCCTATAAGTATCCCCATTTGTTTCTCTTTCAAAGGGTTCCAAAAATGTTCAAAGGGTTACACCTTGGTTTATAATATCACAAGCTATCTTGTTTCCTTGCTTCTATCACCCACACAACCTCAAGAACATAGCTTGTTCTTCCACCTCAATCAACTTCAAACATCAAAAGCTCAAATACACTTTCAAACCCGAAGCCAAAGGTATAGCTTACCTTTGTTCTGTTTCTGTTCTGATCTCTGAGGGGGGCTGGCAGGGTCAAGGCTGGTAATCAATACCAGTTCTGGTCCTAAAGCTGGCGAGGTTTCAAAAACCGTCATGGTAGGAACCAGCGCGCGATGGTCCCACTCTCTCGCGCGACACTTCGGTGTTGCACGCGATGGACCGCGTGGGGATTGGTGTCCTACTGTTTTATGTTGTATTTTGTATATAGATCACTGTTAAGCATGCTAACAACCTGTCTATTGCTTTTCCTTTGTTAGAAATTGCTAGTTGTAGTTCAATTTGTATTTCTGCTATTATGGAATACCCTTGGGACCATTCTGGACGAGTCCCAGAACCCAGAAATGTGTAAACCAAGCACTGGTCTGGTCCGCGCCAGGGCGCAACCATCCCGCGCCAGGGCGCACCATCGTGCGAGGGTTTCACTCCATCGCGCGACAGTGCGCCAGGGCGCACCATCGCGCGCCAGACTCACTCCATCGCGCAACAGTGCGCCAGGGCGCATCCTCGCGCGCCAGAGTGACTCCATCGCGCGATAGTTTGCCTCTGACCAGTGAATGGCCTTGCACGGGTAACTTGGATTTAGGCTGTTATTCTGTCCCCACACTGTTTATGGGGTGTTTTATCAATTTCTAGGGCTTTTAAGTCTTTAAACTGTATATTATGCTGCCTATAAACTGCGTGGTTTGTCCTGGGTGTGCACTGGTCCTTCCAGAGCCCAGAAAGTTTGAGAATAAGAGTTGTGGGTTTAAGCTCACCAGCGCGCGCGTGTTTTAGAGTTGTGTGCGCAAGAGTGAACAGCATGCAGTGACTTGTTCAGTGCATGCTGGTTTCTTCCTACGCACGTCACTCCAAAACATGGGCTTCCCAGTTTGTTTAAACTCCCACGGCAGTCTGTTCTCATCCTATACTAACTGCTCATTCATGCTATCTATCACATCCTGCAAACATGTTACAGTTTTAATCCCCGATTAACTGTTCCCCCGCCCTAATTGGCTAAAGAATTGATTAATGAAACAGAATCGCAAAACAAACATTTTCGCAAATGCCTAAGTAGAGACCGATCTCCGGATTGGGCGAGAGGGGTGCCATAAAACCCTTCCCCTCTCGTAACCTGGCTCCTGAACCCAGATATGATTATGACGGACTGGTTCCTTAACTTTTTCAAATCAAACAGCGCGGCAAGTGCTTCGAAATACGGTTCCTTGGGTATCGGACCTTCAAACCCAAGTGGCGACTCTGTATTTTTCGCGAGCGCTTGTCGTCCAGCTCAAAAAGCGCTCCCGCGAACCGGCAGCATCTTTCCTCTCTCAAAAGGGTGGGGAACGGAATCCCTTTCCCCGGAGGAAAGAAAGATCGGGGCAATTCGCATTGCCCACAGTGGCGACTCTGCTGGGGATCGAATCAATATTAGTCTATACTTAGAAGTTAATACGCTTGGGAACAATCCCACAAAAGCCTGTCAAAACGGTGAGCTTCGCGCTGCCGAAGAAAGGATTGGTGATTTAACAGGTCCTCATGTCCGGCCATCCAATCTGGGGCTTTTCCGATTGTTCTCTCGTGTAGTTTCTTCTAAGTATTGATTAATAAAGAGAGCCGAATTTGAAAAGGCATTTGCGAATTTGCGATTCTGTTCCATTAATCAATTCTTTTAGCATCTTCATTTGCATCGATGTGGGATAAGCCTCGTTGGATCGTTTTGGCAAGCCGGCACGGTTTACCGGAGCCCGGGGACCCCGAATGACCAACAACCTTCGACGATGATGAGTCATTCTACCGTTCGACTGTTGCTCTGCGGTTACGCGGGTAGCGGGAGGTATATCTTGGCTCTAGTCCGAGGAACCTGTTTCAAGCCAAAACCAGCCTTTGCATATACAAAGCACTAGCACTCTCCAAATTAGGACAGGTACCTACAGGGTAAGTTTACTTGCATCTAACCCCCATATACTGTCTACGTGTTATTGCTTTCCCTATCGCATGTACTGTACATACATTATTTTGCATAGGAGCATGCTTAGAGTGGTTCTTTCTTTCGAGTTTGTCTTGCGCAGTCTAAGACGTTGTTGGACCCGATGAGGAGTCGTTCATTCTGTCGAATGTTCGTTATCAATCGCAAAGTCCTTAGTTCATTGAGACTTTGAGAAATCAAAATTTACTACACCCTTGGCTCATGCCCGGTTAAGAATTCAACCGAAAATATGGAACAACAAAATTGGTGATGCTGTGTCACTGGCGCCACCCAGGTTGAAGTGCGAAGTCACTATACACCGCCGTGTTCAAGGTTAAGGTGACATGTCATCACCACTAAGTTGTTCCAAATTCAAAGTTGGACCTTCTAATGGGACTAGTCGAAAATTTAGTCTATTTTGACATCTTCTAGGATCTGACGATCTACTCAAGGACACATGGCCGAAAAGAATTCTGAGGATTCTGGCAACGTCTGAAATTCGTGAGGCAAACTCGTCTCTGTTTTTGTACGTACATACCGTTTTGCATAGGAGCATGTTTAGGGCGGCTTCTAGGTTGTTTCTCTTTCGAGTCTGTCTTATGCCTATTAGGACGCTGCTAGACCCGATGAAGAGTCGTGCATCTCGATGGTGCACGTTGCTAAATTTTCAAAGTCCTTAGATCAGCGAGACTTTGGGAAATCAAACCTTTTTAAGTCCTTGGCTCATCCCTGATTAAAGTTTCAACCGAAAATAAGGAACCACAAAGTATGGATGGTGTGTCACTGGCACTACCAGGTTGAAGTGCGAAGTCACTATACACCGCGGCGTACAAAGTTAAGGTGCCATGTCATCTATACCAAGTTGTTCCAAGTTCAAAGTTGAAACTTCGAGAATGGAATAGACAAAGGCTTAGTCTGTTTTGACATCTCTTAGTGTTAGTTGATCTATTCAAAGGATACACCCTAGAAAAGATTTCCGAGGATTTTGGCAGCGTCCAAACATCATGAGACAGACTTGTCTGTAGTTGTAGAGTCTAGGAGGACACCGACGATGTCATGTGCATTGCATTCTAATTGCTGCAGGAACGTCACTGAACTTTCAATTACTTTACAGTCTAGTTTGGAACCATTGCACAGAACAAGAGAGTACTGAAAGGAAGAGCCAAACCTACTTGGGAACGTCTGCACCGGAATTCGGTTCAAAGGCTTGTCAGGCTAGATTCCCTGTCAATCACAACGGAGGCTTCTCCAGGTTCACTGTTGGCCGCCCTACAGTCGGGTTCGCCATCGATATTGCAAAAAGCCACGCCGCCGGCTTCACCATCTTCAGCTTCATCATCAAGCTTCACTAAAAAACCTGTCATGGCAGATCAGCCGCAACCGCTCACTCTGGAAACCCTGCTCATGAACCTCCAGAACAGTATCACTGCTATGCAACAAAGGGCCACTCAGACTGATGCCTCCATCTCCCGTTTGAATGACCTTATCAACACTCGTCTTCCACCAGCAGCTGAAGAGGAAGGCGAGGACGATGAGGATGTTCATGCAGAACCCGTCTTTGTCGAGGATCCAAACCATGAAGGCCGGCTCATCGTTCAGCCCACCCCTAGAGAGGCTCGTGTGCCTGCTCCAAATCCAAACCCCGCTGTTGTTAGGCATGTTCAAAACCCTGACATAGCTGTTCTTATGGCCAAGATAGCTAAGCTGGAAGAAGCTGTTTCAAAATCTGAGAAGATCAGTGCAGGAGGAATTGATCTGGATCGTCTCTGCTTGTACCCTAATGCTAGGCTTCCTGACAAATTCAAGATGCCTGACTTGGTTAAGTTTGACGGGAGCAGTGATCCCAAGACTCATCTCTTTGGCTACCATGCTGCAATGAAGTTATTGGGTGTAGAAAGTGAGGCCATGTCTCAGCTTTTTCCTCAGACTCTCTCTGGGCCTGCCTTCCATTGGTTCATGTCGCTCGACATCTCCAAAAGAAGAACTTGGGAGGATATTGGGGCTGCCTTTGTTGCACAATACAACTACAACTCTCAGCTTAAGATGACTACTCGGGAGTTAGAATCCACCAGAATGGAAGCAAAGGAGTCCTTTGCGGATTTTTTTAAGAGGTGGAGAGCCAAAGCCGCATTGATGACTGATCGCCCGAGCGAGAGGGATCAACTCCGCATCATCTCGCGCAATCTCCAACCCGATTATGCCAGGCATCTGGTTCTTGTTCAAGCGTCTGCTAACTTTGAAACCTTCTTCGACTCTGGCCTGGCCATTGAAGATGCACTACAGAGTGGAATTTTGTCTAGGGGAGAGTTTTCCTCACAAAAAGCTAAGCCGAGGGCTTACTCTGGAAACAGTAGCGCTCTGTTTGGTAACAGCAACTACTCCAATACAGCTACAAGTGGGGACAACGCTGCTGCTTCCCCCAACTATATAGCCGACGTCAATCAGGTTCAAAACGCCCAAAGCTACCGGGCCCGAACCCAACCTCGAAGTTTCTCTGTCTTTGAGGCACCTCTGTCCGCAGTGATGGAAAAACTCGTCAAGTCTGGGCATCTCAAACCCTTGATCCCAACTTCTCCGCCAAAAGTTCTACCTTCTGGTTACAAACCTCACCTCTTCTGTGCCTTCCACCAAATGCCTGGCCATCCTACTGACGCATGCTATCGTCTTCGACATGAGATTCAAGATCTCATTGACAATGGCACGGTTCATGTTCCACCAAAGCCTAACGTCATTTCCAACTCCTTGCCTCAACACAACTCTGACCTTCTGGTTGGTCAGATATCTATCACCTCCACTCAAATCAACCCAAGCTCTACCATATTCAACCCTAGCCACTATATCATCCCAGAAAGCCAACCCAAACCAGTCGTATCCATCCCGTTTGAACCGGAGGTTAACATGATGGCTGTAGGTTGGGCAATTGAGGTCTTCACTGCCGACACCTGGTTTGACAGTGATGAGGGGCTTGCAAAAGGGAAGACTGACCGGCCGAGGTCCAATGATCAAAGGAGCACCGAGTAGGTTTGGTTAAAGAAGCTAAGGAAGCTGAAGTGCTGTTGCTTGGGCCTGACACCCGCTGGATCCTACCTCTTTTTGTGGAAGCTATGGGTAGCTTTTTAAATATTGCATTTTCAAACCGCGTCTAGTTTGCATTGGCATTTTGTCTGAGTCTGACACAGAGTCGTTTGCATTTGTCTAAGTCCAGCTCTGAGTCGGAGGTTGTGCCTCTTGGCCCTCGACGTCGTAGCTTTTGTTTCAAGTTTTGAGTCTGCTGTACTTGGCAACCCCGAGGGGCTTTCTTTATGATATGCTTTATCTTGCTTCTAAGTACTTCGCTGACTTTTGAATAAACTGTGTCGACCCTGACGACGAAGGGATAGATTTCGATGGGATCATCCCCAAGGAAATGTGTTCCCTCGCCGAAAGGGAAGACAAAAGGCATGCTCAGCCTAATAATTGAAATAGTAGTTTTCAAATAAACTTGAAAGATGAAGTAGACCTCCAAATGGTTCAAAACTGGTTCAACATTGTCCCTAGGGGAGCATTGTGTCCAGTCAGACAGGCTCGAAGAGTTCATCAATGTTTTGGCAGGGTCTCTCAAATGACATGCCTAACGTTGACCCTGAGATAAAAGAACATCAAATCCCCCTACTACCGGATGCCAAGCCAAAAAGCAGAAGCTCAGAAGGTCTAGCACCTCATACCATCCTCAAATTTGCAGGAACAGCGTTCCGCCAAGCACAAATTGGAAAGTTCGAAAGTGGCCTGGA
The DNA here is from genome assembly GCA_019656295.1 of Rhododendron mucronatum var. ripense. Lineage (NCBI taxonomy): Eukaryota > Viridiplantae > Streptophyta > Magnoliopsida > Ericales > Ericaceae > Rhododendron > Rhododendron mucronatum. Next base: position 920,111 of record BPLT01000140.1, on the reverse strand, counting down.
GCAAGGCATGTCAACTGAAGCACTTTGGACCTTGCATCCATTTCATCTGAGGGTGCGGCCATTTCATCGACCTCGATGGCAACAAATTCAAATACCTTGGTCAGCATGGATCAATTCAAAAACCTTTTCCTTGAGAGAAGCTCGTTGGGCTGAAAACCCCAAGGGTGGGCAGTTCCAAGCAAAAGTTAGAGCAGCCTGCTAGACCAAGAACCTATGAAGGAGGTCTAGGCAAAAGTAAAGGCAACATTTGAAAGCTTGCTAGACCGAAAACCCGAGTGGGCGGTTCTAGGCAAAAGTTAGAGCGTAAAAGGTGAGGTAAAACACACGAGTGAACCTTGGCCTGAACTACGTTTTGACCTGATTCCCTAGCTTGGGATACGTAGGCAGTCTCTCATTGAAACTCGGTCACAATCTATCAATTGGATCCATGGTTGACGTTTGGTACACATCAAAGGTCGAAGAGGTTCGAAGATCAAGCTGCATGGGAGGCGTCTGAAAGGGGGAAAACCTTTTGTCTTTCAGTTTTATTGCAAACTACTACTTCAATTTCAAAGCTGAGCATAAAGCCTTAAAAGAATTTAAGCATAAAAAACAGAACGAAATGCTGGCGAGGCCTAACGACTCACAGTTTATTCTAAGTTCAGCGAAGTCTGATGTGAGTAGTTGCAGTAGCTTTGCAGTCATGTGCGCTAGTTTGAGGTTCACGCGCACTTGATTCGTAGTTATGTGCGTTGGTCTCAACCTTGCGCGCACTTTTTCAATTCGTACAGCAATCTATGGCAGTCAACTACTGCCGTTGAGTCCTATTCAAGGGGCTTTTGCCAAGTTTGGTCATGCCGTGTAGACTTAATGTGACTGCACGGGGGTGTCGGTTTCAGTCCGGGCCTATATATGTCATTATTTGCGTCTTATGTCCGTCTTTGTGGCATTTTTCTAGATTTCAATCCATTGTCATGTCGAGATGCTATTCTCGGTTCTATTTGTTCGTACAGGTCATTGTACAGCTATTTTGACCTCGCAAGTGTCAGTTTCACCTGTTTAGGAATGTCGTGAGTTTTGGCTCATTAATGTCCAAAATTTCATTGTATTACGTGTGTCTAAGGGGTCGCATTATTCCCTGGGGCTCTTTCCCCCCTTTTCGTTCGAGCTGGGCGAGTTCATGCATGTGTGCATACCCCTGTGTCGACTCAATTCATTTGTCAATGCAAATTAGATATTAGCGGTCAGTTTTTGTCCATAAACTGTGGAAATGTAATTTTTACGTTGCTACCCTAGCTTCTATGATCTACAAGCAGTAGAATCTCGTCAATGGCAAGGGCTCGTTAGCCCAAGGCCAAGTAAAGCATATCTCTGGGGCTTATCTGCCCAAGCATCGAAGAAGGGGCAAGCAAGCCTAATGCCACTGCTCCTAAATGTCAACTGGGCATGCCGGCCCGCTCAAGCGTCTCTCTATCTGGATGCGCATCTCAAAAGCAAAAGACAGTAAAGTACTGGGGCTCAGTGGTAGTCCTTAGGCATTGTTGTCCTCTTAGGAGCCGCCCTTAGCTTGCATCTGCTTTTTCAATTTGTTCATTTTGTTAGTATACATTTTTGCATATTGTATATATCAACTGTTGAAAACAGGAAGGTGGCCAGAATGGTTGCCATCAAGACTTTGTTTACCAAAGGATGCGATGCAATCTACTGCGGTTTTGTTATTGTTGGTCAGCGGATGCGAAGAAATCTCCTTGAGTCCACGATTTGTTCGCCAACGGATGCGATCGAAAATCTCTTGCGGCATTGTTCAAATGGCAGGATGCAATAAAATCTTCTGTGGAACCGATTCAACGACAGCCTGTCATGTCCAATGCAACGGCTTGATCATTTTGCACACTGATCTGCCCATCTTAATCAACGACAGCCGGTCCTGTCCAATGCAACGGCTTGATCATTCTGCACACTGATCCGCCCATCTCGATCAACGACAGCCGGTCCTGTCCAAATCTCAACGGCTCGATCATTTTGTATGGTGATCCGCCCTTTCAAATCATCGACAGCCGGTCCTGTCCAATTCAAGGACACGATCATCCTGAAGCACGATCCGCCCGATCCAAATCAACGACAGCCGGTCCTGTCCAAACTCAACGGCTTGATCATTCTGCACACTGATCTGCCCGTCTCAAATCAACGACAGCCGGTCCTGTCCATTTCTCAACGGCTCGATCATTCTGCACACTGATCTACCCATCTCGAATCAACGACAGCCGGTCCTGTCAAATCCATTAACGGTATTTAGCTATATCGTTCATACAATCCACAACGACGATCAGATGATTGTTCGACGGTTTGTTCAATGGTCCATCCATCCGCAACTAGTTGTTCCCCAGGAGAGTCCGCCTCGGCCTGCCCCAAACGACTACCTCTACATCAGTCTAGCTTCACACGCATCTTCCAGCAGCCTTATTGGTCTGTCTCGGATGGTCTGGCTCTGATTCCCAACAGATGGAATTCAACCTGCCTGACACGATCTACCCGTGTTTATTAGAATGCTTCGTGCCGAGGATAGCTTGATCCCCAGCAGCGACGGCCTGTCCCGTCCACATCTGCAACGACAGCCTGTCCTGTCCAACTTCGATCAACAAGCGGCGATTCACTCGTCCACTTCTACTTCCATCCCCGGCAATGGACAGCCAGTCCATTCCACCGATCAGGTTCCTTAAGTTTATTTGTCTACTTTGCTAGTATGCTTTGCTCTGGATTGCCTTGAGGGGTGTCTAGAATTCTTTGACGTTACTTGTACCAAGTCGATGGTGCTTCAAGTGCCGTCAAAGAGGGGCTACTGTAGACACCCCAATCTGGGCTTCTAGATTAGTTTACTTATGGTTTTTGATTCCCCGATGATGAAATGGATCAAGAACACCCCGGGAATGATAGCGTGTTTGAGCTTTGAGTGTTTGCAAAACCCTTGAACCTAACCTAGCCTAAGCCACTTCAAAAACCAAAAACCTTGCTGGTCCGCGCCAGGGCGCAACCATCCCGCGCCCGGGCGCACCATCGCACGCCAGAGTCACTCCATCGCGCGACAGTGCGCCAGGGCGCACCATCGTGCGACAGACTGACTCTGTCGCGCGACGGTCCAACCTACCACCAATCTTTCCTGAGATGGGCAGTTGGCCACCCATGCAACTCTCAGCAGGCCTCGTGGACTGGCTAAACCCCTCTCCTGGCACCAACCAGATTCACCTCCCTCTCCCTATAAGTATCCCCATTTGTTTCTCTTTCAAAGGGTTCCAAAAATGTTCAAAGGGTTACACCTTGGTTTATAATATCACAAGCTATCTTGTTTCCTTGCTTCTATCACCCACACAACCTCAAGAACATAGCTTGTTCTTCCACCTCAATCAACTTCAAACATCAAAAGCTCAAATACTCTTTCAAACCCGAAGCCAAAGGTATAGCTTACCTTTGTTCTGTTTCTGTTCTGATCTCTGAGGGGGGCTGGCAGGGTCAAGGCTGGTAATCAATACCAGTTCTGGTCCTAAAGCTGGCGAGGTTTCAAAAACCGTCATGGTAGGAACCAGCGCGCGATGGTCCCACTCTCTCGCGCGACACTTCGGTGTTGCACGCGATGGACCGCGTGGGGATTGGTGTCCTACTGTTTTATGCTGTATTTTGTATATAGATCACTGTTAAGCATGCTAACAACCTGTCTATTGCTTTTCCTTTGTTAGAAATTGCTAGTTGTAGTTCAATTTGTATTTCTGCTATTATGGAATACCCTTGGGACCATTCTGGACGAGTCCCAGAACCCAGAAATGTGTAAACCAAGCACTGGTCTGGTCCGCGCCAGGGCGCAACCATCCCGCGCCAGGGCGCACCATCGCGCGAGGGTTTCACTCCATCGCGCGACAGTGCGCCAGGGCGCACCATCGCGCGCCAGACTCACTCCATCGCGCAACAGTGCGCCAGGGCGCATCCTCGCGCGCCAGAGTGACTCCATCGCGCGATAGTTTGCCTCTGACCAGTGAATGGCCTTGCACGGGTAACTTGGATTTAGGCTGTTATTCTGTCCCCACACTGTTTATGGGGTGTTTTATCAATTTCTAGGGCTTTTAAGTCTTTAAACTGTATATTATGCTGCCTATAAACTGCGTGGTTTGTCCTGGGTGTGCACTGGTCCTTCCAGAGCCCAGAAAGTTTGAGAATAAGAGTTGTGGGTTTAAGCTCACCAGCGCGCGCGTGTTTTAGAGTTGTGTGCGCAAGAGTGAACAGCATGCAGTGACTTGTTCAGTGCATGCTGGTTTCTTCCTACGCACGTCACTCCAAAACATGGGCTTCCCAGTTTGTTTAAACTCCCACGGCAGTCTGTTCTCATCCTATCCTAACTGCTCATTCATGCTATCTATCACATCCTGCAAACATGTTACAGTTTTAATCCCCGATTAACTGTTCCCCCGCCCTAATTGGCTAAAGAGTTTGATTAATGAAACAGAATCGCAAAACAAACATTTTCGCAAATGCCTAAGTAGAGACCGATCTCCGGATTGGGCGAGAGGGGTGCCATAAAACCCTTCCCCTCTCGTAACCTGGCTCCTGAACCCAGATATGGTTATGACGGACTGGTTCCTTAACTTTTTCAAATCAAACAGCGCGGCAAGTGCTTCGAAATACGGTTCCTTGGGTATCGGACCTTCAAACCCAAGTGGCGACTCTGTATTTTTCGCGAGCGCTTGTCGTCCAGCTCAAAAAGCGCTCCCGCGAACCGGCAGCATCTTTCCTCTCTCAAAAGGGTGGGGAACGGAATCCCTTTCCCCGGAGGAAAGAAAGATCGGGGCAATTCGCATTGCCCACACTTATGTCTGTACATGTACATGATCCATATTATAGACTGCGTGGTTTGCCCTGGGTGTGCACTGGTCCCTTCCAGAGCCCAGAGGATTGAGAGTAGAAGCTGTAAGAAATTGGTGTGGTGGTGTACGCCAGTCTGAAGGTGGCGTGCGCAGGGTATGCTGGCGTGTCATGGCTTGGCCATGGCGTGCCAGCATGTCGCCTGCTCACGCACCCGACGGGCAGCGTACATCATCCCGCTGGACTTCTGGCAGCGCTTGTTCTCAATCTATGTTCTTACATTTAATTCAATTCAAGCAAGCAAGTCATCATCCATAAACATTTTGTCATATAAACTGCAACGTGTTACAGTTTTAATCCCTATTTACTGTTCCCCCGCCCTAACTGGCCAAAAATAATCAAATGAGAGAAAAGTGCAAATGTTTTGAATAAAATGCCCGAGTAGAGACCGGTCTTCGGATTGGGCGAGAGGGGTGCCATAAAACCCTTCCCCTCTCGTAACCTGGCTCCCGAACCTCAGATATCGAAGGTGATGACGGACCAGTCTACGCCTTTTTCAAATCAAATCAAATCAAACATTTTTCAAATCAAAGCAAAACGTAGCAAACGTTCTCGAGTTCGGTTCCTTGGGTGTTCTTCCTCTAAAACCCGAGTGGCGACTCTGAATCGAAGCATTTCGCCGCGCTATTTTCCAGAAAGGGCCGTCCCCCAAACAATATCTATTCCAAACCAAAATCGGGCGATTTTTTTGGGGCGTGTGCCCACAGGTTACGAGAGGGGAAGGGTTTTATGGCACCCCTCTCGCCCAATCTGGAGATCGGTCTCTACTTAGGCATTTACGAAAAATGTTTGTTTGCGATTCGAAAAAGGGACGGTTGGATCGTCGCTGATTTGAAATTGGACGGATGGATCGTCGCCGATTTGAAATTGGAAAGTCGTGCAGATTGGACTGCTGCTGGGGATAGAGAAGTGCTCCGGCTATGAACGCTATTAGAAACTGTTGGTGTCATAATGATGAACCTCAGGCCTTCGAAACATGACCCGGCCTGTCCGAAAGCCGAATTGGGCCCAATGCCCAAATAGACCGTCGCGCGACGGAGTCACTTCGTCATGCGGGGGAGGTACGTTAGGGCTTGGATCTGGAAAGAGCCCAAACCCGGCCCACGCCAGTCTTCTTCCATTTAATTGACGGGGGCGTTTTGAAACCGCTCATACCAGTTTCAAAACTTCCTTCAACTCTACTCTCTCTCAAAATCTCAACCCAACCCTTGATTCCTTCAGGAAATCAACAAACCCACGCATGTCCAAACATCCATGGCGAAGCACAACAATGGTGGTGGTGGAGGAGAGGTTCTTGATGGTTCGGAGGACATGGGAGGGCCAATGGAAGTTGAAACGGAGAGTCAGCCGCCAGTGGAGACTGTCGCAGATACTGGTGCAGAGGTCATGGGCAGCGGCGATGGCGAACAGGGCAGTATGCAGAAGTTCAATGGTGACGTCGAGCATCGCGCGACGAATCCAGGTTGTCGCGCGACAGAGGAGGTCGCGACCGAGGGATCTGTGGTCGAGCAACTGGACCCGAGCGAGACCGTGAGTGGCTCGGTGGTAGTTGGTGGCAGTTCCGAGGGTACAGGTAGTAGGGTTGCTGATGGTGGTGATGCCGGACTGAGTGAGATTCCGCCAAGGGATCCGGCGAAAGGCAAGGGCGTGGTGACCGAGGAGGAGGGTGCCATAGAGGTTCCTGAGTAGGAGGTACTGTTCTAGCCAGCAGCGACATCGTCGGGCCATAGACCGACCACGAGACAAGATCTCGCAGAGTTTCTGAGCGAGGAAAGACTAGCCCGGCTCCTCGAGGAGGATCCCATGATTGGGGCTGCTGTCTTGGAGGCTTAAGAGGAGCGAGAGCGGGTGATAGCCGCTTCAGAGGCCGCGACGAGAGCCGAGAGGGAGAGGGCTGCCGAGGAGGAGGTCTTGAGGGATGCAGAGATCGAGGAGAGAGTCGGAGCTAGGGTACACGGTCCTAGGGTGACAGCGGTGTCGGAGGCAGAGAGCTTGACTCGTGTTCCGTTTTCAGCAGAGGGGTACGAGTTACCTGTTCCTCACTTGTTTGTACTGTCGGGTTTTGCGGCATATCGGCCACGGCAGGCGGAGTACGACCCCGAGCTCGTTTTGAGAGACCCTGAGATCCATATTTTGAGCAGCTAGTTTGAGGTAAATTCCTGAAAATCCCTCTTTCTTTGCGACTGCAAATCTGAAAATGCTGTATATATGCTTGAACTTTTGAAAGATGTATAGTGATCCCTGAAGTGGACTTGAATAGCGATGCCAAAGTTTCACGTTGAATGTCATGCACGAGACATAATAACTCGAACCAACCATTTATCGCCAGGCTACATTGATTACCTAGAACTTGAAAATGAAAATCTTTGCATGCTGATATGCTTCTTGTTGCTTGCTTCTGTTTCTGATGTAGGAGAGAGTGAGGCAGAGAGACATTCGAGGTTTTGGGGGCACGTGTAGCTCCTTGGTGTTGTACCAGAGTTTGCCTGAGAGGGTGAGGCAGTTGGTGGATGAGGCGGGCTTCAGGGAGTTCATACAGACTCTTACTCCAGCCAAAAATGACCATGCTGTCCTGATCGCACTTGCAGAGAGGTGGAGGGATACTACAAATACCTTCCACCTACCGCCCGGGGAGATAACGGTGACGCCTACCGACTTTGCGGCGATTACCGGCTTGAGAGTTGGGAGCGATCCTATCCCGTTTGATTCGGGCATCCAGGAGGACGAGGCAGCCCTGGAGTGGTTCTTGGGAGAAGTGCCCAAGGTTGAGGAGCGGATGGCGAGGTATGGGCAGTTCACCAGATATCTCAAAAAGGAGGTGACGACTGAGCCGATGGCGGAGCAAATGGCCCGGGCGTACCTGCTGTACCTTTTTGGTGCTACCTTGTACCCGAATAGGCGTAGCAAGGTCCACCTATCTTGCTTGCCTACACTGAGAGATCTGAGGATGGCCTCATGCTTTGACTAGGGAGAAGCCGCGCTTGGTGCAGCTTATGGCTTCATGGGGGACTCGTCAAGGACAGAGATGAGCACTGCTGGGTACTGGCGGATCTGGGAGGTACAACTTTAATAGAGTAAAGCATATTTTCAATGTACACTTACCCTTTTGATTACATAACCTGCTCAATAGTATTTCTGCATTGTACTGACAATCTGATCTTTTGTTAACCATGCAGCTCCGGGCCTACGAGGTTTTGAACATGTGCCGTCCAGTGACGAAGAGCCTAGACTTGGGAACCCTCCCGCGTGCGCATATTTGGAGCAAGAAGAATATGGGAGAAAAGAGAGGTAGAGGTGACCTGAACGGCTTCAGGATATACTTAGACGAGCTTCGACCCTCACAGGTATAACGTGAAACTTTGTAAAAATGGAAATGTGCTTCCCTTTTTATTGCTTCAATGCTGTTGCTGACCGATACTTGCATTGTTCGCCCATGCAGATCGAGTGGGATCCTTGGAGGGTGGCAGAGCCTGAGCCTGAGTACTTGGCTCGTAGCAGGGTCGTCACAGCGAGCAGAGTACTGTTGGAGTCAGCTTTCGGTTGGCAGTGGCACTTGGGTGACCGGGTGACACGCCAGTCACTTGTCCATGCAGGGTTTCAGGTGCCTGGACCGCTTCCACCACGGGCCTCACACACAGGGGAGTACACTTTGGCAGAGCTGGAGATCTTTACGCGACCCGATACTGACTTGACACGCTACCTGCGTCCTGATATGGACTATGCGACTTACCAGAGGGAGTGTTAGTCGAGGCCACTGAGAGTGCGAGAGTTCAGACAGGTCCGGAGTCAGGCTCGTGGAGCTGCCAAGGAGAGGAGAGCCATCACAGGGAGGCAGAGTAATGGCGAGAGTCGCGCAAGGCGAGGTCCGAGCGGACCGGTGAGAGGTGGGCCACCAGAGTTGACATGGCAAATAGCAGTGGTAGACTCTCAGGGCAATCCAGCTGAGCTACACCTAACCCTTGCCAGAGTTGAGCCAGCGCCCGTTACTGTGTCGGTAAGACATTGCTGCCTTTTTTACTGTATTTCCATAAAGCTTGAAACATTGCTTGATTGCTCAAATTCAAATTATTTTTGCAGGTGGCCAACGAGTGGGTGAATGAGGCTGTCTGGCGCTTGCTTGCGTTGGAGAATGTGATAAGAAGGGCAGCAAGCGGCTTGCCATTGGACTTGCGCTATCCACTGCCAGCGGCTTAGAGATCTCAGGTATCCTTTTTAGAAAAACGATACATTCCTGCATTCGATACATGTCATGCAAACGATACATTCCTGCAATTTGATACAGGACATATATGCACACATTTGCCCGATACACAGTATGCCTCGATTGCTGTTGACTGAGGATTGATTATACCTACTTTTAAAAACATACAATATGGAAAACATATGCTAATGTTAAAAACATTACAATGCAGGCACAGGGACGAGCGGCTCCTAGGAGGAAAAGCATCAGAGATCCCCCACAGAAGAAGCTAGGACTCCAGCTCCAACACCTATTACCAGACCATAGACGCGGGGCTCACAGCCACCTGCCGCGAGCGAGGAGGGGGCTCGAGAGGCCGTGGCGCGCGCAGAGGAGAGGTATTAACTAAAGATGCGCCAGAGGCCCTCACAAGACGAACCGGTTCGCAAGAAGCGACTGATCCTGCCTGAGGTCTCCGAGGATGAGGACGAAGAGGAGGAAGAGGAAGAAGAAGGAGAGGGAGAAGACGCATCTGACAGCAGCGGCTCTGACGATTCAGCAGACGATCTAGGCTTTAGGCTGGATCCGAGAGAGAGAGACGATGACGATGACGACGGAGAAGGTGACTGGTTTGGGGAGGATTGAGGGCTATCAAGAAGCCTCATCTTACTTTATGCATTTTGATTTTTGCCTTTGGGCCTGCGCGCCCGCATAGATAGATAGAAGGCCAGAGTGCCTCAACCCGCTACTTTGATAGATGTTTTTAAGGCCTGCGTGCCCTTTTGACTTGATGGGCAAGTGTGCCCAAGTTGACATGATGACTTTTGGGTGGCCAAAGCGCCACACGTACAGTAGTTTTCTTCATTTTGACATGGGTAGATAATGGTTTAGCCATAAAATTTGCATTTTCATCGTTTACTTACTCTTGTAATGAATTAGAGTAGATAAGAGCTAGCCACTAATACCATACTTGCATTGATAATGTACTGAGACTGCTCATAGACACATACATATGTACAGACAAAACTAGCTCAGAAGGAAAACGAGAATGTATCTTAGGACACGGCTAGGATACGAGGAATAGAGAGGAATGTAATGAAATTTTGGACATTCTCAAGCCAAAACTCAAAATACTCTATCTTGGATGAAAATGACGCTTCCGTAAGGTCATGCATGTGCAAAATGACCGACGTGAGTTGACGAAATCGAGAAACGTATCCCAAAATGCAAACTAGATCAAAAAGCGTCACGAAGGACACAAAATGGACACGAGATGGAAAAATGTGACTCTATTATGTCCCGGACTGAAACCGACACCTCCGTACAGTCATGTTAGGTCACCATGACCTGTACAGCATAAGAGAAAGGAGCGTAAACCTTCGAAATGAGTTTCGAACTCCCGAAATGGCTATTTGAACTTGAAACGGGCCGCCGAGGGTCCAAAATCTTCGTTAAACGCAATATCTCGAATCCGATGGTTGGACAAGGTTGTATATGCTCATAGCGACTTCCTGGAACCATAAAAGTTGCAAAAGAACCCTTGGAACCAAAAGTGACCAAAATTGGACAGTTGCTGGTGCAATCTGTCAAATTGCAGACTGAACCATCGCGCGACGAAGTGAGTCTATCACGCGATGGAATGGATGCTGCTCACTCGCGCGATGGAGTGAGATCATCGCGCGATGGTTGGACCGTGCCAGGCCATCTTTATTTGACCACTTCAGATCTTTCAAGCCAATAAGCCTCGTCGTCGTCCTTAAACACTCAGAGTACTTTAGGGGCAGTCTATAGATGCCCTTGCTTTGAAAGACAAGATGCCACGTTGTATGGATATTTGCCTTGGGAAAGGAGGATGTTTCATGTATTCTGACTATAAAGAGCCCAATGCTCTGCTAATGAAAGGCATTCCTCCCACAGTTTGAGAGTCCCACAAGAACCAAAGTGGCAAATACCCTTCTGGTCTTGATTAGCCCGTGGCTCACGGCTTTTGTTGCTGGAGACTGGCTGTCATTCCGGTCTCACGGGCTGGCCGCATTCCGTTTTCTCCGCAATGTGAGGGTTCGTCCCAAATTCCTGAGGGCAGCCCTGCAATTCTGGGATCTAGATGTTCACGTGTTCAGGTTTGGGGCCAACGAGTTGTGCCTAACCTTGGAGGAATTCCAAGCGTACCTCCAAGGCGTAGCTTCGAGTGTAATAATCTGAATTTCAATAAATAGAAATTTATTTATTATTCGAGTTATTTATTTAAATTGCTTGAATTAATTTTAATTCTGGTAGTTTGTCATAATTGCACTTTAGCCCTTCAACTTTCGTTTCTTGCGCTTTAGCCCCACTTAGTAAGCCTAGTTAGCTTCTAATCATCCGGTTGGGGGAACTAATTTAGAAAGCCATCCAGTCACTTTTTCCTAACCTCAAATGGACCGTTTTGCCCTCGTGAACCTTTCAAACCTTTTGAACCCTAGACTAAGGATTGATTATTCATTTTCTTTTAAATATTGTTGGATTTATTCTTTGTCCATTGGACAATAAATGTTAGGGCAACTATTATCCATTGGATAATAGAAACCCTAATTGTTTATATTAAAAGTATATTTGGTCAAATACTAAGAATGTTAAAAAATGGACTTTTTAATTACCTTAAAATACTTTTTATTTATTTTAGTATATAAGTTACCTAATAACTATTATCCATTGGATAATAGGAGTTAGGGGAATTATTACCCAATGGATAAAAGGGTTAATCTTTCAAAGTACCGTGGTATTTATTAGATTAATCTTTTCTTTAAACCCATGTGACTAAGTTCACATTACTTTACTAGAAAAGTACTAGGTACTAAGATTCTAAAGTACCCTTTATTTATTTATTATTGGGGTTTTGATCTTCCTAAGGTACATGGGTACATATGTATATATTATATAAGTACTTGAAAGACTAAAGTATTGCCTTAAGTACCATGTGTCTAATTCATTAGTTTATTAGGAAATCTAAACCTAAAAGACTCCTTTTGATCCTTAGTACTAAAAGTAATACTATTTTAATTGTATTCTTCCATTGTAGTATGTATATTGTACTTTGCAAGAGAGGAGAGAGGGAGAGAGAGAGCCGAATGGGAGAGAGAGGAGGAGGGAGATTTGATGTGTAATTGGCCTTTGATCTTCCTATGTACTTCATGATCCTTGGTTGGTTGTTCTTCCAAGCAAGACTTAACTTCATTGTACATTTAGCAATTGTTTAACCTTGAGAATCTTGTACAAACTCCTTTCTACCACATATTCTTCCAAGAATCAAATCTAGTACTAACCATAGCCATGCAAACCTACGATTTTAGCCTTATTCTCCCATGTGAACACATCTTTTTGGATTAAAAAAATTGGGAAATAGGAGAGAGAGGGGGGCCAGCCAAAGGAAGAGAGGAAGGGAGACTTGCCTATAAATACAAGGCCATTCCATGCTTCAAACTCACACCTTCAAGCAATTGCTCTTCCTTCTTTCTAGAATTCCTAGTGTTTCTTGTTCTTAAGTTCAAGAACTTTCTTTGTAGTGTTCTTGAGTAATACCATCAAACCACTTCAAAAACCACCCTTAGATCTTTAAAAAGTAGCTTAATTAGGTTAAGAAGTTGTTTTTAGGGAATCTCTTTTCCTTTCGAAGCAACCGAAGGCCGTTACGCCGCCAATTTCAAAACCGACGACCAACTTTCCGTAGCCGACCACCGCCTAGAAGAACGGTAGTTAAATCTTATTACTTTAAAACTCTACTTACTTTTTCTAAGTATGAAAAGCTTAACCTTGCACTTTACTTTTATGTATCGTATGAATCGAAGATTGTTACTTTGATCGTAGATAAGGTTATCTTTCGGAAACGCATGGTTTATTTTTTTTTTAGATGTTCAAAGCATGCTATGTAGCTTAGAGTTGGATGATCTTGTGGAATGATTTTATGAAATGCTTGTTTGTAAGTAAAGTCATACACCACGGAGTCTTGCATGAGAACGAGACGCGAAAATCGAGGAAATAGAAACATGATGCCTAGGGTATGGTTTAACAAGAGAAATGTGTTTTTCGAGAAAAAAGATATCTTAGAAACTACATAATGACCATCTCAAGTGTATTATGTGAGTTGTGTGTGTGCCTATGGGAACCCGACACGGCGGAACCATAGTGAGAATACTTGGGAAACCGGCGCGGCGGAACCAAAGGTGGGGTGAGTAACATGGTTATCCGTGGAGAGGAACCAAAATAAATATGTGCCAATGGGAACCCGGCGCGGCGGAACCATTGTGAGGATACTCGGGAACCCAGTGCGGCAGAACCGAGATTGGGTGACTTAAGAAAAAAAAAGAGTCTTTGGAAAAGAAAGGTAGTAATAACAACACGGTCTAAAATAGATTGCGTAAATCTTGGACACCAACAATAGTTCGATGATGAATGTGGACATGTTATCGTTACTTGTCTTTTATAACTGCTTATACACGTATCATGTAGAAATCGATGCTTTATGATAATCTATTGATTGTAGTTACGGGTTAGTGAGTAGGATTTTACTATTGAGCTTTGTAGCTCATGATGTTGCCTTGTGGTGACCCTGGCATATTATATGGGTGGCGACGCCAATATAATATGTCAGATTTGATAACAGGGCGAACTCTTCACTCTGGAGGCGTATGGAGCCGAAGAACTCGCTAGGATGGAAGAACAAGAGGAGCAGTAGTTAGGAACCTTAGTTCCCTATTTGTTCCCCATTTTGTACTTAACATACTCCTACGGGGGTTATGTTGTAATAATGAGCAGTGACTCTCTTTATTTCTATAATAAATCATCCCTTTAACGAACCTAAAATTAGGGGCGTTACATCGAGTGTGATTGTTGTGCCGCCTTACAGGAGAAATATACCAAAGCTCCTACTGTCAAGTCTTGATATCACTAGGGGAGCAGCCGAAAGTCTGTTAACCGGAGGGCAAATCAACATTATGCGCCTAATGGAGTGGTATGGGCCGGAAGGGAACGTAGAGGACATGGCCCTGCAGGCCCGGCGTCGATTTGCTCTGGCAATCAGTGTGTTGGCCGCTTATTTACTAGTATCTCCGAATGGGCAAGTCAATCCCATGCTGGTGAGCGTCGCTGCTCAAATGGGCGCTCGAAGGAATGTGGTGCCCCTTGTTTTAGCCAAAACACTCATGGGTTTGGATTTGGTTTCGACTGGCCAAAGAAACGTTTTCGGTGGTAGTTCGCTCCTACTGCAGGTAAATTCTCACTTAGCTCACCTTTTTTCGATTTTTGCACGTTCTATTTTTACCTCATCTCTCGGCTAAGGCTATATCGAAGCGTCTTACTTGTTTTTCCGCTCAAGCTTTATATGACTCCTTACTTGTTTTTCCACTCACGCAGCTCTAGCTGTCTGACAAATTGGAGTTGCTCACAGCGCCGGAAGCAAACTGGCCCCGTCTGCCCGGTCGAATGCATCAGCGAGGCATGATCTACCTGGAAATGAACGTGCATCAATGGTATACATTCATGAGAGAGATGTTACCGAATGAAATCACTTGGAGGCATGAGGCCCTGAACATCCAGGACATGGCCCTGAATTCTGCAGGTTTTGAAAGAATGGTGATAGTTGGACTGACCGCTTTCACATTCTATATTTGTGGCTGCATTCTTCGTCAATTAGGAATGAGCCAAGGGCTTCACCAAGCCGGGATTGAGGACTTCCAAGTCCCTGCTTTCACTGCCCAGAATTTGAGAGGATATGAGCACAATTGGGGTCTGAGGCAACTCGGAGGAGCTGATCCAGATTTCAGCACGGAGCTTATGCACCGATATCAAGTATGGTTAAAAAGAGAGGTTGCAAGCAGGCAAAACAATGACTGACTCTTTGACGGACCTCGATGATCTAGAATAAACCGTGAGCCTGTTAAGGCCTCGAGCGTTTTATTCTGTTTTTATGCTTAAATCTTTTTAAGACTGCTCAGCCTGTGTAATAGAAGTAGTAATTTAAATAAAGATGAAAGTTCGAGAGTTCTCCCCTTTCGATTCAAGTGTTGAGCATCGCGCCGCTCTAGTATCGAGTTAACTTCTGGTGGTAGAAAATCGTGGATCAAGTTGATTGATTGTGACCGAATCTCACAAAGAGATTGCCTACGTATCCCTTTTCAAGGAATCAGGTCAGCACGTAGTTCAGGCTAAGGTTCGCTCGGGTATTTTAGCTCTCCTTTTGCGCTCTAACTTTTGCCTAGAACCGCCCATTTGGGTTTTGGTCTAGCGAGCTTTGATCGATGCCTATTTATTTTTGCCTAAACCGCCTTCTCAGGTTTTCGGTCTAGCAGGCTTGCTCTAATTTTTGCTTGGAACCGCCCACCCTTGTGGCTTTCGGTCCAACGAGCTTCTCTCAGGGATAGTGGCGTTTGAGTTGATCCAGGTTAACCAGAGTGTTGAACTCGTTGCCGTCGAGATCAATGAGCTGAGCTGCTCCCCAAGAAAGGATGGTCTTGATGATGTAAGGTCCATAACGCTTAGGTCGGAATTTGCCGTGGGGGTTGAAAACTGGCACCCGAATCTCCTTTGTGACCATGTCCCCTTCAATCATGTCTCTAAACTTCACTTTCTTGTTGAATGCCCGAGCAATTCTCCGTTGATATCCCTGAACATGGTACAAGGGTCGAAGCCTCCGCTCATCAAAAAGCATGAGTTCGACAAATCTTCCGCTGAGCCATTCGGATTCCGAGAGATCTGATTCTACCATGATCCTCAGAGATGGCACCTCGAGCTCTATAGGGAGAACTGCTTCCATCCCGTAGACTAAGGAATAGGGGGTTGCCCCTGTTGATGTTCGGATCGATGTTCGATACCCTCAAAAAGCTAGAGGTAGTTGCTTGTGCCAGTCCCTGGCGGATTCCGCGGACTTTTTGATGATTGTCTCGACGTGCTTGTTTGCCGCTTCAACTGCCCCATTCGGCTGAGGGCGATAGATAGTTGAGTGATGGATTTGGATCTTGAATTCTTCGAAGAGCTCCAGCACCCTGCCATTTAAATGGTTCCCATTGTCTGATACAAACGCCTGGGGAACCCCATATCGATAGATGATGTTCTTCCTGATGAAGTGAGCGACTTGAACTGTGGTCAGGGTTTTGTATGACTCAGCTTCCACCCACTTAGTGAAGTAATCGATCGCTACAAGGATGAACCTATGACCATTAAAAGCAGATGGCCTGACCATGCCGATGACGTCGATACCCCACACAGAGAAAGGCCAAGGCGAAGCCATGCCAAATAGGTTGGAGGGTGGAACATGCATCAGATTAGCATAGATTTGGCACTTTTGACATCGCTTCACGTAATCCACACACTGAGATTCCATGGTAGACCAGTAGTAGCCTTAACGCAAGATTTTCCTAGCAAGCATAATGCCGCTCATGTGACGGCCACAGACCCCTTCGTGGATTTCCTCCATGATTCTGATAGCCTCGGTGCCGTTGATGCAGAGCTTATGCATCCCACAATGAGATCTCCTATACAACTTCCCCCCACAGATGATGTATTGAGCAGCAATCCTTCGTAACGCAGTTTGATCCTTTTTAGAGGCCTCGGCCAGATACGAGCCACTCTCGACGAAGTTCCATATGTCATGGTACCAGGGCAGGCCGTCATCAACATCATCGATGGCATTGACATTCTGATAAGCGAGGTAGTCCCGCTGTTCAATTAAGATGGGGCAGAGCTTCACTCCCGAAGGCAACTCGATCATGGAAGCCAAGGTTACAACTGCATCGGCAAAATGGTTCTTCAACCGGGGGACGTGAGTGAAAGTCACTTTGTTGAAACGAGGAATTAGCCCCTCCAAATCCTAATGGTAAGGTTTCAACTTCTCTTCGCACACCTTCCAGTCTCCATTGGCTTGAGATACAACGAGCTTAGAATCCCTGATGACTTCGAGCTTCTCAACACCGAGCGTGAGTGCAGCCTCCATACCCACAATACAGGCTTCGTATTCGGCTTCGTTGTTTGTAACGTCGAAATTGAGCTTAAATGCAAGCGGAATATGAGAACCGTCAGGGGTGATCAGCAAGACCCTGATTCCGAACCCTTTCTGATTGGCTGCTCCATCGAAGTAAAGAGTCCAAATGTCTTCGACAACTGCTAGCACTTCCTCATCTGGAAACACAAAATCTAAATCCTTCGGTCCATCCACGGGGTGGTCAGCTAAGAATTCTGCAATGGCACTCCCTTTTACTGACTTTCTCGTGACGTACTCGAGGTCGAATTCTGCTAAGAGAAGCAATCAACGTGCTAATTTACCAGTGAGCGCAGGCTTCTCAAATAGATACTTGAGAGGATCCATTCGAGAAATCAACTTCACTGGGTAAGCCAGCATGTAGTGTCTCAACTTCTTAGAGGCCCAGACAAGGGCCCAGCACGTCTTTTCCAAAGCGGTGTAGCGTTCTTCAGACCTAACCATCTTCTTACTCAAGTAGTAAACGGCTTTCTCAACTCCCTTGTCCCCTTCTTGAGCTAGCAACCATCCCATGGATGTAGAACTCGCAGATAAGTAAAGAATCAGAGGCTTCCCAGGCACCGGTGGCATGAGAACAGGTGGATTTTGCAGATAGTTCTGGATTGAAACGAAGGCTGCTTGGCATTTGTCCGACCATACAAACGGGGTATCCTTCTTGAGTAGACGAAACATCGGCTTGCAAGTTAAGGTTAACTTGGCTATGAATCTGCTGATGAACTGAACTTTCCCCAAAAAGCTCCGCACTCCCTTTTCAGACTTTGGTGGCTTCATCTCAAGTACTGCTTTGATTTTGACGAATCAACTTCAATCCCACGAGAAGTGATCATGAAACCGAGCATCTTGCCTGCTGTGCCTCCAAAGGTGCACTTCTGTGGATTAAGATGCATCTGGAACTTATGGAGTCTTTCGAAAAGCTTCCTTAGCATAGGAATATGTCCTTCCCAGGTTTTTTGGCAATCATGTCATCAACATAGACCTCAACCTCCTTGTGCATCATATCGTGCAAGATGGTCGTGGCAGCTCTCTCGTAGGTAGGACCGGCATTCTTCAAACCAAATGGCATGACTAAATAGCAGTAAGTTCCCCACTCGGTGATGAAGGTTGTCTTCTCGCGGTCTTCGGGTGCCATGAGGATCTGATTGTAGCCCGAGAAACCGTCCATGAATGAAAGCAAAGCATGTCCCGCAGTATTATCCACAAGCACGTCGATGTGTGGCAAGGGAAAATCGTCCTTGGGGCTTGCTTTGTTTAAGTCCCGGAAGTCAACACAAACACGAATCTGGCCATTCTTCTTGGGAACTGGAACAATGTTGGCCACCCAGGTGGGTTATTGAGAGACGACAAGAAATCCAGCGTCAATTTGCTTGATGACCTCCTCCTTGATTTTCTGTACCCAGTCTGGCCGCATCCGTCTGAGCTTCTGTTTCACTGGCTTATCATCAGGTAACAGAGGGATTCAATACTCCACTATCTCAGGATCGATACCGGGCATGTCTTGATGAGACCATGCAAAGACATCGCTGAATTCAATGAGGAGCTCTTTGAAACCACAATGCTCCTCTGGATTTAATGTGGAGCCCACTTGAACCATCCAGGGATCACTCTCATCTTTCAAATTTACAAAAATTACTTCATCTTTTAGTGGCTGAGCATGCCTTTCATCATCCCTTTCGATGAAGGCACGGATTTCCTTAGGAACGTCCCCATCGAAAACTATCCCTTCATCGTCGGGGTCGACATAGTTTATATAAAGATCATTCAAGTAGTCAGAAGAGGATTCCTTCATTTCATAAGATTCTGCGGGGTTGCCAAGTACAATGGAGTCGAACTCGAAGTAAAAGCTATGACGTGGAGGGCCGAGAGGCACAAACTCTGACTCAGAGCTAGACTTAGACTCAGAGGACTCAACAGATTCAGTGTCAGACTCATATACATCATCAATGCAAGTAAGGTGCTGTTTGAAAATGCAATTTTTAAGGCCACCCCTAGCTTCCACGATGAGAGAGGTGGGGTCCTCGAGGGCGTCGAGCCCGAGCATGAACACTTCGGCCTTTTCAGCTTCCTTGGCCAAGCCCACTTGGGAGAATTCATAGAACAGTTGCTCCAAGCTTCCCTGATCGAAAGATCCTAGCCAGTCAGTCTTCAGCTTGGGCTAGCTAAGTTTCCTCTTGAATTCTGCCTTTGTTGGCTCTTCGTCACTAGAAGACCAGGTATCATCAGCGAAGACCTCAAAACCGGGCAGCAGCTCCCCAGTGACCGAATCAATGAAAGGCTCAGCCTGCCTAATGTAGATATTATTCCCCACTTCACGGACAAAGTACCTGTCGGGTTCACCATATAGAGATCGAGGCTTTCCCGTGCATTTCCTTCTTTTGGCATGTTTGGCAAAGGAAGAGTACCCCAAACCAAAGCGGCCCTTGCAGGAAGAGAAAGTAGGGAACTCCGAGATCCCTTGTTGGTGAATCCCTAAGCCAAGACCCGGCAGATAGGACATCCTCCTCATAATGTCCAAAGTGACAGAGCTTATGTTGAAGTCCCTGTCTACGTTGATAGCCAAAACCGAGCCAGAAGTGTCAAAAGAGAAACCCCCAAGGTTGACATCTTCGTTGTCGTGCGTGATCCCAGAATAGGTGTGCCATCCTCCTTAAGTGGGCGAATGCCTGAGTCCCCGCAGATAGTCAAGGTACCGGTAGGAAGTCCCAGCATAACCTTTTGATGGAGAGTAGACGGTACGGCTATGATGTCAGATCTGTGGAGCCACGGCCTTCCTAGCAAGAGATTGAAGGTGGCTGGGATGTCAACCACATGGAATTCGACATCCATCTCAAATCCTTCTGCATCAAGCTTGAGCATAAGCGTGCCTTCGACCACGCGACGAGTGCTGTAGTATGCCTTAACAGCCATGCTGGAAGGTGCGAAGTCCTTTTTAGTTAGTCCCAAACGGTAAGCCACTCTTAAGGGCAAACATTGATTGCCGAGCCATTATCGATGAGAACGGTCGGAACCCAGAGTTCTCGGCATTTGACAGTGATATGCAAGGGGCAATTGTGGTCAACTCCTTCAATTAGTAGATCCTTGTCAGTGAAGGTCACGGTGTGCTTGGAAGTAGGCGGGCTTGACATCCGGTTGAATCTCAAGACGAGAGAGAGCATGGCAAAACTTCTGACGATGCTCACGGGAGAAACAGATTAGTCCCCATAGTGAAATGGCAGCGAGAATCCGCTTCAGTTGTCTTTGAATCATGTCATCATTCGGGGAGCCAACAGGTACCTCAAATGGTGCAGACCTTGAGAAAGAGGAAGGTTCGTTCTTTCGGTTAGAAGAATTGGACGAACTCCCAGCTTGCAGATTAGCAGGTTGAAAAACTCGTCCACTCCTTGTAATGTTAAGAACATTCTCTAAAGACGGCACCACCTAAGGGTCTTGACTATCATCCCAAAGATCAGCAGGGACTTCCCCCAATTTGCGCTTCCCTTTGTCAAAGGCTGGAGGGGCTATAGGCACTTCCATGTCCAAACCCAGGTCTTCGGCCAGATCTTTCAACAGCAGCGATTCCCAAAAGTCCGGATCCCCAACGGCTACAGCCTCCCAGACAGGCTCCATATTAGTAACAAAAGGGACATCCCAAAGCCCTCCATCAGCGAAAGAGCGATTGACGGTCCAAACCTCAGATCCAACTTGGATATTGACTACATCATCAACGTTCCAAAGATCGGCTGGCGGTACAAGGTCGGTAACCATGATGCTGCAATCCTCTTCAGGTGGGAAAGGTACTATAGGGCGCAGGAGGTCTTCGTCGATGATATAAAATGTAGGATCATATTCGACGTCAGCCACCGAAGTAACCAGCCTGTCGAGAGTAGAAGGGAAGAAGCATTCCCCTAAGACTCGAGTCTCATCTTGGACAAGACCATTCTCCAGATATTGAATTTCATGATTGGGCAGAGCGTAACCTTGGAGAGGATTAGCGTCAAACCCCAATAGAAATTGCCAAGCAGGCTCGGGATCCCAATAGTACTCCTCCTCGGGCAGAACAGGCTGAGGCTGTTGAAATAGCCTGTCCAATGAGAAGCCATCCAAAAGATCAAGCATGGCTACTTCATAATTGGCCATCCAAGTATCATACCAAGCATGGTCAAAAGGGACGTGTTCAGGGTATAGGGGGAAACCGTCCAATTCCAGTTCCGTCCATTCATTGATTATAGGGGTAGCATAGTCATCATTATCAGCTATGGCCCAACCTATGGCTTGCATGTCAAGTTGTTGTTCTGGTTGAGGGGGAATGGCAGATCTGAAACGGCTCATCAGACTTGGAGAGGGGTTGGGATCCGTCACGTTGAAGTAAGGGTTGTCCATGGAGGAAGCAGAGTTGAGCTGCACAGAAGGGATGGACTGGTGGAAGAGGTCACTGATAGAAGCGTTGAACACAAACGCTCCGTTCTGTAGACGTGCGGAGGGTGCATTGGAATTGGACGACTGTCCTTCCTCGGAGCGGATATAGAAGATCTCGGCTTCGGGTTGAGGGGGTATGGGCACGACTGGCCTGGGTTGATCCGTTGGGGTTATGTGGTCGGTAGGGATGAATATAATGGAGCTGGGGTTGATATCGATGGAGCTGAGGGATATTTGGTTGATGCGTGGAGCAATATTGTGCTTTGGCATAGAATTGGAAATGATGTTTGGCTTTTGAGTGGACGGAGGTGGAGCGTGAAGGGTTCCTTCATCTATGAGACCCCGAATCGCATGACGGAGGCAAAAACAGGAATCCGTAAGATGACCAGCCCCTTGGTGGTAGGCACAATAGAGGTTGGCCTTGAAGTTGGGTGAAGGGTTTTTAGGCAGAGGAGTTGGGTCGAGAGGCTTCAGATGCCCTGACTGGACCAACTTCTCCATAACACAGGATAATGGAGCCGTAAATGCGGAGAAACTGCGAGGCTGATTGCGAGGCTGGTTATTTTGCGGGGTCTGGACTTGGTTGACATCGGCAATGTGGTTGGTAGTATTGGAGGAAGAGGCATTGGTACCACTGGTCGCGGTGTTGGAGTAAGTCCCTCCTCCAAACAGTGCATTGGTGTTTCCAGAGTATGCCAGAGGCTTTGACTTTGGCGAATTAGGAGATTCCCCTTTCGACAGAATCCCACTCTGCAGTGCATCCTCGATGGCCAGGCCAGACTCGAAGAAGGTGTCGAAATTGGAGGACGCTTGAACAAGGACCAAGTGTCTAACATAATCAGGCTGGAGGTTGCGGGAGATGATACGAAGCTCATCCCTCTCGCTCGGGCGCTCCATCATTTGAGCAGCTTTGGCCCTCCACCTTTTGACGAAATCTCGAAGGATTCCTTAGCTTCCATTTTGGTGGACTCCAATTCTCGAGTAGTCATCTTGAGCTAGGAATTATAGCTGTATTGTGAAATAAATGCAGCCCCGATGTCCTCCCAAGTCCTTCGCTGGGCGATGTCGAGTGACAGAAACCAGTGGAAAGTAGGGCCCGAGAGGGTTTGAGGAAACAGCTGAGACATGGCCTCGGGCTCTACTGATAGGAGCTTCATGGCAGCATGGTAACCATAGAGATGGGTCTTAGGATCGCCACTGCTGTCAAACTTGGCCATATCAGTCATTTTTGAATTTGTCTGGGAGTTTGGCATTAGGATAGAGGCAGAGACGATCCAAGTCGATCCCTCCAGCACTGATCTTCTCGGACTTTGAAACGGATTCTTCCAGCTTAGCCATTTTGGCGACAAGAGCAGTCATGTCAGGGTTCTGAGCAGTCTTAACGGCAGTAGTGCCTGGATTCTGAGCAGGAATTCGAGCCCTCCTAGAGTTGAGCAAAGCTACCAAACGCCCTGGATGATTCGGATCTTCGACCATGGTGGGTTGTTCATGCATGTCCTCTTCGGCCTCGCCCTCCGCTTGAACAACTAGAGGAAGACGAGTGTTAAAAAGGTCATTCAAGCGGGTCATGTTGGCATCTGTCCGAGCGGCCCTCTGTTGTATAGCAGTGATACTAGTCTGGATGTTCATGAGGATGGTTTCCAAAGTGAGCGGTTGCGGTTGATCTGCCATGACTGGTGGTCCCGAGGTGCTTGATGCAGAGGAGGGAGTAGGTGATTCTGGAGATTCTGTTTCCTCAAAGATAGGAGACGAAGCTGACTGTAGAGTGGCGAGCAGAGAACGCGGAGAGTCTTCCGTGGTGACTGACTGGGCTTGTGATCTGACTAGCCTTTGAACAGGATTCCGATGCAGACGTTCCCAAGTGGGTTTGGCTTTCTACCTCGATACTTTCCTTGGCTGTGCAATGATTCAGAACTTTGCTTGCAGAAAGTAAGAAAAGGCTCAATAAGGGTCCTGCAGCAACTTTAATCTAAATGAAAGACTAAAGCGAAAGCACAGTCATCGTCGTCAGTGTCGCCCTTAGACTCTAAGACTAGAAGACAAGTCTATTTTATGATGTTCGGACGTTTGCCAAGATCCTCGGAAATCTTTTTGAGGGTGTATCCTTACTTGAATCAACTAACACCAAGAGATGTCAAAACAGTCTAAGGCTTTGACTATTCCGTTCCTGAAGTTTCAACTTTGAACTTGGAACAACTCGGTGTAGATGACGTGAAACTGAAACTGAGGCGACGTAGGCGGCATAGCGCCATAGCCTAAACGGCGTACAAGTTTCGCATGATAACCAAGGCGGTATAAGCATCACGGCATTCTCTTCGTTGTTCCTCGTTTTTTGTTTGAAACCTCGACCGGGTATTAGAAAAAGACTTAGAAAGTCTGGATTCCCAAAGTCTAATCAATCTAAGGATTTTTTTTTTTGAAAAATTGATAACATGCACCATCAAGATGCATGACTCTTCATCGGGCCATGACAACGCCTTAATAAGCATAAGACAGACTCGAAATTGAGACAACCTAGGAGCCGCCCTAAACATGCTTCTACGCAAAACGGTATGTATGTACAGTGCATGCGATAGGGAAAGCAGTAACACATAGACAGTATATGGGGTTAGATGCAAATAATCTTACCCTGTGGGTACCTGTCCTAGTTTCGAGAGTTCTAGAGCTTTGTATATGCAAAAGGTTGGTTTTGGCTTGTAACGGGTTCCTCGGACTAGAGCCAAGATATACCTCCCGCTGCCCGCATAATTGCAGAGCAACAGTCGAACGGTAGAATGACTCATCATCGTCGAAGGTTGTTGGTCATTCGGGGTCCCCGGGCTCCGGTAAACCGTGCCGGATTGCCAAAACGATCCAACGAGGCTTATCCCACATCGATGCAAATGAGAATGCTAAATAAATTTATTAATGGAATAGAATCGCAACTTCGCAAATGCCTTTTCAAATTTGGCTCACTTTATTTGGTCCATTTTTAGAGGAAACAACATGATTTGAATAAATGAAAAAGTCCCACATTAGATTAGCCGGACACGGGGTCCTGTTAAATCACCATCCCAAACTTTGGTAGCGCGAAGCTCACCGTTTTGACAGACTTTTAAGGATTTGTTCAAAAATGTTTTAAACTCCAAGTATGGATTAATATTGGTTCGATCCCCAGCAGAGTCGCCACTGTGAGCATGTGTGCTCTTTTCCTTTTGGGAAAGGATTCCGTTCCCTTCCCGAAAGAGAAAAACGCCGGTTCGCGGGAGCGCTTTTAGCTGGACGACAAGCGCTCGCAAAAATACAGAGTCGCCACTCGGGTTTGAAGGTCCGACGCCCAAGGAACCGTATTTCGAAGCACTTGCCGCGCTGTTTGATTTGAAAAAGTTAAAGAACCAGTCCGTCATAACCATATCTGGGTTCGGGAGCCAGGTTACGAGAAGGGAAGGGTTTTATGGCACCCCTCTTGCCCAATCCGGAGATCGATCTCTACTTAGGCATTTACGAAAAATGTTTGTTTGCGATTCCATTTGATTAATCAATTTTTTAGCCAATTAGGGCGGGGAAACAGTTAATCGGGGATTAAAACTGTAACAGCTTGCAGGATGTGATAGATAATAGTATGGATGCGAGAGCAAATGAAAATAAATGAGATAGGATCTAACACTGAGATCAGATGCCAAAACAATGCGCTTATATGAGTTTGGCACGAACAATGGCTAGTTTGCATGCATGGACTTTCGTGCATGCAAATAAACCATCGCGCAACATACTCATACAATCGCACGAGAGTTGGTATCCTCTAACAGGTTGAATTTTATCCCCTTCTGGGCTCTGGAAGGACCAGTGCACACCCAAGGCCAAACCAAGCAGTTTATATGTACTGAAAGTAAATAATTATTACAATCAAAATCAACAGGAACGAGATGCAACCCTTAAACAGTGAGGGTATCAAAACAGAGGCCGAGAGCCTGACTCCTTATGCAAGGGTAACCACTGGAAACAGACTGACCATCTCGCAATGGAGTCAGATCATCGCGCGAGTATTCTGACTGAACTTCCAGGAATTGCTTTGCATGCCTTAGTTCTGATACATATTCAGAAGCAACCCAGGGGCATTCTAAAGTAAACAGATAAGTAAGCTAAGCTAACCTACAAATTTTTAATATGCATAACAGTGAGATACACTAAATATTCTTTACGGGAAGACAGAAAATTGTGTAAATGAATAAGGACAAGGATCCCATCCCCACGAGAACCATATCGTGCTGACTAGAATCGTCGCGCGATGGAGTGGGTGTCTCGCGCGTGGGAGTGCTTGTCCGTAGCAACTTGTAACCTTGCTGACTTTAGGACTAGAACTGGTATTGATTACCAGCCTTGGCCCTGTCAGCACCCCTCAGGGATCAAAACAGTAAACAGTAAGGATTATACCTGTTACCCAAAAAGACAACCTAGAGGGGGGGTGAATAGGGTTGTAAATAAAAATTGCCAATTAAAATATTATTCTCTAACAATATATTCAAGATAATATAAGCAAGTAAATGAGAGAGTTAGAGAGATAGAACCCGTTTATAGTGGTTCGGCCCGGATTTGTCCATGGTCCGGCCTAGTCCACTTCTCCTCAAGCAACTACTTGAAGGTTCCACTAATCTTCAAAAAGATTACAAGTAGTAAGTCTTGCGGGTGCTTACAATGACCTTATCCCCTAGCTTTCCCGAGGAGCTAGTGCAACCGCAAGAGTTTTCTCCGAAAACCTCTCGAAAACAATCACACCCAAATTCAAACCCGAATTTGGTCTTCTAAGCTTTCAAGTGTTTGACTCAAACACTCGCTTAGGGATTACAAGAATGTGGAGAAAGTATGAAGAAATATCGCTCACGTCTTGTACAATTTTTCTCTCAAGAAAATATGAAAGTGGAAGAACAATGAGAATTTCGGACTTGATCTTTGGAGAATTTGCTCTTTTGAATGATATGAAATGTTGTAGCTTGGATTGGTACTCATCAATGAGTTCTTGAAGCCTTTATATAGCCATTCAATCACCTACTAGCCGTTAGCAAATTACTGTGCCGTTGGAGAGCTATTTTAGGAAAAATAGAGCCGTTTGAGATTTTACTGATCAGCAGAAAATCTGCAGAAATACACTACTGGTCGTCCGGCCGGTCGACCGGAAGGTCGTCCACTCTCTCAACCAGCCTGTCATCCAGTGAAGTCCGGTTGACAACCCCTTCTGTTCAGACAGCCGGCTTGTCAGCCGGTTTGTCAACCTGTAGCTCAAAACTTCATCTAAATAAATCCGTTAAAGCATGAATTGAGCTCATTAAGTCTTTGTAAATATTAAACATTGAATTCAAGAGACTTAAAGTAATTTTACAAGGTTGAGAAATTTAGTCCGAAAATAACTTGGCGATAACTATAAAAACATCATTAAAATAATTCCTCTGATTTTCCGACAATCATCAAAATAAATATACAATTGTAATACACATAATTATCCATCAAATTAATATGCATACATTTTTCCAACAATCTCCCCCTTTTTGATGATGGCGCAAAAATGATAGTTTTTATGAAGAGCAAAAATAATGCCAATAAATCTCCCCCTTAATACATGCTCCCCCTTAATAAAAATTTTAAGGAATATGATAAGAGAGAAAAAAAAAAAAAAAAAACCGTTGATCACAAAGTGATACCTGCAGAGTTAGCATGTCAATAGATAGATATGAGTAAGGCATATTTAGACATGTCATAAGATGAGCACAAACTTAATGTAACAGACTTAAAGATCAGAGTTAGCAATACGAAAGCATAGAAAAGTCTCAAACATAAGTTTTTAGACAAATGCAACTTAAACGTAGGTTCAACCGATGCAGCTCATAAAAACAGAGAACAAAGTTTTAAGAAGTACGACTAATGAACCAAGTACGAGGTAAAACATAAAACCAAGATTTTTTCTCCCCCTTTGAGACATCATTAACAAGGGCGTGAGGTGGGAAGGTAGGATGTCACTGAGGTGGCGAGGGTTTTTGGAACAAAACAGAGCAGATCTGAACTTTAAAAATGGCCCAAAAAAACATTGACCGGTCGGTCGACCACGTGGTCAACCGGTGGGAAAACCGCTTGGTCATCCAGCATGAATTTTAGATTTCGTCCAGAAAAAACTGCTTTTGGAAGTGCAAAACTAAGGTACTGAAAACTATTTTGGTATATCAAACACATAGGAAAAATATCAAATATGATAAAATGTTTGGAGTATGATTAGACATGCTTCAAGATCATTTGTACTCTCCATCAAATACGATATTTACAAGTTCAATCAACTTAACATTGAATCCCGGGAAAAAAAAACTTTCTCATAAATGATTAGACATGCCAAGTTCTCGTCGAATAAAACAAAATTGTTCCTCACCAAGGGGTTTTGTGAAAATGTCCGCCAATTGCTTGTCGGTACTAATAAAGTTAAGTTCAATATCCCCTTTTTGAACATGATCTCTTATAAAATGATGTCTAATCTCAATATGTTTTGTTCGAGAATGTTGAATAGGATTCTTGGTTAAGCTTATTGCACTAGTATTGTCACATTTAATAGGAATATGATCATAATACAAATTGAAATCCTCCATTTGTTGTTTGATCCATAATATTTGGGCACAACAACTTCCGGCCGCTACATATTCCGCCTCGGCGGTAGATAGAGCTACGGAATTTTGTTTCTTGCTATGCCAAGACACTAGAGAGTGTCCTAGAAATTGACAAGTCCCACTCGTACTTTTACGATCAACTTTAAAACCTCCAAAATCCGCATCCGAATAACCAACTAAATCAAATGCAACACCACGTGGATAAAACAATCCTAAATCATGCGTGCCAACAAGATATTTAAAAATTCGTTTAATGGCAACTAAATGTGATTCCTTAGGACAAGATTGAAAACGTGCACACATACAAACACTAAACATTATGTCCGGTCTACTTGCCGTTAGATAGAGTAATGAGCCGATCATACCTCGATACATCTTTTCATTGACGGGCTTACCATTCTCATCTTTGTCAAGCTTCGTTGATGTGCTCATTGGTGTGCTCATAGGTTTTGATCCTTCCATGCCAAATTTCTTGATGAGTTCCTTCGCATATTTGGCTTGGTTGACTAGGATCCCTTCAGTAGTTTGCTTAATTTGAAGTCCGAGGAAGAAGTTTAACTCCCCCATCATACTCATTTCAAATTCACCTTGCATACACTTAGCAAACTCTTTGCACATATTTTCATTAGTAGCACCGAAGATGATATCGTCAACATATATTTGTACAATAAGTAAGTCCTTACCCTTGTTTTTGATAAAAAGAGTAGTATCAATCTTTCCTCTTGAAAAACCATTTTCTAACAAGAAGGAACTCAATCTATCATACCATGCTCGGGGTGCTTGTTTCAATCCATATAATGCTTTTGAAAGTTTATAAACATGATCGGGAAAAGCATGATTTTCGAAACCGGGAGGTTGTTTAACATAAACTTCCTCATTTATGAAACCATTTAGAAAGGCACTTTTCACATCTATTTGATAAAGCTTGAAATTCATAAAAGATGCAAAAGCAAGTATGATACGAATGGCTTCTAATCTAGCTACAGGTGCAAATGTTTCTTCATAATCAATACCTTCTTCTTGATTATAACCTTGAGCAACAAGTCTAGCTTTGTTTCTAACGATATTACCGGATTCATCTAGCTTGTTACGAAAAACCCATTTAGTACCAATAATAGAATGATCAATAGGTCTAGGCACTAAAGTCCAAACTTCATTTCTTTCAAATTGATTCAATTCTTCTTGCATAGCCATAATCCAATTTTCATCGTTTTCAGCTTCTACAAAAGATTTAGGGTCTATTTGTGAAACAAATGCAAGATTACCACAAATATTTCTAAAGGATGAGCGAGTACATATACCTTTTGAAGGGTCGTCAAGAATCAATTCCTTTGGATGATTTTGAACGTATCTCCACTCTTTTGGAAGATTTTGATTGTCTCCATTGACGTCTTGTGGTTGATTTATGACTTCTTCTGCTTTGGCTTGAGAGCTCTTTTCTTGAGTAGCCTCAACCTCTTTCTCATTGATTGTCAAGTCATTAATATCCTTTGTAGCTATAATGTCATCATCATCATCATTGATAATCTTTGGACTACAAGGGTTAGATTCATCAAAAGAAACATGGATGGACTCTTCCACAAGGTTAGTACGTTTATTATACACCCGATAAGCTTTACTAGAAGTTGAATAACCAATGAAAATACCTTCATCCGATTTTGAGTCAAATTTTCCCAAATCATCTTTTCCATTGTTTAGCACAAAACATTTGCATCCAAAAGCATGGAAATAACTAATGTTGGGTTTTCTACCATTCCATAGCTCATAAGGCGTTTTCTTGAGGATTGGCCTAATCAAAACTCTATTTAAAACATAGCATGAAGTATTTACGGCTTCCGCCCAAAAATATTTTGGTAAAGAGTTTTCACAAAGCATGGTTCTAGCCATTTCTTCCAAAGTACGATTTTTCCTTTCAACTACCCCATTTTGTTGAGGAGTGCGAGGAGCCGAAAAATTGTGGCCTATACCATGTTCATCACAAAACTTTTCATACAAAGAATTTTCGAGTTCTCTTCCATGATCTGTGCGAATATTTGAAATGACAAACCCTTTCTCATTTTGGACTCTTCTACAAAGTTTTGTAAAATTAGGAAAAGCCTCATTCTTATGAGCTAGAAATATAACCCATGTGAATCTAGAGAAATCATCTACTACAACAAGACAATAAAAATTGCCACAAAGACTTGAAGTGCGAGTGGGTCCAAATAAATCCATGTGTAATAATTGCAATGGCCTTGTAGTAGAAATAACATTTTTAGATTTAAAAGAAACCTTTGTTTGTTTGCTTTGTTGACATGCATCACAAAGTTTGTCCCTTTCAAATTTGATTTTAGGAAGTCCTTTGACTAAATCTTTTCTCGAAATTTTTGCAATAGCATCCATGCTAGCATGTCCAAGGCGTCTATGCCAAAGCCAACTATTATCACTTATAGCCGAAAAACATTTTGCTTCAATGTTACTCAAATTATTTAACTTGAACACATACACATTGTCAAGTCTTTGACCAATGAAAAGTGTCTTGTTGCTATTGATGTTTTCAATGATACACTTTGATTTCTCAAAAACGACACGATTTCCTCTATCACATAATTGACTTATGCTAAGAAGATTGTGCTTCAAACCATCTACAAGTAAAACATCTTCAATAGTAGGAGACTCACCAATATTACCTATGCCGATGACTTTACCTTTGCCGTTGTCACCAAAAGTGACATTTCCTCCATCTTTTGGTGTAAGTGATTTGAATGCCTTCCTATCTCCGGTCATATGTCTAGAACACCCACTATCGAGAAACCATATGCCTTCTTTCCAAGTACTTTTAAAGCACACCTACAATAAAGTATCAAGTCTTGACTTTTGGTACCCACATCATTTTGGGTCCTTGAGGGTTAGTATTGACATGGTTCTTAGGAACCCAAGTCTTTCTACCATTTGAAAAAAATTTCATAGGACAATTCGGAGAAATGTGACCAATCTTTCTACAAAAATGACAAGTGAGCTTAAGATGACTAGTTGGAGGAAGATCTTTGTCAAAAAGATTTTTGTGTTGAGTGGGATTATACCCAATTCCGGCTTTGTGAAAAGAAACCATTTGTTTTCCAAGAAGAATATCTAATCCATCCTTACCTTTGGTAAGTTTAGCAAGAGAGTTTGTCAACTCATCTACTTGCTTGACTAGAGATTCATCTTGAGGAATATTTTTCAAAACTTCCTTTTCCTTTTCCAAAGAGACTTTCAAAGATTCATTTTCTTCTTCCAATGCATCTTTTTCTTCAACTAAAGCATTTATTTCTTTTGAAAGTTCTTTGGCCATTTTCTTTAGAGATTTGTTTTTTGAAACAACTTTTTCAAAATCAACTTTCAATTCTTTATAGGCAATAAGCAATTCATCAAAAGAATAGGATGAGTCGAGATCTACCTCATTTTCTTCGGTGGCCATGAAACACAAGTTAGCGACCTCTTGTTGCTCATCCTCCTCATCGGAGCTACTATCGTCGCTATTGTCCCATGCGGCCATCATAGCTTTCCTTTTTTCCTTCTTTGAATATTTCTTGGCGTATGGACATTCACTTTTGATGTGGCCGGGCTTCTTGCACTCATAGCAGATGATTGGATCCTTTTTGCTACTTTCTTCTTTGCCTCCATCTTTTCTTGGAAATCCTCTACCTTTGCGAGATGCTCTATTTTTGAGGAGTTTCTTGAATGTCTTTGTGATGAGAGCCATCTCGTCGTCCTCGCTTTCATCACTTGAGTCATCTTTGATTTTGGACTTGTGTGAGGTGCTTTTGAGAGCAAGGTTTTTGACTTTCTCGTCTTTGTCATCTTTGAGGTTGATATGGATTTCTTCGGTCATGAGAGATCCCATGAGTTGATCCATTGTATATTTTGAGAAGTCTTTGGATTGAAGGATGATTGAAGTGGTAGTATCCCACTTTGATGGCATGGAGCGGAGCACCTTCCTTGTCATCTCGGACTGACTATAAGTCTTGCCAAGAGCTTTCAAACCGTTAGTAATGCTAGCAAATCTAGCAAACATTTGAGAAATGGACTCTTCCGGTTTCATTTTAAAAAGCTCATAACTATGCACAAGAATATCAATTTTAGACTCCTTAACTTGACTATCTCCTTCATAAGCCATTTCAATTTATCCCATATTTCCTTAGCGGTTTCACATGCGGATACACAATCATATTCATTTGGAGTAATGGCACAAAAAAGAAGATTCATAGCTCTAAAGTTTTTTTCAATATTACTCTTTTCTGTGTTGGACCATTCATCTTCTAGCTTAGGAATAATTTCTTCTCCAGATTTCTTAGTAGGAATGATTGGACCATTTGCAACAATTTTCCATAAATCATAATCAGTGGATTGAATAAAGATTTGCATGCGATTTTTCCAATAACCATAGTTTGAACCCGTGAACAAGGGAGGCCTATTTGAGGATTGACCCTCGATGCAAGATACGCTACTAGTGGTTGTCATGGATCTTAACTCTTAGACGGTCAAGTCTATAAACAAGAGCCGAGGCTTTGATACCAATTGTTACCCAAAAAGACAACCTAGAGGGGGGGTGAATAGGGTTGTAAATAAAAATTGCCAATTAAAATATTATTCTCTAACAATATATTCAAGATAATATAAGCAAGTAAATGAGAGAGTTAGAGAGATAGAACCCGTTTATAGTGGTTCGGCCCGGATTTGTCCACGGTCCGGCCTAGTCCACTTCTCCTCAAGCAACTACTTGAAGGTTCCACTAATCTTCAAAAAGATTACAAGTAGTAAGTCTTGCGGGTGCTTACAATGACCTTATCCCCTAGCTTTCCCGAGGAGCTAGTGCAACCGCAAGAGTTTTCTCCGAAAACCTCTCGAAAACAATCACACCCAAATTCAAACCCGAATTTGGTCTTCTAAGCTTTCAAGTGTTTGACTCAAACACTCGCTTAGGGATTACAAGAATGTGGAGAAAGTATGAAGAAATATCGCTCACGTCTTGTACAATTTTTCTCTCAAGAAAATATGAAAGTGGAAGAACAATGAGAATTTCGGACTTGATCTTTGGAGAATTTGCTCTTTTGAATGATATGAAATGTTGTAGCTTGGATTGGTACTCATCAATGAGTTCTTGAAGCCTTTATATAGCCATTCAATCACCTACTAGCCGTTAGCAAATTACTGTGCCGTTGGAGAGCTATTTTAGGAAAAATAGAGCCGTTTGAGATTTTACTGATCAGCAGAAAATCTGCAGAAATACACTACTGGTCGTCCGGCCGGTCGACCGGAAGGTCGTCCACTCTCTCAACCAGCCTATCATCCAGTGAAGTCCGGTTGACAACCCCTTCTGTTCAGACAGCCGGCTTGTCAGCCGGTTCGTCAACCTGTAGCTCAAAACTTCATCTAAATAAATCCGTTAAAGCATGAATTGAGCTCATTAAGTCTTTGTAGATATTAAACATTGAATTCAAGAGACTTAAAGTAATTTTACAAGGTTGAGAAATTTAGTCCGAAAATAACTTGGCGATAACTATAAAAACATCATTAAAATAATTCCTCTGATTTTCCGACAATCATCAAAATAAATATACAATTGTAATACACATAATTATCCATCAAATTAATATGCATACATTTTTCCAACAATACCTTTGCTTGAGTGTCTTGAGAATGGCTTGAATAAGGTGGTATGGCTTGGAAAATGAGTACGTGGGAATGATTTGAGTGGAAGAAGTGCCTAGACTTATATCTGTTTCTTCTCTTTTGGAAATTTTTTGGTAACCCTTTGGAAGATGAATCATGGGGGTTATTTATAGGAAGAGAGATGGCTAAACAAGGCAATGCAACCAGCCAACAAGGCTGGCTGCAGTTACTTGGTGGAGAAGTAGGGTGCAAAAGTTGATGGGAGAGTGGGGAGAGGTGGTGCAAGGGCAGCCTCGCAGAACGCTGTTCAGTCGACGAAACAGGGTTACACAGGTCTGTAGACCCCTGATCATCACAAAATCCAGCTGGAAAAAGGTGGAAATGACAGGTGTTGACCATCGTGCGAGGGTATGACTCCATCGCGCGAGTGTTCTAGCAACCCCGCGATGGTCAATCAGTCAAAAGTTTGACTTTTACCACCACCTGGCAAGTAAATCATCGCGCAAGAGACCCGGTGGGTCGCGCGATGGTCAAACCTGAGGTGAAGGTTTGGATTTAAGGGTTTTAAGGTTAAGGATGGGTTCCACACTTATACCAAGCTCAAACCATTTCATTTTCTCAAGACTGTTTTCGACCTGATTCATCATCTGGGAAACAAGAAACCGGAAAATAAAGTAAAACGATCGGGAAGTCAGATTGGGATGTCTACAGTACTTATCTTTGTTCAAGGAGCTTGAGATGCTAGAGTCCTCCCTGATACCAGCCGACGTCCCCTTGATCAGATTCAATGGCACACCAGTATGGCCACTCGGCAAGATTATACTTCCCGTCATAACAGGCTCGGTCGCTGCAAACATGGAATTCATTGTGGTAGACGCGCCGAGCCCCTACAACGCCATTCTTCGCCGAAACTGGCTCCATGCTCTGAAAGCCATCGCCTTAACCTACCACCAAGTGCTACGATACATTGGAGCCAGTGGACGACATGAGGACTTATATGGAGATCAGGTGCAGGCCAAACAGTGTTATGTTTCAGCTGTTGGAAAGGCACCAAGCTCCAAGAGGGTACACTGGCTGGAAGTACCGGACAAACCAATCCTCGAGGATGTGGGTGCCCCGACCGAACAAAAGTGTATTGAAGATCTTGTCAAGATCCCAATTACCGAAGATGGATCACGTTATTTCATGCTCGATACCATCTTGACGGGTACCGAGCGTGAAGAGCTGGTTCAATTCTTGAAGGATAACATCAAAGTCTTCGCATGGACTCCATACGAGATGCAAGGCATTGATCCGACATTCATTTGACACTCACTCAATGTCCACAAATCAGCAAAATCGGTGATCCAAAAGCCCAGGCGCTTGTCGTCCATTCATGCCGAGGCGGTAAACGAAGAGGTTGATAGACTCCTTGAAGTAGGGGCAATCAAAGAAGTTCAATACCCCACCTTGCTCGTCAATCCGGTGGTGGTGAAGAAGAAAAATGGCAAGGGGAGGATCTGTGTAGACTACACAAAATTGAATGATGTCTGTCCGAAGGACTACCTCCCTCTCCCAAAATTAGATCAACTAGTGGATTCCACAGCAGGACACGCTCGGCTGAGTTTTATGGATGCTTATCGTGGTTACCATCAAATAGCAATGGACCCTAAAGATATGGAAAAGATAGCTTTCATTACCCCCAAGGGTCTTTTCTGCTACCTTGTCATGCTGTTCAACCTCAAGAACGCTAGGGCCACATTCCAAAGGATGGTTTACCTGCTGCTTGGCCTGCTCATTTGTGAAATCATGGAGGCTTATATCGACGATATGGTCGTGAAGAATCTCAAGGCCGAGAACCATTTAGCCCACCTTGCGGAAGTATTTGCAATTTTAAAGAAATTCAAACTCCGATCAATGCCGAGAAGTGTGCCTTCGGCATTGGCTCGGGGAAATTCCTTGGTTACCTTGTCACTCGGTGTGGCATCGAAGCAGATCCAAACCAGATATTAGCCGTTCAACAGTTAAAAGAACTATCTACCCCCCGGGAGATACAAAAGTTGACAGGAATGTCCGCAGCTCTCAATAGGTTCATTAGTCACTCGTCAGACAAATGTCATGTTTTCTTTCAAACTTTGAAGAAACAAAGCCGAAGGAGTTTTAGATGGACAAAAGAGTGTGGTGCGGCCCTCATCGAGCTGAAGGCATATTGTGGGCTCCCCGACCGGCGCGCCCTCGAGAGTCGCCACCCGGATTTTTGAGATGGATGATCCGAGAAACCGAGAAGTCGTTTGAAAAAAAGGCTTTTGGTCTAGCGAAAAAGTTGAAACTTTGGGTTCGGGAGCCACGTTACGAATGAGGAAGGTTTTATTGAGAAAGTACCCCACTCGCCCGGTAAAACCGGTCTCTACTAAGCATTTTCAAAGGGGAGAGATTTCATACATCTTTTGGAAAATGGAACTCTTTAATAAACAAATAAGAGGGAAAGGGACATGGGAAGTTTATCACATTGACGTGTACGTGGTGTTGGCTGTATAGAAATAGTGAGCAAATGGTATGATACAGAATTGAATAGATGATCAGTAGGCCCTCTGGATCAGAACCTCACGACACAGCATACCATAAAACCTTGCACGGCCTTACGATATGTCATGCGCTTTACTTGTGCTGCTATCAGACTTTCATCAATGCCTATAATAGCGCTCGGTGCTATCAATATACCGTGCGTGACTTTTGTGGGCATGCGGTGCCCGATTTTTCTTTCCTTTGGGAAGGGATTCCGTTCCCCTCCTAAGAAGAGAAAATGCTGTCGGTTCGCGGGAGCGCTCTTTTAGCTGGACGATAAGCGCTCACGAAAATACAGAGTCGCCACTTGGGTTTTGAAGGTCCAACACCCAAGGAACCGTATTTCGAAGCACCTGCCGCGCTATTTGATTTGAAAAAGTCAAGAAACCAGTCCATCATAACCATATCTGGGTTCGAGAGCCAGGTTATGAGAGGGGAAGGGTTTTATGGCACCCCTCTCGCCCAATCCGGAGATCGGTCTCTACTTAGGCATTTGTGAAAGTGTTTGTTTTCGATTCTATTGAATTAATCAATTTTTAGCCAATTAGGGCGGGGGAACAGTTAATCGGGGATTAAAACTGTAACAGTTTGCAGGATATGACAGATAATAGCATGGATGAATAAAATGAGGAGAAATAAATGAGATAAAATTTAACACTGATTTGCCAAAACAGTGCCTTGGCTTGAGTTTGTCGTGAACAATGGCCAAGTTGCATGCATGGAGGTTCTTACATGCAAGTTCAACCATCGCGCGACAATTCCAGTCCATCGCGCGAGTGTTAACATCCTTCCAACAGGTTAATTTTTATCCCCTTCTGGGCTCTGGAAAGACCAGTGCACACCCAGGGTCAAACCAAGCAGTTCATATGTACTGAAAGTAAATAATTATTACAATCAAAATCAACAAGCACAAGATGCAACCCTTAAACAGTGAGGGTATCAAAATAGAGGCCAAGGGCCTGGCTGCCTATGCAAGGGCAACTACTGGAAGCAGGATGACCATCGCGCGATGGCGTCAGAGCATTGAGCGATGGTTCTGACTGGACTTCCAGGGATTGTTTTGCATGCCAGGGATTGTTTTGCATGCCTGGGCTCTGAGACATATTCAGAAGCAACCCAGGGGCATTCCAAAGTAAACAAAGGAGTAAAGTAAACTAACCTACTGGTTTTAACATGCATTAAAGTGGAATATTCTAAGTATTCTTCACAAAAAAAAGCATAAAATCATATAAATGTATAAGGATACGGATCCCATCCCCGCGAGAACCATATCGTGCTGACTAGAATAGTCGCGCGATGGAGCGGGTGTCACGCGTGTGGGTATGCTTATTCACTATAACTTGTAACTTTGCTGGCTTTAGGACCAGGACTGGTATTGATTACCAGCCTTGGCCCAGTCAGCCCCCCTCAGGGATCAAGACAGTAAACAGTGAGGGTTATACCTTTGCTTGAGTGTCTTGAGAATGGCTTGCATAAGGTGGTATGGCTTGGAAAATGAGTATGTGGGAGTAACTTGAGTGAACGAAGTGCTAGGGCTTGTATTTCCTTCTTCTCCTTTGGAAATTTTTGGTAACCCTTTGGAAGATGAACCATGGGGGTTATTTATAGGAAGAGTGGTGGCCAAACAAGGCAATGCAACCAGCCAACAAGGCTGGCTGCAGTTGCTTGGCGGAGAAGTGGGGTACAAAAGTTGATGGAAGAGTGGGGGAGAGGTGGTGCAAGGGCAGCCTTGCAGGACGCTGTTCAGTCGACGATATAGGGTTACACAGGCCTGTAGACCCCTGATCATCACAAAATCCAGCTGGAAAAAGGTGGAAATGACAGGTGTTGACCATCGCGTGATGGTATGACTCCATCGCGCGAGTGTTCTAGCAGCCCCGCGATGGTCAATCAGTCAAAAGTTTGACTTTGACCACCACCTGGCAAGTAAATCATCGCGCAAGAGACCCAGTGGGTCACGCGATGGTCAAACCCGAGGTCAAGGTTTTGGATTCAAGGGTTTTAGGGTTAAGGATGGGTTCCATACACACCAAACTCAAACCATCCTATTTTCTCAAGACTGTTTTTGACCTGATTCATCATCGGGGAAACAAGAAACCGGAAAATAAAGTAAAACGATTGGGAGATCCAGATTCTACAACTCTCTAAAGATTTTAGAAAACACCCAGCCACTGCTTTATTCCAGACTTTCTTCAAGCCATGAGCAGAAAACAAGTTTGATGTATTTAGGTCGTTTGAGAAGCAAACGGACTTTATTTAAGAAATAAAACATGGCTTGTAGAAATGGTTTTATTCTGAAGATACTGATGACAATATTTCAGCAATATAAGTAAGCCTGATGAAGATCGGCCATGATCCAGATAGCCTAGCTGAAATCAGTGAAAGGTCGTGCATTTTATCATACTACGCCGTGCGGCATTCTGCACAATAACTGCTTTTTTTTTCGAAAATGGTTTTCAAATCAATATTTAACCTAAAGGGGTGAGCCTGACAACAAAAAAAGTTCCCTCAGGGTCAAGACTGAGCCTAACCCAAGGAAACTTGATTTTGACCTTTGATCTTGAGCTTGGACAAAGGCGGATGTTGATGGACGAATGAGGATGAGATCGAATGAGATAAGACAGGTGTAGGTGTGAGTGGTTGTTGGTTGTTATAGTGGATGAGGTCTCGAAGTGAGTGAGAGACTAACTTTGATGGTGAGGAGAAAAATGGAGCGTTTTGAGAAAAGAGAGGCCTTAAGAATGCTTTTGGAGTTCTTTCTCAAGACTTGGGAGTAAGGAATGGGTGTAAAAGCATGATGAGAGAGAAAGAAAGTTGGGGACCCCTTTCTCTTGAGTGGAGGGGTGTATTTATAGGCAAGAGCCAAGTATTTTGAATTCAAATGGTGGAGGTATTTTCTGGGCGGGCCAGAAGTGCTTTTTCAGCTGAGCCATTTTGTAGCTGGGGCTTAGAATGAGCGTGGCCGACAGCTTTCTGAGCCAGCCGAAACTTTATCTGAAATGCCGTGCGGTTAACCTCATGACCTCGTGAGGCATAATGAATTCTATTATGCCGTGCAATGTAGAAGTGTTCCACGCGGTATTATAGGTCTAGTCCAGGGCTTTTGGGTTTTCGGCTTGGGCTTTGGGGTTTGAGCTAAAGGAGTCCTTTATCAAAGCTCTCAACTGTATTATTTCCTTTATTTCATCATTGGGACATTCAAAGAACCTTCAAGGCCTGGATTGGGGTGTCTACACATATCTGGGCTTGGCTCCACTCCTCGTCATGCCGAAGCCTTTTGAAATACTATACCTTTGCCTGGCCGTTTCTGCACATGCTGTCAGTTCGGCACTTGTCCAATGCGAAGGCCCAGAGGACTGCTTGAAACCTAATTGTGTGCCAAAATAATAATGCCCCAAGCATAGCGCTAGGTCGGTTGCAGCATAATATCCGGTAGTCCAGAGTCGTATCCACAGGGAGCCAATCAAGCTAGGCCGGAGATTTGATTTACGAAGGGTTTTTAGCATTAGGACCGCCAACCTTAGATTTGGCGTTGAGACGGCCAACTATTGAGTCATGAATGCTATGTTTGGATTGGAGTTTGAAATTTTTTTTTTGAAAAATAGTAGGGGTAATAAGTGGAGAGAGATAGAGAGAGAAATATTAGAGAAAGGGAGAATCTAGGGGGAATTTTTTGAAAAGTGCTTTTTGAATTGTAAATAGAACAAGGCAGAAAATTCTCTCTACCTCCTAACTTTAAATGAAAACGAAGATTGACTAGAAATTAAAAGCGGCAAGGTCTAAGGGTTCATTCCGCCCATAATTTAGGCCGTTCAATGCTTCTCTTTGATAACTCAAGTGAGAGTCATTGTCATTTGATCTCACTCTGAAGATTTAACCATGAAAATCAAGTTAAACTCATACAACAGGGTTTGGAAATGAAAAGGAACTCATTTAGGCATTTTATCAAACACATAGAGTGCCATGGTTCTAAGCATTGGGTGTGCCAATGAGACTTGTCTACACACAATCAAAGAAGTTAACAACCCTAAGTTTAGACCAAAGATTTGAGTTCAACAAGTTCTTTGAGGCATTTTGGCAAACACCTAGAGTGACATAGCTCCAAGCATTATATGTGGCAAGAGGTCAAGTCCTTGCCTACACATAAAGAAAAACGTTGAGAGAAATGAAGACATGGGAAAAACGAAAATAAAAGCTAGATTAATGTAAAGAACAAGAGTACTTACAACATTAATGAAGAAAATCTACCCCATAACCTTAGCAATCCCCCTCCTTTGAAGAGAGAAGGAGAGCTAGAGAAGAGAGGAGGAGAGGGAGGTAGCGAGAGAAAGGAAAAATCAAGAATGCCCTTAAATCGGGCTATGGGTGGTATATATACCCCCTTTACAAAAAAAAACTACAAAAATGCCACTAAAATGTTGGCGCAGGGTCAGGGGATCAATCCCTAAACATTGGGGGATCGATTCCCGTGCTTTCTGGATGATGCAGGAGCTGAAAGGGTGAGGGGGGGGGGGGGGGGGGGGGGGGGGGTGGGGGGATTGATCCCTAAACATTGGGGGATCGATCCCCATGTTGACAGCATTCTTCAAGCACATTTTCAACTTAGCGGACTCGCTCCGGACACTCCCGAACTCGGATTTGGGTATTTTTCAAACCGTTGGAAAGCTTGTTGAGTCTATTTTCTAACTCAAGTGGTTTGGATCAAAAGTATTTTGTACATCAAAAGATATGACAACTTTATCCTCAGTTGGTTGGGAAATGAATTGCTTTGGGTAACATCCTCGCATCTCCCTCACTTCCCTTGACCCTTGGACATCCCGAGTATGGTTCAAAGCTTCTTTTCATGACTTTTGGGACTCGATCGCAAAGCGCCACATGATCTTGAGTACTTAGACACCCTTGGGGCTATCCATGGCCTTCAATTTCACCTTATTCACACGATTTACCTGAAAATGCCAAAAACACACCTTTTGTGCAATATCGTTCAAATTAGTCAAATTGTGTGCAAGTGTGTGACAAAAATGAGAGAGATAAGCCCTATTATTTACAATATTGAGGGCTTATCAAGGACCAGCCTATTTACTTTGCTAGCCAAACGTTGGTCCCAGCTCAAACAAGATATCTACCCTTGGAGAAACTTCTTCCTACATTGGTCACAGCGGCTCGGAAACTCCTCCCTTATTTCCAGGAGCATCCCACTATTGTCCTCACAGAGTTCCCACTCAAGAATCTTCTTAGGAAGGCGGACCTCTCAAGCTGAATCTCTTAATGTGCGGTCAAATTGGCAAACTTTGACATCCATTTTGAACCTCGGACTGCAATCAAGGCTCAAGTATTGGCAGACTTCATTGCCGAATTCACCCCGGGAAGTCCAAATGAAGAAGCCTTAGTTCAGCCAGACTATGGGATGTTGGAGTAGCACGAGGCTCGGAAGACTTGGAACCTCTTCAGTGGTGACGTTTGGAAGCTTCATGTTGATGGAGCATCAAACAACAATGGCGCAGGAGCAGGGGTCGTCCTTCTAACCCCTTGTGGTGTGCTTCATGAAAGTGCTATCATGACCAACTTCCCAGCCACAAACAATGAGGCTAAGTATGAAACACTTCTTGCTGGACATCGAGCAGCTGCACGTTTACAGGTTGAAGACTTGCTCATTTTTTGTGATTCTCAACTGATTGTTAACTAAGTGACAAGCGATTACGAGGCTCGGGATCCTAGGATGCTCAAATAACAAGCTACAGCTCTTGACTTGATCCGACAGTACAAGGGATTCCATATAGAGCAGATCAACCGAGAGAACAACGCTCATAACGACGCTCTTGCAAGCCTAGCCTCTGCTAGCAAAGCCTCAAAATACAGAAACATCAGCCTCGGTAAGATTTTTGAGCCAAGCTTTGAAGCTCCACAAGAAGTCCTCAGCATTACTCTCGATCCTAGGTGGATGGACGAAATAGTAGCTTTCCTCAAACACGGCACTCTCCCCTCGGACAAAAATGAAGCCCATCGTGTACGAAGCAAAGCAGCCTATTATTGGATTTCTGAGAATGGCCACCTTTGTAGGAATAGCTTCACCGAGCCGCACCTTCAAGTTATCCATCCTTCTGAGGTTCCAATAATTTTGGCCGAGCTTCATTCTGGATGCTACAGTTGTCATTCAGGTTGTCGTTCCCTCTATCAACGAGCCTTAAGCCAAGGCTACTTTTGGAAAGGAATGAAGAAAGACTGCGAAGAAGTAGTCAAGAAGTGCAAGCCTTGCTAGCTTTTCTTTCCTATTCCAAAGCAACCCGCCCAAACCTCAAACCTATCACTAGTCCTTGGCCCTTCGCTCAATGGGGCTTGGATATAGTTGGAAATCTTCCTACCGCCCCCGGGGGCTTCAAGTTTTTGATAACAGCCACTAACTATTTTTCAAAATGGGTAGAAGCCGAGCCTCTCGTTACAATGACCGAGGCTGACGTTGGGCGATTTGTCTGGAGGAACATCGTAACGCGGTTTGGAGTACCATATGCAATTGTTTCAGATAATGGCTCTTAGTTCGTCGGCAAAGACTTTACAGGACTCTGTGCTAAGTTCATAATTCGATGTTTTAACTCCACTCCATCCTACTCCCAGGGCAACGGCGAGGCTGAAGCCACAAACAAGACTGTATGTGCTGGTATCAAGCGTTGGCTCGCCACAAACGAGGAAGATGGGCCGAGGAACTGCCTCGAGTTTTTTGGGCCTACCGCTCCACCCCAAGACGCTCCACGGGCTAGACTCCCTTTGCAATGGCCTTCGGCATGGAGGATGTAATTCCACTTGAATCCAAGTTCCAACCCTACAAACTGAAAGTTTTGACCCACAGACTAACGATGAGGCAGTTGCCACCGAACTTGTCCTCACCGAGGAAAAAAAGGACGATGCTAAACTAAAGTTGGATAGCTACCAACAAGAAGTCGCTCGGGCATATGACCGAAATGTCAGACTTAAGAAGTTCAGGCCAGATGACTGGATTTGGAGCAAGGTTGTTCGAGCGAGTCAAAAGACAAAATTCAAACCTAATTGGGAAGGTCCTTATAGGGTGATCAAGGAGGTTGGCAACGTCTCCTACAAGCTGGAGGACAAGGATGGAAGAGAAATAGAGAATCCTTGGAATGCCCTTTATTCGAGAAAGGCTTTGTAATACCTTGTATTAAAAAGGACAAAAAAAGAAGAAGAAGAAGAAGAAGAAGAAGAAAGAGACAGAATATGGAAGCCCGTAGAAGGGCTGAGATTTGTTTCTCTTTTGTTCCTAGCAGCGTGCATATCAATATGGATAGGCATAAGTTGGATAGTGCATGGGACAACTTATACACCTCAAGCTTTGATTCTCAAAGCCTTGCCATATTGTTACACCTGTTCTTTTAATCTTCTTTTTGACACTACAAAAGCCAGAGGAAGAGGGGAGGAGGGGGGAACGGGTGGGAAAACATAAAAAAAAAAGTTCCTCAAAGAGGAACTGGCTAGTTATATTCTCCGAAGGAGAGCTAATTAAAGGGAGAAGAGCATGTGGTGGTGTATTTGTAAAATTACGTAAATATTTAAGGAAGTGGGTTCAATAATTGTTTGGTGATTATGTTGAGTAGGTGGCGTATAACACTCGATTTTGTTTGTGTCTTGGT
Organism: Rhododendron mucronatum var. ripense; assembly: GCA_019656295.1. NCBI lineage: Eukaryota > Viridiplantae > Streptophyta > Magnoliopsida > Ericales > Ericaceae > Rhododendron > Rhododendron mucronatum. The sequence continues at coordinate 876,203 of BPLT01000140.1, read as the reverse complement.
CGACGTGCTTGAGGATTAGGTCGTTACAATTTTGGTATCAGAGCATAGATTTCATGATTCTGTAGACTGTCCTAAAATTTAATTTTAGAACGATGACCTATGGGTAAGTGGTGCTAAGTAACCAGTATGTCTTTGTTATTTACTGATTCTGTGGAAAATTGTTTGACTGAGTTCTTGATAATTTAGTTAGCTCCTGGCTTTCCATATTTGAAAATCAAAAAAAAAAAAAGGAAACTCATCGTGGCTGTCGGAGTAGTATTTCATTTAATTATAGTACAGTATATGTTTTGGAAGAACCATTTCTTGGATGGCTACTAGAGTTGCCTAGAAACTAGTCTGCATAGACGGGTATGGGAAGTTGGTCATTAGCTATGGGTATGTTCTTTAATTCTAATCATGTGTTTCTTATTAGAACTGTTATTCCGATGGGCTCAACTGCTTTAATTGGTTCTTAATTTGATGCAGTTTGAGTAAATTTTGTCAGGTTGAGGATTCAATGTGGTGTATCATAATAAATTTTGGATTAGAATGTATATGTTTGTGATACCCTGTATTTGGTTGGGAAGATTAGTTTAATTATGTGTCGGTTCATTACTGTGGGTTTGGCAGTCCATATTACTTCGACTTTTATTGGTGTTGGAAGGGATAAAGATTGGAAGAAAATGGGTTGATCTTCATTTGGTGTTCTGTGCAACGTGGGTGTACTTATCTATTTTTAAAGAAGATTAGGGTAATGTGTATAGCTTGTGAGAAATGATAAATGTGGATAATCATGTTTGGCTCGGAGTTAATTGCTATTTAGCCTTAGTGGCGTTATAAATATGGCCTTAGTGGCGTGGATGCTATTGCCTTAGTGGCGTGACAAGTATTGCCTTAGTGGCGTGAATCTTTTGCCTTAGTGGCGTGATTATTAATATTGCCTTTGTGGCGATGTATTTATGCCTTAGTGGCATAGCCTGTATGGCGATATATATTTATGCCTGTGTGGAGATATATTAATGCCTTTGTGGCGACGGATTTATGCCCTTGTGGCGGCGACTGCGTGGCGATATATTTATGCCTTTGTGGTGTTGCCTTAGGGATGACATATTATGCCCTAATGGCGATATTCTTAGTGTTAGTGGCATGGCTCTAGTGGCATTATGAATATTGCCTTACTGATGGTGTATCTAATACGAGATGTGGCCTATGTGGCATAATATAAGTGGTTTAAACGTTTATTTATCAGCCTGTGTGGCTTTAGAATTTTCACCCGTGAGGCGTTACCTATGTGGCTTGAATATGGAGGAAAAAGTTGTTGAATAAAAGGGAGTTGTCAGTGTGCTGCCGGGAGTTTATACACATGAGCTCGAACTGACGATAACGTGTTATCAATTCCAATAATAAGTCAATGGCATGAAATGAGTGGTGACCTAGGTAATTATCGTCAGTGAAGCCAAATATGTGGGCATACCATAAATGGGGATACGACCATGTAAGAGATGGATTTGGTTGTGTTTATTTGAGTGGGTGATCAGAATGTGTAGCTGAAGCGTGAAAACATATTTTTAGTAGACAAATTTCGGGGACAAAATTTTCAAAGGAGGGAATATTGTAATACCCTGTATTAAAAAGGACAAAAAAAAGAAGAAGAAGAAGAAGAAAGAGACAGAATATGGAAGCCCGTAGAAGGGCTGAGGTTTGTTTCTCTTTTGTTCCTAGCAGCGTGCATATCAATATGGATAGGCATAAGTTGGATAGTGCATGGGACAACTTATACACCTCAAGCTTTGATTCTCAAAGCCTTGCCATATTGTTACACCTGTTCTTTTAATCTTCTTTTTGACACTACAAAAGCCAGAGGAAGAGGGGAGGAGGGGGGAACGGGTGGGAAAACATAAAAAAAGTTCCTAAAAGAGGAACTGGCTAGTTATATTCTCCGAAGAAGAGCTAATTAAAGGGAGAAGAGTATGTGGTGGTGTATTTGTAAAATTACGTAAATATTTAAGGAAGTGGGTTCAATAATTGTTTGGTGATTATGTTGAGTAGGTGGCGTACTCGATTTTGTTTGTGTCTTGGTCGAGGTGCTTGAGGATCAGGTCATTACAGGCTTACCTTTGAAGTGATGCCTCGAATCAGTCTACACAACCCCTCATTCCATCCAAAACTAATAAGGAGACCAGTTCGGCCTGAGCAAGCCTCGGTCATTATCAGTTTCCTTACGAGCATTTTATAATCACTTTTCTATAGTTTTCGAAGTTAATGAGAATTTCACCCTTCTTCCAATGATACAATTGTCTTACATTGTAATTTTTACTTCACAAATTCGACTTTGGTCATCTAGTTCAGCCTTCTGGCCATTGCTTTGGCCCCCCCGATGGCCATTATAAGCACATTTGGATCGTAGACCCACTACAACCCACTAAACACATTGAGGTTTGGATGAATTGACGTTCAGCCACTAATGGGCAATTAACCTAGCAGTTAATTTCTAGTTCGGCTCCGTTCATATTTGACTTGAACATTTTGCCATCATTAACATTTGCTTAGCATTTTTTCTTACTTTGGTATAAGACTGGCATTTGAGTCGAGCCCAACACCAAAGTAGGGGCTATCACCGGTAAATGGCTTAAGCAGGGCTTCAAAATCCTCAGCATTACATGAAAAATATTTCTAAGGCATAAAGAAAAAATTTAGCCATACAAGAAAGCACGCAAACAAAGCAAGGTTTGAGAACATTTCCAAGGCATTGAAGATAAACCATGTACTTGAAAAAACCATATCAAGGAGGCACGTCATAGTAGATCGTTCGGTACCGCCCTCCTTCAAACTATTACATCAAAAGCTGATCAGCCAGTTGATCGGCAGAATCCCTAGATTAAACTATTACATCTGGCTCGGCAAACTCCAAAAGTTCGGAGCCGACCAGTCCCAACTTAAAGTTCAAAGTACTTGAAAAGCAAAAAGACTTATAGAAACTCTTGAAAAAGTTAAGGGTCATCCATAGCAACTTCATTCTGACCATCGGCCTCGGCTGCTTTATCGTGGGCCCCATCGTCGGCTATTTTGTACTTATCACCACCGTCGGTCATTTCCTTGTCTTCATCTTCCTTCGGTGGAAGTGGCTGGCACTCTTCCTCGGTGTAAGGCAATTCAAGGTTAGGAATCGCTGGCTCGGGAAGTTGTTTCAGAAATCCAGATTCTGGCTGAATTGCCATGACCCCAGCCATTGACTCAGCCCTAGCAGCATATCTGAACTTGAAGAAGTCTGGCAGCCGAACCTCCAGCTCGTCATTTACCATTTTGTGTGCAATCTGGGTGTACTTCAGAGCAGCCCGTTTTATGCCCGCCTCATACCCTTTGGCGTCTGCCATCCTTATCTTCTCTCTCTCCTCTGCCTTCACCTTCTTCGTCTTAGCCTCCGCGGCCTCGGCAAATGATCTCGCATCGGCAAGCTCCATCTTCAGCCTTTCCACCTCGGCCTCCGCATCCTTAGCCTGCTGTTCCGAGATCCTCCATTTTGTATGGTAGGAGTCTCGATCAGATCTGTAGCGCTCTCGCTTGGCTGAATACCTGGTGGCCTTGTCATAGGCCTTCAAAGCGGCTTGCCCTGCCTGACAAAACAAGAAGTTAGAAACAAGAATAAAATTCAAGGGGCATGATTATAGAGGCTAAGTCAAAGATGTACCTGCACCAAATGGGAACACATCTCCCCGAGCCCTGGAAGAAGGTCGGCTGGAACTTGGTCTACATCTCTCGGTAGAGCCAGCCCTCTCAATAGCGTAACAGCAAGGCCCGGCTCCTCCTTGACGAAATCTTGGAGGAGCATAACCCAGCTGTCGGGAAACGTGTATGAAGGGCTGAACTCCTTCCGCACTACAGCTTTTGTTAGAGGCTCGCTTGTGTCAATTGGAGGATCAAGGATGATTTCTTTTTCCTTCGATAAAGAGGGTCAGGAATCTTCTGGATGCGATGGCCGAGTGATGCTCGGTTGAGGAACATCATCTGTGGTCATTTGCCTCTTTTCCCTTTGTTGCTGCTGGTCAGAAGAAGCCCTAGACCGAACTGGGTTAGTTGTCTTCGTAGGGATGACTGGCCTCAGAATGTTCCTTCTTAACATGTCCTTGGCAGAAGGCTTGACAGATTGAAGTAGAACGTTCAAACTTGGGATTTCTGGTTCGAATACGTCATCCTACCTGAGTGGTTGGAACCACTCCTCGGCAGTCCACCCAAACTTCGGCAACTTAACCCTCGGCTGCCTCGTCACCTTCTTCGCACCACCCATTCCCGTCGAAGTTTTCTTCTTCTGTACGCTTGGCTCACCGTCCTTCTTTCTTTCCTTCCTTTTCAGCACGCCCTTGTATGAGGGTACATAGTCCATAAGGGTCGAAGCGTGTCAGCAGGCCTAGGCTAACAGCGTCTCGTAGGCTTTTTCTCGGGAAGTGGAGTTCAAGGTCTTTGAAATAGGACCGAGCTCTGGAAGAAGAAGAAGAAAACTTGAGCAACAATGTAAATAAAGACAACATATTACAAGTTACTAAGAAGGTTCGGCTTCATAACCTCTCGTGTCTTTGATTTTCGGGACAGAATGCCGACGGTGAGTCCCACCGAACTCAAAATTTTTATGGACTTCAAGGTGGAAATTAGCCCACTTATCCGTGTCAGAGAGCCTGTCGATCAAAGGCTTCTTTTTGGGGCGCGTCGTCAAGTACCGACTGCCAGACTTACCATGCCGAGACATGGTGTATGAGTAAAATAGGTCGGTCGGGGTAAAATCGAGATCCTGATTCTCGATCAAAGCAATTACCAACATGATTATTTGGTAACTGTTGATCGCAAGTTGATGGGGAGCCAAGCTGAATTTCCAAAGTATTTCCCCAAGGAAAGGATGGAGGGAGAACCGAAGCCCGGCCTCACAGATGGCCATCAAAGGCATGGTGATGTGCTCTGGGCAGCCTACCCCTTTATCTTTAATTTCATTGCTCTTCACTCGGTGGAGGATGATGTCATCAGGGATGTTGTATTTACGGCAGAATACCTCGTACTCCCCAGGCTCCCCACTGAAGTAGTGGGCGTGGGGGCATAACAGACCCTTTTCAAAAAGGTCGGCGTCGCTCGTAGCCGACGTCGAAGCCTTGGCTCATGACATGAACCTCGATTCGGCCTCTTGTCCCATTCAAGGCTTGGCTAGATTCGGTCTCCGGAGTGAAATGGATCTCAAGGTCGGTCAAGAAGTCGTCCGCGGCATGTTCATGATCGCGCTCGGCATTTGAGTTGTCGGTTGGGGGAGAGGTCGCAGACATCTTAGAGGAAATTGGAGAAGGCACTCAGTTCCGTCTCCTGTACCTCTCAAGCAATTTGGTGATCAGCAATCAGTCCGAATCGGTTTTCGAGCGATCAGAGTCCGAAGAAACATCGATGATCTCGTGAGCCAAACCTAGAAGAAAACAAAGGGAAAAATAAGCAGCTGATATTTGCGTCGGCATAGAAGAAGAGCGAAGAGGTTCGGCTAATCCTATCGGCTCACGAGTCATTGCTATCTTGAGAGGGGCTCGGTGTTCCCAAAGTCCATTCTATGTTCGGCTAGAAAATCACATAGACGACGTTCGGCAGAATTCCAGCTGTAGCAACTCCGATTTTTAATGAATAAAAATCTCGTTGTTTATTCGAAATTCTTTAATTTCTCTAGAATGGCATTATAATCTTCTTGTTAATTCGCCGTAATTAGATTTTATGTAACGACTCTAATTTTTAGTGAATAAAAATTTCGTCAAATATTTGAATTTTTCTTTTAATTACTTAGATTGCTTTTAATAATTCCTTTTAATTCCTATAGTTCGTCATAATTAGATTTTAGCCCCCTTAAAATTTGTTTCTTGATTAAAGGCCCTACTTGACAAGTCTAGTTAGCTTCTAACCGACTAGTTGGAGAAACCAAACTACCAATTCACCTAGTTACAATTCCCTAACCCTAGATGGACCTTTTTGACCATCTTTGAGCCTTGTGAACCTTTCTAACCCTAGACTAGAAAATCATTATATATATTTTCTTTTATTATTTTATTTCTTTTCTTTACCCTATGGACAATAAAAAGTAGGGAAACTTTTGTCCATTGGTTAATATCTACTAGGGAATTTATTACCCACTGGATAATAGAGTAAATCTTCCAATGAGTGCTAGGTTTTTATTAAAAATCATTTCCTAAGATTTTCCATGGATAATATACTTATATATATATATATATGTATGTACCTTATGAAGTTAATACCCTAGATTTCCTAGGTACACAGGTACAATATTATAATAAGAGCATGTGTGTATTAGGGTTATTTTAATAAGAAATCTTGACCCTTTTAATTTTTTATTGGATAATTGGATTAGTTTAATAAGGGATTTTTGACTAGGAAATCTACCTAGATTACATAGTACTTGGATAAATAAATATATTACAAATTCAAATGTGCCTAATAGAATTCTTTATTAGAAAATCTTGGCCTTGGAAAATCCCATTAGATCACATAGTACCTTAGGTACATTTTTATATATGTTTTGTTTATTATTTGTACATAGAAGTTATATATTATATGTGCTAGTACTAGGGGGGAGAGAGAGAGAGAGAGAGAGAGAGAGAGAGAGAGAGAGAGCGAGATTGCCGAGAGGGAGGGAGAGAGAGAGAGAGAAAGAGAAAGAGAAAGAGATTGAATTGTACCTTGATCTTCCATGATCTCTTCATCCTTCCAATCTTTGGCAAAATCTATCTTCCATTGTCCTATTTTGTACATTTACCAATATAAAACCTTGTACAACTCTCCTTTTCTCCACCAATCTTTCCATAATCCAATCCAAAGTACCAAATCTAGCCTTGCATGCCTAAGAACTAGGTAGAAGTTGTACAAGCAAACCATGACCTAACCTATCAAGCTTTCAATCAAGCTTGAAAGTTGAAAAAAATCAAAGATAGAAGAGAGAGAGAGAATTCGGATAAGAGGGAGAGAGGGAGGAGTCTTGGCCTATAAATAGCAAGCTCATTCAAGCTTAAACTCACACCTCCACTCTTTCCTCTCACTTCTCTCTAGAAATTCTAAGCCTTTTTAATTCAAAAGTTCAAGTTTCTGTTACTTGAAGTTCTTGAGAGATACCACCAAACCACTTTCAAAAACCACCCCTAGATCTTTAAAGTAGCTTAGTTAAGTTAGCAAAGTTATTTCTAGGAAGAGAAAACCCATCTCTCTTCCTTTCGAAGCAATCCGGAGCCGTTGCGCCGCCAATTCGCAAAACCGACGACCGATTCTCGAAAACCGACCACCGCTTAGAAGAACGGTAGATTTTCCCTTACTCACTAATTCTAAGTATAAAAGTTGTATGATCATGTAGATTATCCTTGCACTCTAGCTCTAAGTATAAGTAGAATGCCCCTAAAAGTTTTCTTAAAGTATATTAGGTTATCTATCGCCTATAAGTATATAAGGTTATTTGTCACTTATAACATTTGGAATGCGTGATAGTTAACAACCTTACTTATGCTAATGGAAGTATGAGCACATGTGCATGAATTGCTTGCATTACTTGTTTTATTGTAAAGCATAAGTACTGATTCTTCACTCCAAGGGCGTCCGTACATGCGGCGTTATGCTTTAAGTTTGTGATTTGAGCATGTTAAACAATGTAGAGTTGGATGATCTTGTTAGTTTAGTTTCAAGATTACAATGAATAATTTATGTATACGTGAAAAGTCCTACCGCAGAGTCTATGCATGTGACGAGACACAAAAATCAAGGAAGATAGAAACATGACACCTAGGGAGTGTTAATGACAAAGTGTGCTTTGAAATCGCAATGTGGCCAGACTTGCCCCTTTTGGGAATGTGTGTGTGTGTTCCAATGGAAATCCAGATCAGCGGAACCATTGTGAGGTTGTGTGCGTTCCCATGGGAACCCAGAGCGGTGGAACCATGGTGAGGAATGGCTTGGTTATCCGTGGAGAGGAGCCAATGCAAATTTTGTGTGCCAATGGGAACCTGGCGCGGCGGAACCATTGTGAGGATACTTGGGAACCCGGCACGGTGGAACCGAGGTTGGGTGTGTTAAAGAAATGTTGATTTGGTAAATGAAATGGTGACACGGTCTACGATGAGTCGCGTAGGAGAAACTCAGATATCACAGACACCAACGTTAGACTACGGAATGTGGATGTATCATTGTTAACTGTTTGTTAGATATGCATGTACTATGTGGAAATAGTAATGATCTATTGATTGTAAGTTATGGGTTAGTGGGTTTGAATTATGCTATTGAGCTCCTGTAGCTCATGGTGTTACCTTTGGTGACCCTGACATATTATATTGGTGGCGACGCCGGTATAATGTGTCAGACCTTGTAGATGAACAGGGTGAGCTATACACCTTGGAGGCTCTTGGAGCCGAAGAGCTGGCTAGGATGGAAGAACAGGCGGAGCTGTAGTTAGGAACCTTAGTTTCCCTCCCTTTGTGTAATTATGGGAATTTTGATGTAATAATGAGCCAGACTCTATTTAGATTTTCAATAAAATTGTCTATTTAACGTTCCCAAAATTCTGGGCGTTACACCAGGACCCCCGTTGAGGCTCACAAGAACAGATTGAATTTGGGGATGAACATCACTGTTCACCCCTAGTTCTCCCACTATTTGCTTAGAACAGAAGAACCCTCAAAACGCCCCAAAAAACCCCAAAAAATGTATGAAAAGCAAAGAAAAATGAAGAACAATGGTAATCGATCACTTACTTGGAGTTTTTGCTGCTTGAATCAAGGCTGGAGCTAGAGATCTGGAAGAAGATCGAAGTCCAGAACGGAGTTGTAGAGAGAGAGACTCTGGATCTAGAGAGAGAAAGGGCAGAGGAAATGTTCTCTCTCCTGTCATCCGCATATTTATAAGCGGTGGGAACGTTTTGAATTTCCCGACCAATCATTCCACCGCCGAACAAGTGGCCAACTACAGCGTGACACGTGGCCACTCAGAGCTCCCCTCATGCCAACCGTCTTTTCGCCTGCCAAGGCATGCTATCAATTGACACACCCGTTCGATGTTCAACATATGTCACTCTACCATTGGGGCTCAAATTTGACCGTTGCAGTCCCCAAAGGAGGATCCTCGGCTGGGGCAGAGGTTCAGCCTAATTTGAAGTCAATCCCCACCGAGCAAGAGCGTCGGCAGGAATTGAGGGGCTATTATCATCGGTAAATGGCTCAAGCAGGGCTTCAAAATCCTCGGCATTACATGAAAAATATTTCTAAGCCATAAAGAAATAAAATAATTCTACTAGTATAATTGGGAAGTGTGTACAAAATGTGTGGACTATTTGTTTGGCGTTCTCATCCCATCTCCCATAGATGATCACAAATATTCATTTCGTAGCAAAATAATTTCTTAACCTACCCTGTAAAAAAATCAGCTCAATCATACTATTTGGATACCTGCCTGATCAATTCATTCGTATTCAATAATTGTAACGCCCCGAATTTTGGGTACGTTAATGAGGCATTTATTACATAATAAAGAGAGTCTAGCTCATTATTACATGACAAATACATCAAAGGGTACATTTATTCAACAAGGGAGGAACTAGGGTTCCTAACTACTGCTTCGCTTGCTCCTCCTTTCTGGCAAGCTCCTCGGCTCCGAAGGCCTCCAAGGTGAAGATCTCGCCCTGTTCATCTATGAGGTCTGACACATTATACCACGTCACCACCAATATAATATGTCAGGGTCACCAAAAGGTAACACCATGAGCTACAACGCTCAATAGGAAATCCTTACCCACCAACCTTACAACGGTAAATCATTTACAAACAACACTAACAATCACATCCACATTCGTTAATCATCTATCGTTGGTGTCCAAGATTTCAGAGTTTCTCCTACGCGACTCGTCGTAGACCGTGTCAACATTTTCACTTACAAATCAACCTTTCAAAATCATTTGCTTAACACACAATTGTATTGGCTCTTTACCGCGGATAACCAAGCTACACACCCAACCTCGGTTCCGCCGCGCCGGGTCCCCGAGTATCCTCACAATGGTTCCGCCGCGCCGGGTTCCCATGGGAACGCACACACTCTCACAATGGTTCAGCTATTCCAGATCCCCATTGGAACACACACACCTCACACAATGGGCAAGTCTGGCCACATTGCGGTTTCCAAAACATTTCACTCTTTTCAAACACGCATTTTCATTAACCACACCCTAGGTGTCATGTTTCTACTTTCTCAGTTCTCGTGTCTCGTTACATGCATAAAATCCGCGGTAGGACTTCACATAAACAAGCATTCAGCAAAATCTTGAAACTAATCTAACAAGATCATCCAACTCTACATTATCTAGCATGCTCAAATCATAAGTTGACGAGTTCAACATACTCCCTATCCTTTTCATTTTTTTCAAGAAAACACATTTCAAGTAGTTCTTGCAATTCTACATTACAGGTGACAGATAACCTTATATACTCATGACAGATAACCTTAACAGTCAACAGATAACCTTATATACTGACAGTCAACAGATAACCTTATATACTTTAGAAAGGATGATCAAAGTTACTTCTAAATGACGTTCTATTCTCCAACATACGATTTTATATAATACATAGAGTTAATGGACTAAAATTCCTACCTTACTTCTTGGCGGTGGTCGGCTATGGTGAATTGGTCGTCGGTTTTGTGATTCAGCGGCGTAACGGCTCCGGTTTGCTTCGAAAGGAAGAGAGATGATCTTTTCTCTTCCTAGAAACAACTTGCTAACTTTAACTAAGCTACTTTAAAAATCTAATGGTGGTTTTGGAAGTGGTTTGGTGGTTGCTCTCAAGAATTCTCACGAAAACTAGAACTTTTGAACCAAGAACACTTAGAATTTCTAGAGAGAAGTTAGAGCAAAGTGAGAAGGTGTGAGTTCAAGCTTTGGAGTGAGCTTCTATTTATAGGCAAGCTCTCCCTCTCCCTCCATCATGGCCGGCCCCCTCTCTCTCTCTCTCTACATCACATTTTTTATTCTATAAAATCAAGCTTTCAAGGAAGATCAAGGTCAAGATCCTAGGCTTGCATGGCTAGGTTAGTCCTTGGATTTGATCTTTGGAAGATTTTGTGGAAGAAAAGAGGGTTTGTACAAGATTTTGTGTTTAAACAATTGATAAATGTACAAAAATAGGACAATGGTGGTTAGATCTTGCTTAGAAGAATATACCACCAAAGATTTGAGGTACAAAGGAAGACAAGACCAAGGTACAAACCAAATCTCTCCTCTCTCTCTCTCTCTCTCTCCCTCCTCTCTCTCTCGGCCTCTCTCTCCTCCTCTCTCTCTCTCTCTTGCTCTAGTATATACACACACATATATATACTATTAAGTACAAGAAAACAATTAAATAATAGGTACTTTGGTACTAGAGATCAAAGAGATCTTAAAGGCTAAGATTTTCCCATTAAACAATTAATTGGCACATGTGTACTTAAGACAGTTAAATATTCAACCAAGTACCTACATCTATGTATACTTAGGTGCTAAGCAATCTTGGGAGATCATCTCCCCATTAAATTAATCTCAGTGAGTACAAACCCCAATATAATATAATATTAGGAGTACTTAGGAATCCTAGGTCTTAAAGACTACTAAGTACTTACATAATAAAATAATAGGTACTTCATCACATGGGGATTAAGAAAAAGACTAGTTTAATAAAACCCATGTACTTAGTTGAAAGACTAAACCTTTTACCCAATGGATAATAAATTTCTTAACTTTTATTGTCCAATGGACAATAGTAACTAGGGAACTTTTATATTAAAATAACCCAAAATGTCCTTTTAAGTAATTATAAAAGTCTATTTTTATAGATATTAGTACTTTGTTCAAATCTTTCATTGAATCCTTTTAATATAAACAATTGGGTTTCTATTATCCAATGGATAATAGTTCTCCTAACCTTTATCGTCCAAAAGATAAAGAATCAAACCAAAACAATAAAAGAAAATAATTAAACAAGTTCTAGTCTAGGGTTCAAAAGGTTCAAGATGGGCAAAATGGTCCATCTACGGTTAGGGAAACGTAACTAGGTGGCTTCCTAGTTCGATTCCTTCAACTAGCCAGTTAGAAATGAATTATTCACACCAAGTAGGGCTAAAAGTCAAGAAACGATCTTTGAAGAGCTAAAATGTAATTACGACGAACTATAGGAATTAAAAGGAATTTTAAAAGCAATCTAAGTAATTAAAATAAAATTCAAATATTTAACGAAATTTTTACCTACCAAAAATCAGGACTGTTACAATAATTTTATGAAAAAAAAATTAAATAAATTAACCAAGAACTTACCAAATTTCGATTGACCTGATTTTTCTACCCTTTAAATCGTTAATCTTTACAATTGTCTAACATCATTTACACCATTTGCGTGAAATTTGGAGTGGTCCCCCAAGCATGGATTGGTTACATTAATTTCCAAAACCATAGTCGGGCTTTCCTTGTCCATGCAATTGATAATTGGAGACTTGGTCAGACCCGCATGGTGCACTACAGGAGTGCATGTAGTGCAGTATCCAAGTCGTTCATCCAGCAATCAATTGTTTGAATTTAAAAAAAAAAAAAAAACATTCGGGAAGAGAATAATATTCTTCCTTGAAAGAGTCTTCTAACAAAATCTAGCCATTGAAAATACTCTTAGACGGCTAGAATATCGTACTACATCCTTGTCACTACAGGGTTTCTGGATGCGACTTGGTCCACCTTGACAAACTTTCGGTGAAGAATGCGACCTTGTTCGTTTTAGGACTCTAGACCCAAACTTTTCTCTCTGCGCATGGTCTCCATTAAATTTTAATTCTCATTTCTTTATCTATCTTTCCCCACATATTATCCTAAAAAACTACCTCAAAACTTAAAACGAACATGGTTGGTTCCATGTCCCTTTCGGTCAGGACCACAGAAAAAGGACCGCTAATAATTGTATAGTACGATCTTCTGTAGCCCAAAGTCGACATTTCTAAGAAAAAAGTAATTTTGACAAGTCAATTATTGATCGGAGGAAGCTTTGTGAGATGGAATTTGGTCTTTACATTAGTAATAATAATAAAATGCCTCAATTATTCATTCAAACTGTTTATGAGAATCAGAAAGTTAAAGTAGAACTAATAACGAAAAAATAATTTACAGTTTTGCGTTCTTCTGCTTGTTTTGGTTCTTTGTTTGCTGGTTTGTGACAACTGAATCAAAGATGTCTGAACAATCATCCGTGAAATCAGCAAAAATCGGGTGCTTCATAGAATCTACGATGAAGACTTTGATTTCGAATGCTACATTTGAAGTTCAAAATTTTAATGGGACGAATAACTTCGATATGTAGATATGGAGAGAAATTTTTGGGCGCCAGGTGGGTATATCCCACGAGGTGCCCCCTCGGCACTCTCAAGCCGTTCGATGCACTCTGGGATGCTCTCTCTTCTCATCCCTCCTCTTTCTCTCTCCTTTTTCTCTCTCCAAATCCGAGCCGTCCAAAAGTGCATCGGATGGCTCGAAAGTGCTGAGAGGTCATCACGTGATACCCGCCTGGCAATGAAAAATTTCTCGTAGATGTGCGAATTTATGCATGTTTTGATCCAACTGGAGTTGGATAGTACTTTGGAGTAAAAATCGGAGGGCATGCATATTGGATAGGTTGGCAGGCTATTGGCTCAAAATGTTTGTGGCTCGCAAAAGATGAGAAGTATTTTGTTATGCGCGTAACAAAAGGAAAAGATTCGTGAAAGTAGCTCGAGGGTTAATGTTGGTTGTAGAGAACCACCTCTGCTTAAAAAAGCTCTTACGCTTCCTATACGTACCGAGATATTTCTTTGAACGAGCATTTAGTAACTACAGCAAAATACTTGCTGATCTTGAGAATTTGGTTGTCGAAATCCTTGATGAGGATAAAATTGAGGTTCAGATTTGGTTCGTTTGGTACCCAAATCGAATTTGAATGAGCCTTCACCAGATCAAACCTTGAATAGTTCAAAAACGGCTTGGTTCATTTTCTGCCCTACTTCACCCACGAGGTGAACAACAATCCTTCAATTATTTGGTGCTCTTGGACACCGCCACGTGCCACCACACATTTTTATACGCTGTCTATTTCTAATGTCTTGTATGGGAGCATCCTCATTGGACTAACCAAAACTCTAAAGTTGCTAAGTTAACCAATGTTTGTTCAAAAAAGTGTCGACATTGAGCATCTCCAATATAATATTGACTTCAAATTTAAGGATTTCAAATAATTTTTAATACTTATGTGACAATTTGACATGTTATTTGATATCTTAAGAATATTCACTCCAACCATCATGTCAATTTTTTTTTATTTTGAAGAAGTTTTGGAGAGTCAAACAATAGAAAGTAAATTTTGACATTAATGTCAAATTTGACAGGAGAGAGTGGATGTCATGCCACATAAGCAATTTACATTTTGGTTGGACTTGTTTCACTTGTCGATTCTTTCATTCGGCATGCCATGTCATATGACTCAAATTTGACATCCTTTGTTGGAGATGCTCTAGTGACCTCTTAGCAACTAAGCAAATTTTGGCACTTGGACAATCAAAACTTGCAATATTTTGCCAATAACCAAATTTGGTGATTCCACATCTATTCAATCAAGTACACACATCATTACACTTCTCTCTCCTCCATTCTCTCTCTCTCTCAACAATGTTTTCAAAAAAAAATATAAAAAACAGTTCTTTTAAAAAAATATTTTATTCAAAATTAGTTTCTACACAAAACATATTTTTTCAAAAACTATGTTTTTTAAAATTGTATTTACATGGTTAACATTGTAGGGAGGTATTCCTGTACAGGCAGTAATGGGGCCCGAACACGTGGTACGTGGGACCATGGTGTAAATACGATAGGGACAGTCGCCGTGCAAGATGGTGGTCGGCGATATGGATCAGTGACATGTGAAGTTGATGGTCCAAGAAGTTTGTATGGGGTTAAGGAACAGTAAACATGAGAAGTTTAAGGTCCAAAAGGTTGAACCAGTGAAGTGTGAAGTCACTGGTCCAAGTGGTCTGTTCGGCAGTGAGATGGCCAAACAGGAGGAAAAATGTGGGGAAAGCAGCCTCAGATGCAAGAAATACTCTGGAAGGATCCGGAGACAATGATATTCCGTGAAGGGATGAGATCCCGAGAATGTATGATCTGAGAAAGATACCCAACGGGAATGGGATGTTCAGCTAGCTATGGAAAAGAGTTCTAAAAGGACTAAGGTAATGAACTGATAAGGGAACGAGAATCTAGGATATCCTGGGTTTCCTATACGAGATAGGAATCCTAGGGCGATGGGGATGCTTTGGCAGCAAGCATCTATGAATCTATAAATACGAGGTAAACCTAGAGGTAAAAGGTACGCAATACATTCAATTCATATTGTTCTCCTACGGATAATTAGGGTTTTCTCAAGTACGTGATACTGACTTAGGTATCAGAGGGCCTTTGCCACGAAAGGCAAAGGTGCGATCACCCGTTGTCTATTTTGCAGATTAGGGTTCCGATGATGAACTAGGCTTCCGGTGAAGAGGCATGAGCAGGCATTGCAATCTAGTGATGTTCTAAGCACCAATTGTTTTCATCCTCCTACAATTGGCGCCGTCTGTGGGAAACGAAAGAGTTCTCTTTGAAAAATGACCATGGTGGAAGAAAATCCAACGACGCTGCTCGACCCAAAGAATCTGCTAGGTGGGGGAGGAGATAAATCTCCATCAGGGGCTCCAAGAAAGCCCGAAGGCGGACATGGAAGGACCACGAGCAAGGGCCACCCCCTGACTGTCCATGATAACTCCAAGAATAGGGAAGGCACAACAGCCACAGAATCCACGAGAAAGAGCAACTCCCATCGTAGGAGAGAGTCGGTTGCACACTCAAGTAGTGTGAACAACAATGAAGATATCTTGGACAAGAAGAGATAGGAGATTGAAGAGTCTAGTACGCTCATCTAATCAAAAAATGAGAGTACGAGCTTCGAGAGTTACAACGGGTACGAGAACACCCAGAAAATTCTGGACTTTCACGAAAGAATTCCAGGGAAGACAGGTATGCTATGGTGGATTACAAGAAGGCTCCTTCATGGAGAAGGAAGAGCAGGAGTAGGAGCCCCACTCTTAAATGCAAAAGGGCTTCTTCCCAAAAAAGACGGAGCAAAAGTCGAAGTCCCACCCTTAAGGAGGAAGGCACTAGAAAACACCATAAGGACAAGTACGAGAGACCTGATTCCGATTGGGAAAAGAATAGACCCAACAAGACAAAGGGATTAGAAGACGAGACTATGACTGAACGAGAAGCAGCACGAAAGGCACTTAACAATATTGCATCCTCCCCCTTTGCAAGAAAGTTACAGGAGGCAAGACTGCCGAGCAGGGTGAAGCACAGAACTTTTATCCTTTACGAGACAAATGCAGATCCCGTGGCACACATACAGCACTACCAGCAGGCAATGTTTATGCATGAGGGGGATGATGCAATTATGTGCAAGATGTTCCCATCAAGTTTGGGAAAGGTAGCTTTGTCTTGGTTCCATAAGTTGGGTACATGTTCCATCGGGGATGGAGACAGTTGGCCGAGGAATTCACTACTCGGTTTCTGACGAGCATGAAAGCGCCGAGGACGTTTGAGAGCCTCTTCGTTATGAAACAGGGGGAGAATGAGCCGGTTAGGGACTATGCGAAGAAGTATTGGGAAACTTCCAACGAGATTGAAAGTTGCAGTGACGAATACGCAATAGCTATGTTCAAGACTGGACTGCTTATTCGGGGGGAGCTACGCAACTCACTGAACATGAGCCCAGTGGGAACACTGGCAAAATTAATGGAATGGATTGAGCAGCATGCTAGAAATGAGGATGACATACTGCGAGAAGACGGCAAGGTGGTTGTCGAACAAGCCAAGGGGCCTGCAAAGAAGGTAGATAAACCAGAGCCCAAGACCTATAGGGAATGAGAGGAATATGGGCAAGCTAAGAAAGAGCCGTACAAGGAGAAACAAGCTCCTGACCCCAAGTCCTTCTTTTCAATAAATACGGTTTGGAAAGAACCAATCTATAGGATTCTTTATCGAATAAAGAATCAGCCTTACTTCAAATGGTCCCCCAAGCCTGGGAGGAGATAAAGACGCAAAGCGAGCTACGAATCAGTACTATAGCTACCACAAGGACTGGGGCCACATGATTGAACACTGTGAGATGTTTAAGAGGCACCTTGATGATTTGGTCTCTCATGGCTACCTTAAAGAATTTATACAGGAAGATCCCAAGGATAAAGAGAGGGCAATGGAATTGGATTACGAACGAAATCCAAGGGCATAATCTATATGATACATGGATTGGCCGAACCTTATACGAGAAATGAGGTGAGGTTGCTCCAGAGGCAGATTAGGCACGACCAACGAGAGCATAGTGTTCATAGATGAGGACCTGGGAGGAATACAGGTACCACACAATGACGCCTTGGTCATAACCCTACAAATTGGGGAATATGACATTGAAAGGATTCTGGTGGATTTAGGAAGTTGTACATAGGTGCTATATTACGATGCATTCAAAAGGTTGGGACTGACACACACGGATCTAGTGCAATCAATGACTCCATTGGTCGGATTCGGTGCAGGAGTAGTTTGGCCATTGGGCAAAGTAAGACTGCCTATTCGGGCAGGAACAGTAGTACTGCGAACCAACTTCCTTGTGGTAGATGTTCCGTCTTCCTATAAAGCGATTATAGGACGAACTTGGTTGCACAAGATGAGAGCAGTTTCCTCCACTTACCATCAGACGGTGAAGTTTCCCGGATCCAATGGCATTGAAAGAATCAAGGGGAACCAGAAGGTTGCCCAGCAATGCCTGATTTCTATAATCAAGAAGGCACCTAAAGCAAAGTTGGTCCAAGCCGTCGAGGTTCCAGAGCAGCCAACCATCGAGAATGTCGGAGGGAACCCCGCCGAGAAAGTGGTGGAAGGCTTAAAAATGATTCAGATCAACGAGAATGATCCAGAAAGGTATTTCCTGATTGGGGAAAACCTGAGTAAGGAAGAAGAAGAAGAGTTGGTGGGATTCCTCAAGGAACACGTTGATGTATTTGCTCTGGTACCCAAAGAGATGGCCTGGGGTGGATGCAAACCTGATTTGTCACCGCTTGAATGTGGATCCTCAACATAAGCCCGTGATGCAGAAAAAGAGACGATCAGTCGTACAGCACGTGGACGCTATTATCGAAGAGGTTGACCGATTATTGGAAGCAAAGGCCATACGAGAAGTTTACAACCCAGAATGGTTGTCTAACACCGTGGTAGTAAAGAAGAAGAATGGGAAGTGGCGAGTCTATGTAGACTTCTCAGATTTGAACAAGGCGTGTCCAAAAGATAGCTTTCCACTCCCAAGGATAGATCAATTGGTTGATGCAACTGCTGGGTATGGACGGATGAGTTTCCTCGATGCATATCGAGGACATCATCAAATTGCCATGTATGGGTCCGATCAAGAAAAGACTTCCTTTATTAGCCGAGAGGATTATATTGCTATAGTGTCATGCCTTTAAGCTTGAGGAACGCCAGAGCAACTAATAAGAGGCTAGCAACGATTATGCTAAAAAAATTGCTCGGTAAAACTACGAAGGTATACATGGATGACATGGTGGTCAACAGCAAAGAAAGGCAGGACCACATAGCTGATTTAAAGGAAGCCTTTGAGATTCTAAGAGAGTACAAGCTGAAGCTCAACGCCTCGAAGTGTGCGTTTGGAGTAAGCCCAAGAAAATTTTTGGGCCACCTTGTGACCATAAGACTGATAGAGGTAAGTCCCAATCAAATCATAGCTTTGCAAAAGCTCCAAAGTCCAAGGACCACGAAGGAGGTCCAAAGACTAACTAGAATGGCCACAGCCCTTAATAGATTCATCAGCTGGTCCAGTAACAAGTGCAGTCCCATCTTTCAATTGCTGAAAAAGAGAGAAGGATACAAATGGGGAGCAGAGTGCGAGAAGGCATTCCAAGACCTGAAGAAGTACTTGGCAGCAGCTCCACACTTGTCCATTCCTGATCCGGGTGAGTCCTTAATTTTATATTTAGTAGTCTCTGAGCATGTTGTGAGTACAGTTTTTTTAAGGGACAAGGGTTCTGAACAACTCCCCGTGTATTATGTGAGCAAGACATTACTAGATGCAGAAACGAGATATCTGTCTCTCGAGAAATTGGTCCTGGCATTGATGACAGCAGCAAAAAAGTTGCCCCACTATTTTCAAAGTCATAAGATTGTGGTTTATACAGAGTTTCCTTTGAAATTGTTGCTACGAAAGGTAGATTTCTCGGGACGTATTTCAACTTGGTTGGTGGAGCTTAGCCAATACGATATTGACTATCAGCCGCGCACCGCCATAAAGGGACAAGTGTTGGCAGACTTTGTGGCAGAATTCTCTCTCCAACAGTAGCCCCTCGGCTTCCTACGAGAAAAAAGTAGGAACCTGGGCCGTCGCCAAGAAAGGAAAGGTACTAGCCGAGCAAGATCCTCTGGAATGGAAATTATTTGTTGACGGGTCAGCATACAATACTGGTTCAGGGATTGGGATTGTACTCTTCCCTCCTGAAGGGGTAATGTTAGAATTATCTGTTTGGCTAGGTTTCAGTGCGTCGAACAATGTGGCAGAGTACGAGGCACTCCTAGCTAGCTTAAGAAATGCAAAAACCTTGAAGGTAAAAAGAATACGAGTGTACTGTGATTCACAACTTGTGGTGAACTAGTTGTCCGGGGAGTACGAATCCCAGAATGAAAAGATGGCAGCCTATGTGGAGGCCGACAAGGATCTGCTTGACACTTTCGAAAAGGTGTACATTGAGCAAATAAGTTCTGGGCAGAATGCACATGCAAATTCACTGGCCTAGTTGGCCGCAGCTATGCCAACCGAGTTTAAGAGAAAGGTGGCAGTGGATTATCTTGTTGAGCCTAGTATTGGAAGAAGTGTGGAATTGGTCTTGGACATGAACCAAGGTCCAAGTTGGATGGATCCAATTTTGGAGTTCTTACGAGATAGGAC
This sequence comes from Rhododendron mucronatum var. ripense, assembly GCA_019656295.1. Classification (NCBI taxonomy): domain Eukaryota; kingdom Viridiplantae; phylum Streptophyta; class Magnoliopsida; order Ericales; family Ericaceae; genus Rhododendron; species Rhododendron mucronatum. The sequence goes on along the minus strand of BPLT01000140.1, from coordinate 856,152 downwards.
ACTCCCCACTGACAAAAAAGAGGCTCATAAGATAAAGACAAAATCTGCACGGTTTTGGCTGTCACCTGAAGGAAAGCTGTACAGAAAGTCCTTCACTAGACCGTACTTGCTTTGTGTGCACCCCGAGATGGTGCAAAAGTTTCTCCACGAGATTCATGAGGGAACATGTGGAAGCCATGCTGGGGATAGGTCCATTGCCCACCAAGCAATCACCTAAGGATATTTGTGGCCGTACATGCAAGAAGATGCAAAGGTTTATGTGAAAATCTGTGAGAAGTGTCAAAAATTCTCACCAATGATCCGAACACCAGTCGAAGATCTGGTGCCATTATGGACATCGTGGGTCCACTCCACAAAGCAACAGGAAATCGAAAGTTCCTGCCTGTAGCAACAGATTATTTCACGAAGTGGATTGAGGCAGAGCCTTTGGCCAAGATCACAGAGCCTATGATACAAAGTTTCGTGTGGAAGAGTATTATTACTTGATTTGGGGTCCCATATTCATTGATTATGGATAATGGATCGCAATTCCAAAAGAAATTCAAAGCTTTATGTTCCCAGTACGGAATAAGAAACTATTACTCCACACCAGCTGACCCTCAGACTAATGGGCAAGCAGAGGCATCTAATAAGACCATACTTGATGGGATCAAGAAGAGGTTGGATAAGGCAAAGGGAAAGTGACCCGATGAGTTACCACTGGTTCTATGGGCGCACCGAACAAACGCTTAGGAGGTCTACGGGAGAGACCCCCTACTCGTTGGCATATGGGGCAGAGGCTATTATACCACTGGAAGTTGCTTTTCCCACCAACAGAACAACTTTGGTTGAGAGTGGAGGCAATGACAGGGCACTGGAGATCGAATTGGATCTTGCCGAGGAACGGAGAGAGAAGGCTCTTGTGCATTTGGCCTCTTGTCAAGAACAGCTGATGAAGAGCTACAATAAGCATGTCCACCCTCGAGAATTTGGTATTGGAGACCTTGTGCTTCGAAAGGTGCTCAGCAATACTAAGGTGGACAACAAGGGCAAGTTGGGGGCCAATCGGGAAGGTCCATATCGAGTAACTGAAATTGTGGGCATAGGGGCTTATCGATTGGCTGACCTGGACGGGAACCCGGTGCCAAGGCCTTGGAATGTTCATAATTTAAGAAAGTTCTTCGTTTGAAAGAGTTCATTTTATTCTGTTTAGGATGCATATCGTGATTATGTGGGGGTTACGAATAAAACTCCATTGTTTTTATTTTAGTTAATTGCAAGGGGTACGCGTAACACCCCATTGAGTTTTGAATTATGAATAAAATTATGTTATTAAGAAACATTCTATTTTGACGAATTTTTTCTACTTCTTTCAACGAATACAAAGCTAGCTAGACACTTATTTTTGTTTGTACCTTCATAATGGGGAGCAGAGTGGGTCCATACACGTACTAATTACGGGTTACGAAATTGTTTTTCATAAGTACGAGTACACTTAGTGGGCATGCAATGTTTGGCTAAGTACGAACACACTTAGGAGCCTATCCAAGTATGAAAACACTGGGTTGCATACGAGACAATACAAATGTAACAACCCTGATTTTTAGTAAATAAAAATTTCGTTAAAAATTTGAATTTTATTTTAATACTTGGATTCGCTTCAAAAAATTCCATATTAATTTCTAATAATCCATCATAATTAGGTTTGAGACTCCTAAATTATATTTCTTGGCTAGAGGCCCGACTTGGCAAGTCTAGTTAGCTTCTAACCAACTAGTTGGAGAAACCAAACTACCAACTCACCTAGTTACAATTCCCTAACCCTAGATGAACCTTTTTGACCATCTTTGAGCCTTGTGAACCTTTCCATTATCCATTGGACAATAGGAAAACTAGATTTTTCCACCTAAAGTACCATTCTAGATTTTGTTAAAGGTACATATATATAGTTATATATAGTCTTATATACACATGCCTAAAAGTACATGTATATATTATTCAAGTATATATATTACTTTACTTCTTTAACCATTGGTCAATAACTACTAGGGTAGATATTACCCATTGGATAATAGAGTAGTCTTACTAGCAAGTACTAAGATGGACTAAATAAATATTTTCCCAGAAGAGAGAAAGAGACAATGCTAAATCAGACTATTATGAAGCGAAGGGCAGGCTTGAGACTACTGAGGATAGCCTCAATCAAGCTTTGGCTGAGATAGATAATGCCAAGAAGGCTGCTTATGAAGAAGGCTACCAGAAAGGTTTTGATGCTACAACGGCTAGCTATGTCGAACAGATGCCAGCTGTTCAAGATTAGATCTGGGGTGCATGCTGGGAGGCATGTTTGATGAAGGCTGGAATTGCTAATGATTCTCCTCTCTGGGTTGAGATCGATTTGCCAAGCAACTGTGCACCGATCAGCCATGAAAACACAGAGAATCTGGAGGATGACATGGACCAACAAATTGAAGACTTTGCTAATGCAGAAGAGGAGACCCCTACCGAGTCCCATGATGCCATCGCTGATCGTTCCCTTGTTTAGGAGTCAATCAACGAGCCCATTAACTTAGAGGACAATGTTGCTGGTGGCAATTCTACAACTGAGGTAAGTGTTGAAATCCCTAATCAGACTCCCCTAGAGATCGAGAATCTAGATTGATTCGACAGGTAAACACTATGCGTCTTCAAAACTTTTTAAGGATAATTTGCAGGTCCTGCGTGACCGTATTCTTTGGCCCTGCCCGGCACCAGTACATTTGTACTTTTGATAATATAGGTATTCGGCCCCTTGCGGCATAACTTGTGTTTCGGTGGCCTTTTAAGGTCTTATGGTTTTGCTCGATCCCTCGTGGTCTTTAGAATTGCATTATGTTTTGATGTCTTAAGTATTTCGTGCCAATATTTCGTATTAGTATTTCGTACTAGTATATATGTGTGTTCCAGATGCATGTTTTCGGATGCATATACCTGTATAAGTATTTCATACTTATACTAATCGTAATAGACATAGTTTCATTATGTCCGTACCCAAGTGTTTCGTACTTGTAAAATATTTTATTCGTGTGCCCCTAAGTTTCTCATACTTAGGCTAAATTCTAAGTGTTTCGTACTCAGTCAAACACACTAAACAAAATATGTCATGTTTCTAGCCAAATATTTCATATCTGTAAAGTAAGCAAGTATTTCATACTTGCTACAAGTTTCTCATACTCATATTTAAACAAAAAATTAAGTTACTTCATACTTAACAATCAATGCATGGGATATCAGTGGTTCGTGAATTCGTTCATGACCAAGGCATTCGTGTCGAATCCCTGCTCCCCAATATGAAAATAGAAACATAATTTAGAATTTCGTATTTAAAAGAACCATAATCATGAAGAACAAAATTTCTGAAAAATTGAGAAAAGGTAATTTTATTCATAATCTTTGAACTCAAGGGGGCATTACGCGTACCCCTTGCAACTAGTAAAAATGAAAAACAAGGGAATTTTATTCATAATTCCCACAAAACCATGAAATCCTCAAACAGAATAAAAACCGAAGTCTTTCAAACAAAGAACTTCCTCAAACTATGGACATTCTAGGGCCTTGGCACCGGGTTCCCGTCTAGGTCTGCTAGTCTATAGACCCCCTATTTCCACAATTTCAGTCACTCGATATGGGCCTTCCAATTTGCCCCCAACTTACCCTCGTTTGCCACCTTGGTATTGCCAAGTACTTTTCGAAGTACATGGCCCCCAATACCAAACTCTTGGGGGTGAACGTGTTTGTTGTAACTCTTCATTAGCCGTTCCTGGTAAGAAGCTAGATGCACCAGGGCCCTTTCCCTCCTCTCCTCGGCAAGGTCAAGTTCAATTTCAAGGGCCCTGTCATTGCCCCCACTCTCAACCAATGCAATCCGGTTGGTTGGAAGACCAACTTCTAGAGGTATCACTGCTTTTGTTCCATATGCCAATGAATAGGGGGTCTCTCCCGTAGACCTCCTAGTCGTTGTTCGGTGCGCCCACAGAACCAGGGGCAGCTCATCGGGCCCTTTTCCTTTTGCCTTGTCCAACCTCTTCTTAATCCCATCAAGAATGGTTTTATTGGATGCTTCTGCCTGCCCATTACTTTGAGCGTAGGCTGGGGTCGAGTAATAATTTCTTATGCCATATTGAGCACAGAAAGCCTTAAGCTTCTTTTGAAATGGGGACCCATTATCTGTAATGAAGGAGTAAGGGACCCCAAATCGAGTAATAATGCTTTTCCATACGAACCTTTCTACCATAGGTTCAGTGATTTTGGCCAATGGTTCTGCCTCAATCCACTCGGGGTGCACACAAAGCAAGTATAGTCCAGTGAAGGACTTTCTGTACAGCTTTCCTTCAGGTGACAGCCAAAACCGTGCAAATTTTATCTTTATCTTATGAGCCTCCTTTTTGTCAGTGGGGAGTATCCCATCTCGTAAGAACTCCACAATTGAATCCATCCAACTTGGACCTTGGTTCACATCCAAGATCAATTCTACGCTTCTTCTAATGCTTGGCTCAGCAAGATAATCTACTGCCACCTTTCTCTTAAACTCAGTTGGTACAACTGCGGCCAACCAGGCTAGCAAATCTGCGTGTGCATTCTGCCCAGAACTTATTTGCTCAATGTACACCTTTTCGAAAGTGTCAAGCATATCCTTGGCGGCCTCTACGTAGGCTGCCATTTTTTCATTCCAAGCTTCGTATTCCTCAGACAACTGGTTCACCACAAGTTATGAATCACAATACACTTGTATTCTTTTTACCTTCAGGGTTTTTGCACTTCTCAACCTTGCCAAGAGTGCCTCTTATTCTACAACATTATTTGATGCACTGAAACCAAGCCGAACAGGTAGCTCCAACATTACTCCTTCAGCAGGAAAAAGCACAACCTCGATTCCTAAACCAGTATTACATGCTGACCCATTGACAAATAATTTCCATTCTAAGGGATCCTGTTCGGCAGGGGCCTGGTTCTTCTTTGCTGGTGGCCCAATCACCTGCCCTTTCTCGTAGGAGGCAAAGGCGCTACTGCAGGTGAGAATTTTGCCACAGAATCAGCCAACACTTGGCCTTTGATTGCCATGGGCGGCTGATAATCGATATCATATTGGCTTAACTTGACGGACCAAGTTGAGATTCTTCCCAAGAAGTCTGCTTTTCGTAGCAGTGATTTCAATGGGAACTCAATATAAACTACGACCTTGTGGCTCTGGAAATAATGTGGCAATTTTCTAGTTGCTGTCCTATGCTAGGACCAACTTCTCAAGGGGCAGATATCTCGTTTCTGCATCTAGCAATGTTTTGCTCGCATAATAGACAGGGATTTGCTCAGATCCCTTATCCCTTAACAGAACTGCACTTACAGTGTGTTCAGAAATAGCCAAATACAAACCTAAAGACTCACCTGGCTCTGGAGTTGATAAGAGTGGTGCCTCAGCTAGATATTTTTTCAGCTCCTGAAAGGCTTGGTCACACTCTGCTCCCCATTCGAATTCTTCCCTCTTTTTCAACAGCTGAAAGAAGGGTCTTCATTTGTCACTTGACCTGTTGATGAATCTGTTGAGGGCCGCAACCATTCCAGTTAACCTCTGGACTTCTTTCGTTGTTCTGGGACTCTATAGCCTTTGTAAGGCTATTTTTTATCAAGATTCGCCTCAATCCCTCTTATGTTACAAGGTGGCCTAGGAATTTCCCAGAACAAACTCCAAAAGCACATTTTGAGCCGTTGAGTTTCAGTTTGTATTTCCTTAAGATTCCAAAGGCCTCCTTTTAAATCCGTTATGTGTCCTTGTCTGGTCTTACTCTTTACCACCATATCACCTATGTAAACTTCCATAGTCTTGCCAAGTAGCTTTTTGAACATGATGGTTAAAAGTCTATGATATGTTGCCCCTGCGTTCCTCAACCCAAAGGGCATGACACTATAACAGTACAACCCTCATGGTGTAATGAAAGAGGTCTTCTCCTAATCAGGCCCAAACATAGCAATCTGATGATATCCCCGATATGCGTCGAGAAAACTCATCCGTCCATATCCAGCAGTTGTATCAACCAACTGGTCAATTCTGGGAAGAGGGAAGCTGTCCTTTGGGCACGCTTTGTTTAGGTCTGTGAAATCCACACAGACACGCCATTTCCCGCTCTTCTTCTTCATAACCACAGTGTTGGATAGCCACTCCGGGTCGTAAACCTCTCGTATTGCTTTGGCCTCCAACAAACGATCTACCTCCTCGATAACAGCATCAACATGCTGCACGGCTGCCCTTCTTTTCTTTTGAATGACTGGCTTAGGTTGAGGATCAACGTTTAGATGATGGCAAATCACGTCTGCATCTACTTTAGGCATCTCTTCTGGTTCCCATACAAACACATCAATATATTCTTTTAAGAAACTCTCCAACTCAGCTTCTTCCTCAACTGGCAGTGATTCCCCAATTAGAAAATACCTATCAGGATCAATCTCGTTGATCTATATCTTCTTCAAGCCTTCAACTATTTTTTCTGCTGGATTTCTTCCTACGTCCTCGATCGTCGGTTGATCTGGTACTTCTACCTTATGAACATGATGGGCCTTTGGGACTCTTTTGATGGTGGAAATTAAGCACTGTTGTGCTATCTTTTGATTACCTTGGATCTTTTCGACGCCGTTGGACCCAGGATATTTTACCATCTGATGGTAGGTGGAGGAGACTGCCCTCATCTTGTGCAACCACATTCTTCCTATAATCACGTTGTAGGAAGATGGTATATCTACTACTAGAAAGTCAATTCACAGCACTACTGTCCCTGCCCGTATAGGCAAAGTTACCTTGCCCAGTGGCCAAACTGCTCTTGCACCGAACCCGACCAAAGGAGTCATCGACTGCACCAGATCTGCCTGTGTCAGCCCCAGCTTTTTAAAAGCATTGTAGTACAGCACCATGGTGCAGCTCCCTGAGTCTACCAGGATTGTCTCCATGTCATATTCCCCTATTCGTAGGGTTATGGCCAAAGCACCGTTATGTGGTACTTGGACTCCTCCGAGATCTTCATCCGTGAAGACTATGCTCTCGTTGCATGCTTCTTCGTTACGTCCTCTTTTCTTCCCCAACTGCATCACATGTTGGTCAAGCTTTATCTGCCTCTGGAGCAGTCTCACCTCATTTCTCGTATAAGGCTCGGCCAATCCATGTATCATATGGATTATGCCCCTTGGATTTTGTTCGTAATCCATCTCCATCGCTTTCTCTATATCCTTGGGATCTTCCTGGATAAATTATTGAAGGTAGCCACGAGAGACGAAATCATCAAGGTGACTCTTGAACATCTCACAGTCTTCAATCATGTGGCCCCAATCCTTGTGGTAACTGCAATGCTGATTCGTAGCTCGCTTTGCATCTTTATTTCCTCCCAGAGTTGGGGGCCACTTGAAGTAAGGCTGATTCTTTATTCGATAAAGAATCCTATAGATTGGTTCTTTCCAAACCGTATTTATTGAAAAGAAGGACTTCGGATCAGGAGCTTGTTTCTCTTTGTACGTCTCTTTCTTATCCTGTCCGTAGTCTTTCATTTCTTAATAGGTTTTGGGTTCGTGCTTATCTGCCTTTTTCATTGGCCCCTTGACTTGCTCGGCAATCACCTTGCCATCCTCCCGGAGTATGTCATCTTCGTTCCTGGCATGCTACTCTATCCATTCCATTAGCTTTGCCAGTGTCCCTACTAGACTCATGTTCAAAGACTTACACTGTTCACCCCGAACAGGTAACCCGGTTTTGAACGTGGCTATTGCGTAGTCCTCACTGCAACTTTCAATCTCGTTGAAAGTCACCCAGTACTTCTTCGCATAGTCCCTGGTCGGTTCGTCTTCTTTTTGCTTCATAACGGAGAGGCTCTCAAAATTCTTCGGAGCCCTTCTGCTTGTTAAGAACCGAGCAGTGAATTCTTCTGCCAACTGCCTCCATCCTCGGATAGAGCGCGGGCCCAACTTATGGAACCAAGAGAGAGTTACATTTCCCAAACTTGATGGGAACATCTTGCACATAATTGCATCATCCCCGTCATGGATAAACATCGCCTGCTGGTAGTGCCGTATATGTGCCACTGGATCTGTGTCTCGTAAAGGATGAATGTTCCGCGCTTCACTATGCTCTGTAATCTTGCTTCTTGTAACTTTCTTGCAAAGGGGGAGGATGCAATATTGCTAAGTGCCTTCCGTGTTGCTTCTCGTGCAGTCATGGTCTCAACTTCAAGTCTCTTTGTCTTATTGGGTCTATTCTTTTCCCAATCGGAATCAGAACTCTCGTACCTGTCCCTAAGGTGTTTCCTTATCTCTCCCTCCTCGGGGGTGGTACTTCGGCTTTTGCTCCTCCTTTTTTATGAAGAAGCCTTTCGCTGTTCTGGTGTTCGGCTTCTCCCCTTTCGTGGAGAAGCTCTATGTCACCTTAGGGTGGGACTTCTGCTTATGCTCTTTCTTCCTCGTGAAGGAGCCTTCTTGCATTTCACCATAGCATACCTATTTTCCCTGGAATTTCTTCGTGAAAGTCCAGAGTCCTCTGGGTGCTCCGGGATCTCATGCTCTCACTTCTTGATTAGACAAGCATATTCTTTAATTTCTTGCCTCTTCACGTCGAGGACATCTTCGTTGTAGTGCACATTTTTTAAGTGTGCAACCGATTCCTCCCCTCGGTGGGATTTACTCCTTCTCGTGGACCCTATGGTTGTCCTCCCCTCCCTATTCTTGGAGTTGTCGTGAACAGTAAGGGGGTGGCCCTTGCTCGTGGTCCTCCCATGTCCGCCTTTGGGCTTTCTCGGAGCCCCTGGTGGAGATTTATCTCCTCCCCCACCTAGCAGATTCTTTGGACCGAGTGGTGTTGTTGGATTTTCTTCCACCACGGTCGTTTTTTAAAGAGAACTTTATTGTTTCCCACATACGGTGCCAATTGTAGGTGGAGAAAAACAAACAGTACCTAAATCAACACTGTACTATTATGGCTTCTTGGGCTGCTTGATCGGAACCCTAATGCCTTCGTCAGAACCCTAATCTGCAAAACAGACAAGGGGTGAGCGCACCTTTCCCTCTCATGGCAAAGGCCCTCCGATGCCTAAGTTAGTATTATGTACCAGAGAAAACCCTAATTATCAGTAGGAATACAATGAGAATGCAATGTATTGTGTACTTTTCACCTCTAGGTTTACCTCGTATTTATAGATCATGTACGCTTGCTGCCCAAGCATCCGTGTTGCCCAAGGTTTTCTTGTCTCGTATAGGAAACTTTTGCCTTCTGGGGATCCTTTTCCCCAATTGACCGAGATCCCTGACTCGTAGGGATTCCTTTCCTTGCAGGGCTCATTCCATATTAGGACTGTTTCCTTAGTCATCTTGATCTCTCCTGGAATATTCCTACCGCCTCATTACTTAAGGCTATCCTCCTGAAGGATCATCATCTGTTCAGCCATCTCATTGCCGAATAGACTACCTGGACCAGTGACTCTACATGTCACTGGTCTTTATCAATGGCTTGGACCGTTGACTTCTCATGTCTTTAGTCCGTACTGCCGAATAGATAACCTGGACCAAGGACTTCACATGTCATTGGTTCATATCGCCGATCACCGCCCTTATACATAGCGTATCCTACTTTATATATCACGCGTTTCTCGTACCATGTGTTCGGCCATTAGTTGTACCTGTTCAGGAATACCTCCCTACAAACCATCATGTCAATTTTATTTTTTTTAAATTTTTGAAGAAGTTTAGGAGAGTAAAACAATGGAAAATAAATTTTGACATTAATGTCAAATTTGACAGGAGAGAGTGGATGTCATGCCACATAAGCAATTGACGTTTGGTTGGACTTGTTTCACTTGTCGATTCTTTCATTCGGCATGCCAAGTCATATGACTCAAATTTGACATCCTTGGTTGGAGATCCTCTAGTGACCTCTTAGCAACTAACCAAATTTTGGCACTTGAACAATCAAAACTAGCAATATTATGCCAATAACCAAATTTGGTGACTCCACATCTATTCAATCCAATACACACATCATTACACTTCTCTCTCTCTCTCTCTCTCTCTCTCTCTCTCTCTCTCTCTCTCTCAACAATGTTTTCAAAAAAAATTATAAAAAAATAGTTCTTTTAAAAGAATAATTTATTCAAAATTAGTTTCTACACAAAACATATTTTTTCAAAAACTATTTTTTTTAAATTGTATTTACATGGTTAATATTTATTTAAAACTATTTTTCAAAACCTGTTTTTTTGTCAAAAACTTCTTTCAAACTTTTTTTTTTGAAAAAAAACTTTCCAAATCTGTTTTTGTTTAAACTATTGTTTATGTCAAAAAAACAGATTTTCTTGAAAACGAAAACATTTGCAAAAAAATATTTTTGAAAATTTATTTCCTATTTCAAATAATTTTTTATTAGTTTGAAAGCTATTTTTAAATAACTATTTTCTATGTACAATCTTTTGTTTTTTGTAGTTTGAAAAGATGATGTGGCAAGTTTTGATTATGTCATTGAGGACCTCTGTATTGTTAATCTTAGCAATTCTTTAAATGAATAACCAAAAAATGATATGGCAACTTTTGATTATTCAATTTTGATTAGGTCATTGTGGATGCCGTGAGCATCTCCGACCCACTCTTATATTTGAGAAAATTTCTTTTTTGCTCCTAAACTTGGAGTTAAATGTCTCATAAGTATAATTACTTCACTTTATTTCAAGTAAGCACCTTTCATTTTGGTACTACTACTGTAGTGTAAACTGTTAAACTAAGAAAATACCGAAAAACGTACATTCATTGAAAAATACACAACACATATTTGTAAGACACTCACATTGGCTCCCATGCATGTACCAGGCCGGGGTAATATCTATCCGAATCCTACCCAAACTCAACCCCCCGAAAAATTTAACAGCTGCCTTGGTCAATGTGGGACCAAGGATGGGACCAAGGGGGGTCTAGCGGCGACCGCCACGACAAGAATTTTGAAAAATACAATTATGATATGTAAAAAAAAAAAAAATTATGCCCAACTTATATAGTTTCGCCATCACTAGAATTTTTTAGTATACATTTCACCGCTACTACGGTAAAATCTTTGTTCCGTCCTTGTGTGGGACGGCTTAAATTAATTGCCATCTCTAGATGTAGTGTGCATGTGTGATTTGGTTGGTGTCTCTAGCACAATTGACACCAATTGTACGGCAATGTGCTCACCGTTTTGCAGATGTGTTGGTATCTATATCAAACCATTGAGGGCAAATTTCATTTAAATGGAAGAACACTGCTAGCGGTACCGACCATTTATATATCGATGGGATATCGACGGTTCCGCAATCCTGAAATTTGAATAAAAAAAATAGAAGATTGAATAGACCACCTACAACGTATATCAGTTGATTTGATTTTCTACGGGCTCACTCGGTTTATTTCTTTTAAAATTATAGAACGACTCGAATCATCCGTGTAAAATCTATAGTGGACCTAAAGAGCCGTTGGTGTACAAACCGTTATATAAATGTCGGTACTCTTATCAATAACCTAAATGGAATGTAGAGATCCTACTAGCGTAGAGTGGAACTCATCCTTTACTGTTGCAAATATTGAGATTTTAGTCTCTCTCGATCGATCAATCGATCGTGACTTCATTCTGATCACGTCTCTCCGCTCCGTAATTTTCTTCATTTCTTAGTGGTTGCAAGCAAATTATGGCCCAAGAATTTAATGCCAAATATTTATTTCAAGAATTGATAGGGGTGGATCCCCTATATATAATGCCCAATAAAAGAGCTTCGATCAGCAAGAATCCAAGATATTTTGGACTGGGCCATGCATATTGCAAAATGTGTGGACTATTTTATGTCATTCTCATCGCATCTTCCATAGGTGACCACAAATATTCATTTCGCAGAAAAATAATTTCTTAACTTACACTGTAAAAAAATTTGCTCAATCATATTTGGATATATATATATATATATATATATATATACCTGCTTGATCAATTCATTCGTATTCAATAATTTTAAACAAAAAAAATAGAATAAATTAATCAAGAACTTGCCAAATTTCGATAGACATGATTTTTCTACACTTTAAATCATTATACTTTACAATTGTCTAACATCATTTACACCATTTGCGTGAAATTTGGAGTGGTCCCCAAAGCATGGATTGGTTACATTTTCCGTAACCATAGTCGGGCATTTCTTGGCCATACAATTGGAAATTGGAGACTTGGTCAGACCCGCATGGTGCACTACAGGAGTGTAGTGCAGTATTCAAGTCGTTCATTCAGCAATCCATTGTTTGAATTAAAAAAAAAAACATTCGGGAAGAGAATAATATTCTTCCTTGAAAGAGTCTTTTAACAAAATCTAGCCATTGAAAATACTCTTAGATGGCTAGAATATAGTACTACATCCTTGTCACTACAGGGTTGCTGGATGCAACTTGGTCCACCTTGACAAACTTTCGGTGAAGAATGCGGCCTTGATTGTTTTGGGACTCTAGACCCAAACTTTTCTCTCTGCACATGATCTTCATTAAATTTTAACTCTCATTTCTTTATCTATTTCTCTCTACTCATTATTCCGAAAAATTACCTCAAAACCCAAAACGAACTTGGTCCGCGAAAAAGGACCACTAATAATTGTATAGTACGATCTTCTGTAGCCCAAAGCCGACATTTCTAAGAAAAAAGAATTTTGACATGTCATTTATTGATCGGAGGAAGCCTTGTGAGTTGGAATTTAGTCTTTACATTAGTAATACAATGCCTCAATTATTCATTCAAACTGTTCATGAGAGTTTGGAAAGTTAAAGTATAACTAATATTACAACTTTAACGAAAACGGGGGGCGGGGGTGTTCAGCTTGTTTTGGTTCGTTTTTTGCTGGTCTATGAAAACTGGATCGAAGATGTTTGAACAATCATCCGCATAATCGGAAAAAATCGGGTGGTTCACAGAATTTGCGGTGAAGTGATTTCGAATGCTAAATTTGAAGTTCAAAATTTTGATGAGACGAATGACTTTGGTATGTAGATGTGTGAATTGATGCATGTTTTGATCCAACCGGAGTTGGATAGTACTTTGGAGTAAAAATCGAAGGGCATGCGTATTCGATAGGTTGGCAGGCTATTGGCTCAAATGTTTGTGGCTGGCAAAAGGTGAGAAGTATTTTGTTATGCGCATAACAAAAGCAAAAGATTCGTTCGTGAAAGTAACTCGAGGGCTAATGTTAGTCGTAGAGAACCAACTCTACTTGAAGAAGTTCTTTCGTTTCCTATACGTACCGAGATAGTTCTTTGAACGAGCGTTGAGTAACTATAGCAAAATCCTTGCTGATCTTGAGAACTTGGATGTCGAAATCCTTGATGAGGATAAGGCTTTGTAATTGTTCAATTCTCTTCCTGAATTGTATCATCCCATGATAAATACTACCATCGAATCTCAGGGGATCAAAAATATTCATTTTGTAGCAAAATAATTTCTGAACCTACTCTATAAAAGAATTAGCTCAATCATATTTGGATGCCTGCTTTATCAATTCATCTATAGGTTCAGAATTCGTAGTCCATAATATGTAACAGAAATTTGAATAAATTAATCAAGAACCTACCAAATTGCGATTGATCGAACTGATTTTTCCACACAATACAGTCTTTGAAAATAAACGTCTACCAACATTTGAGTGAAATTCGGAGTGGTCCTCTAATCACAGATTATTTTCAAATAATTTTTTTATTAGTTTGAAAGTTATTTTTAAAATAATTATTTTCTATGTTAACAATTTTTTTTTTAGTTTGAAAACATGATGTGGTAAATTTTGATTATATCGTTGTGGACCTCCACATTGCTAATCTTAGCAATTCCTTAAATGAATAACCTAAAAATAATATGGCAACTTTTGATTATTCAATTTTGATTAGGTCATTGTGGATGCCGTGAGCATCTCCGACCCACTCTTTAATATTTGAGAAAATTTATTTTCTGCTCCTAAATTTGGAGCTAAATGTATCATAAGTACAAATACTTCACTTTATTTCAAGTGAGCACCTGTCATTTTGGCTACTACTACTGTGGTGTAAACTATTAAACTAAAAAAATACCGAAAAACGTACATTCATTGAAAAATACACTAACACATATTCGTAAGACACTCACATTGGCTCCCATGCATATACTGGACCGGGGTAATGTGTACCCGCCGAATCCTATCCAAACTTGTTGGGAAAAACTACCCGACACACTACGAATGTTTTTCCCTCCTTGTGCAAATAGAGAATAGGCTAAATTATCGCAACGACAATAACCAACAACAAGCAATCTAGGAGCCGAAAATAAAGTAAACAACAAGAAGTAAACCACGAAACACCGGAATTTTTACGTGGTTCCCCCTAAATTAGAGGTACGTCCACAGGAGCGTAATCGCTACCAAATCTTCCACTATAATGATAATGGGGTTACAAGAGTTCTTTCTTAGCAAGCTACTAGAGGCATACGAACATTACCCAAAGGTAGATTTCAACAAAATCAACAAATACAAGTTTAGGTCTCACCAAATGTGGATATCCCAAACTCCTTGAACCCGAGAGAACCTTGCCAATCTGTTCCGATCAGTGCATAGAGCTCATCGAACTATGGAACATACTGAAAACCCATCAAAATCGGAGTAGCAACAGTGGTCCGATCCTGGCTTGAACTAAAAAGTAAAACCCTCACTTTTCTCGGCAGCTCTCTGGAACTCTCTGTATCTCTCGAAAAGTTACAGCAGCAGCAACACTTTAGAGACTTCAAAAAGTCCCCTGATTTCCTTTGTAATTTCATAAAGAAATTACAAGTTCTCCCTTTGCAATTCCAAGAATAGCAAGATAACCCCATGTCTTTTTGGACTTAATAAATAAGCCCTCTTGTGGACCCACCAACTAGGAGGGACCCACCCAACAAAACTTGACACCCGAAAAATTTAACAGTTGCCTTGGTCAGTGTGGGACGGCTTAAATTAATTGCCATCTCTAAAAACACTTATAAAAAGTGACCTAAATATATTTGATAATTGATAGTCTTTCTTTTATCCACAATATTCCGTAAATTACACCGTACAATATTTCGGTCAACAATGCTACAACAAATACATAAAACACTTACTTACTTACAATATGGGTGGGTCTCACGCACCCTAGGTCCTGTGTGTATTTTGGTCTTGCATAACAAGTTTTTCTTTCCCCTCCGACTGGAAAGCTGACTCCTTCTTTGCTCTCGCATCAATCTGCTTGCCAACAACTTGAATCGATAGATCAGATGGCACTGTAAGTGGTTGTGGCACTGGTTCTTTTTGCACTGATATATTCATTCATGGAAACATTGATCGATCAGCTCGTTATGCTTATGGTTTTGATCAAAATTTCTCTTCATTTTCACTGCTGATCCTAATTTTTCTTGGCCAGGAACCAAGATGAAGAAACAAGGGGGAAAGACTCCAAGGGGAAGGAAATAGCAGCTGGAAACAGAAGTCGAATCACAAGGCCCCCACTCAGTTTCTTAGCGATTCTCGACGAATACGGTATACCACCCCTCGACACTTCTGGTCCTGAACAGCTCTGTCGGCAGCTTTATGACGGTGTTTTCTTGAAGCCCGACAAACAGCTGGTAAGTTCTTTAACATTGGAGTATTGGGACTTCTACTACTACTAGTAAAACAACTATGCTACGGAAATATCCAAAGCTTTGATTTCCCTTGTGGTTGGTTGCACTCGATCTTGTGGTGTCATTTGCCATGTCTAAGGGTTCGAGCTATGGTACCCCACCCTCTCACCCAAATAAACGATGCTACCGAAACCAACGGCCGCCACCGATCCGGTAGGGACGGAACCAGAATTTCTTAAACACAAGGGCCAAACTATGAACAACAAATTTTGAAATTTCAAGGTTCGGGAATCTTATAGTTTGTAATTGGCTTGGGTTTTGATGAAGATTTTTTTGCGTAATGAATGAAGAGAGATGAAAAGAGAAACAAGAGTAACAATTGAAGAGAAAACTGATTGAAGATCGTGCATAGAGAGAGATGTTGGATTTTGGGACACAAAACGAACAGATTGTCCGCAAATCTCGAATATTCAAAACACAATCCAACTGCTAGAACAGTAGTCTGCAACCAGACATACAAACGGCCACGCAGGGCCTACTCTGGGTCCCGTACAGAAGATACAAGCCGTTCAATAACAATTTTAAAAAAAACCAAGTTGGCCTCGTTAAAAATTAGCTCAATCCCATATATGTAGGTATTCGATCCAATCTTCCATTTTTTTCACAAATCCGAAATATGAATAAAAAATAGAAGATTGAATTGGGCACCTACAAATATCGGATTGAGCTGATTATTCACGTGCCCACTCAATTTTTTTTATAAAAATAATTGAATGGCTCAGATCATCCGTGCGGGGCCTATAGCGGGCCTGTGGCCATGTATACACCTGGTTGGTGACTCCCGTCGATTTCCTTCGACTTTTTGAATGAGTTTTGCCGTTTTGATATGTGATTCAATAAATCCTCGCCTATGTTGTGGGAAGGTATTCCCAAACCGATAAAATTAGTTGCCGAACACGTGATGTATTGGGGACACGTGGTAAGCTTCATAAAGTCTATCGCCGGGCAGTATGATGAGCAGCAGTGTGGACCAGTGACCCGTGAAGTCATTGGTCCAGACAAACTGTTCGGCTGATAAGGTCAAACAACATGTGAAGTCATTGGACTAGGTATAACAATGTGGGCCAGTTGCATGTGATGTCATTGGTCCAGGAGTACTGTTCGGAAAAGAGTAAGCCGAACAGTGGAAAAGGTTGCCCTAGGTCGTGACGTGGCAGGAATATTACAGAATGGTAATATTCCGTAAGAGGGTAAGATCCCGAATATGTAGGATCGTGGCTAGAAACCCAACGTGAGTGGGGTGTTCGGATAATCATGGAGAGAGTCCCAACAGGACTGAGAGTCCTATAAAGACTGAGACATTATTCAGATAAGGGAAAGAGATTCCATAAGATGTTAGGTTTCCTATACGAGGGAAGGATCCTAGGGCAACTGGGATGCTTGGGCAGCAAGCATCCGTGAGTCTATAAATACGAGGTAAACCTGGAGGTAAAAGGTATGCGAGATCGAACATTTGCATTATTTTCCTATTGATAATTAGGGTTTATTGGCCAGTACGTGATACTAACTGAAGCATCGGAGGGCCTTTGCCACGAGAGGCAAAGGTGCACTCACCCCTTGTCTGTTTCGCAGATTAAGGTTCCGACGAAGAACTAGGATCTCGGTGAAGAAGCACGTGAGGCCGTTTGCAACTTGGGACGTTCAGAGTACCAATTGTTTTCATCCCCCTACAATTGGCGCCGTCTGTGGGAAACGAACCGATTTTCCTTGAAGAACAGTTACGATGGAAGAAGATCCAGCAACACCGTTCAATCCAAAAAATCAGTTAAGCGGTGGAGGAGACAAATCTCCACCGGGTGCTCCGAGAAAGCCCACTGGAAGACAGGATAAGACGACTACAGGCTCCACGAGAAGGAGCAAGTCTCACCGAAGAGAGGCGTCTGTTGAACAGTCAAGAAGCATACATAACAGTGAAGATGTCCTCGATCGAAAGAGGAAGGAAATAGAGGAGTATGCTCGTTTGATTAGAAAGCGAGAATACGAGATACAAGAGTTGCAGCGGGTACGAGAACACCCAGAAGATTCTGGACTCTCAAGGAGGGATTCTGGGAGAGATAGGCGGACTTTAGCAGTCCAGAAGCAGGCTCATTCACGAGAAAGAAGGAGCAGAAGTCCTACTCTAGGGCGACATAAGGTTTCTCCACGAAAGAGGAGAGACAGAAGCAAAAGCCGCACACCGGAAAGACGAAGGGCTTTTTCGCGGAGAAGGAGAAGTAGGGAACCTAGTTCCTCACCCGAGGAAGAAACAAGAAAGCACCACCGTGACAGGTATGAGAGACCTGATGCTGATTGGGCCAGAGCTACGGCCCACAAGACAAAGGAAAATGAAGAAGGGCCAGTGTCTGCACGAGAGGCGGCACGTAAAGCCCTGAGTAACATTGCAGCCTCCCCTTTCGCGAGGAGATTGCAAGAGGCAAAGCTGCCGAGCAGAGTGAAGCACGGAACGTTCGTACTTTACGAGACAAACACGGACCCTGTGGCTCACATACAGCATTACCAACAGGCCATGTTCATGCACGATGGCGATGATGCCATTCTGTGCAAAATGTTCCCGTCAAGTCTAGGCAAAGTGGCGTTGAGTTGGTTTCATAAATTGGCACCACGGTCCATAAAAGGTTGGAGGCAGTTGGCCGAGGAATTCACTGCTCGGTTCCTAACAAGCAGAAAGGCTCCAAAGACGTTTGAGAGTCTGTCCACCATGAAACAAACGGAGGACGAGCCGATCAGAGATTATGCCAAGAAGTACTGGGAAACCTTCAATGAGATTGAAAACTGCAGTGAGGAGTATGCCATTGCAACCTTCAAGACTGGTTTGCCTGTTCGGGGAGAGCTGCGCCGCTCATTGAATAAACATCCGGTGGCTACGTTGGCCAAATTGATGGAGCGAATAGAGCAACATGCCCGAATGGAGGATGACATACTTCGAGAGGATGGCAGGACTGCTGCCGAACAGCCTAAAACGGTTGCCAAGAAGGTGGATAAACCTGAGCCCAAAACATACAAGGAGCGAAAGGACTACGGACAGGCTAAGAAGGATCCGTACAAGGAAAAGCCAGCCCCTGATCCCAAGTCTTTCTTTTCTATTACTACTGTTTGGAAGGAGCCAATTTACAGAATTCTTTATCGAATAAAGAATCAGCCATACTTCAAGTGGCCCCCGAGTCTTGGTGGAGACAAAGACGCTAAGCGTGCTACGAATCAGCACTGCAGCTACCACAAAGATTGGGGCCACATGACTGAAGATTGTGAGATGTATAAGAAACACCTCGATGATTTGGTCTCTAGGGGTTATCTCAAGGAGTTTATCCAGGAAGATCCCAAAGAAAAAGGAAGGGCCATGGAACTGGATTACGAGCAGAATCCTAAGGGAATAATCCACATGATACATGGGCTAGCCGCACCTTATACGAGAAGTGAGGTGAGGCTACTGCAAAGGCAGGTTAAACGTGACCAACACGTGATGCGGTTGGGAAATAAGAGAGGCCGAGAGAACGGTGTATGCAATGAAGGCATAGTATTCACGAATGAAGATTTAGGGGAAGTCCAAGTTCCCCATAACGATGCTTTAGTCATCACCCTACGAGTTGGGGAATATGACGTTGAAAGGATCCTCGTGGATTCAGGGAGTTGTACAGAGGTGATGTACTACGACGCGTTCAAGAAGCTGGGGCTGGCCCAGACAGATCTAGAGCAGTCCATAACGCCCTTGATTGGGTTCGGCGCAGGGGCAGTCTGGCCGCTTGGAAAGGTAACACTCCCTGTTCGGGCGGGATCAGTTGTTTTGAGGACGGATTTTCTAGTTGTTGACGTCCCTTCCTCCTATAACGCGATTATAGGAAGAACCTGGTTACACAAAATGAGGGCAGTCTCCTCAACTTACCACCAGATGGTGAAATTCCCAGGATCCAATGGGATCGAAGCAATTCCCAACAATGTCTGATTTCTATCGTTAAGAAGGCCCCGAAGGCCCACCATGTTCATACATTGGAGGTACCAGATCAACCGACTATCGAGGACGTCGGAAGATGCCCGGCTGATAAGGTGATCGAGGGCTTGGAAAAGATTCAGACCAACGAGGCTGATTCTGAAAGATATTTTTTGATTGGGGAATCACTACCAGCAGAGGAAAAGGCTGAGTCAATACAGTTTCTGAAGGAGTACGTCGATGTATTTGCATGGGTACCCGAAGAAATGCCCGGCGTGGATGCTGAGATAATCTGCCACCATTTGAATGTTGACCCTCAACATAAGCCAGTTATTCAGAGAAAACGTAGGGCGGCCGTACAGCACGTAGATGCTGTTATTGAAGAAGTTAGTCGTTTGCTTGAGGCAAAAGCAATACGTGAGGTTTATTACCCTGAGTGGCTGTCCAACACTGTGGTCGTAAAGAAGAAGAATGGGAAGTGGCGTGTCTGTGTGGATTTCACAGACTTGAACAAGGCCTGCCCTAAGGATAGTTTTCCCCTCCCGAGGATAGACCAGTTGGTTGACGCGACAGCTGGCTACGAGCGAATGAGTTTTCTTGATGCGTATCGAGGATACCATCAAATCGCTATGTTTGGCCCCGATCAGGAGAAGACATCTTTCATCACCCCACGGGGCCTGTACTGCTATAGTGTCATGCCGTTTGGGCTGAGAAACGCAGGGGCGACGTACCAAAGGCTTGCGACTATCATGTTTAAAGAACTGCTCGGGAAAACCATGGAGGTTTACATCGACGATATGGTAGTAAAAAGCCGAGACAAACGAGGGCACATCACAGACTTAAGAGAAGTCTTTGAGATTTTGAGAAAGTACAAGTTGAAACTCAACGCCTCGAAATGTGCGTTTGGGGTTGGTTCTGGGAAGTTCCTAGGGCACTTGGTCACCATAAGGGGAATCGAGGCTAACCCAGATCAGATTGCAGCCTTGCAAAGGCTGCAAAGCCCTAAAACCACGAAGGAGGTTCAAAGATTAACTGGGATGGCTGCTGCACTTAACAGGTTTATCAGCAGATCAAGTGATAAGTGTAGGCCCTTTTTTCAGTTATTAAAAAAAAAGGGAAGGATTTGAATGGGGAGCAGAGTGTGAGCAAGCTTTTCAGGACCTGAAGAAGTATCTGGCTGAGCCTCCTCTTCTGTCAACCCCACAGCTAGGTGAGTCCTTGATTTTGTACTTAGCTGTTTCTGATCATGCTGTAAGTGCAGTCCTGTTAAGGGATTTGGGAGTCGAACAAATCCCAGTATATTATGTAAGCAAGACATTGCTAGACGCAGAAACGAGATATCTGCCTTTAGAGAAACTTATCCTGGCGCTTAGGACAGCAACGAGAAAATTGCCACACTATTTTCAGAGCCACAGGATTGTGGTATACACCGAATTTCCACTGAAGTCCCTGCTACGAAAGGCAGATTTTTCAGGAAGAATCTCGACGTGGTCCGTCGAGTTGAGTCAGTACGATATTGATTATCAACCACGTACGGCAATTAAAGGCCAAGTTTTGGCAGATTTTGTGGCGGAGTTTTCTCCTACGGTTGCACCTTTGCCACCTACGAGAAAGGAGCAAGCATCCAAGCCAGCACCCATTAAGAATCAGCTGTCAGCCGAGCAGGACGCCACGGAATGGAAGTTATTCGTTGACGGATCAGCATGTAATACTGGTTCAGGAATTGGGGTGGTAATATTTCCTCCAGGAGGTTTAATGATTGAACTGTCTGTTCGGCTAGGGTTCAGTGCATCAAATAACGTAGCAGAGTACGAGGCACTCTTAGCTGGTTTGAGAAGTGTAAGAACCTTAAAGGCAGAACGAGTCAGGGTGCACTGCGATTCGCAGCTCGTAGTTAACCAACTGTCCGGCGAATACCGAGCCCGGAATGAAAAGATGGCAGCCTACATGGAAGCAGCCAAAGATCTACTTGATACCTTCGAGAGGGTTCATGTTGAATAGATAAGTTCTGGACAAAATGCCCATGCTGATTCTTTAGCATGGCTGGCAGCGGCTGTTCCAACTGAACTCAAGCGAAAGGTGGCAGTTGAGTATCTCACGGAGCCAAGCATTGGAAGGAGTATTGAATTGGTCCTGGATGTGAACCAGGGACCAAGTTGGATGGACCCAATCGTGGAGTTTTTGCGAAATGAAATACTCCCAGTTGATAAAAAGGAAGCTCATAAGATCAGGACCAAGTCTGCAAGGTTTTGGCTATCCCCAGAAGGGAAGTTGTACAGAAAATCCTTTACAGGACCATATTTGCTTTGTGTGCACCCCGAGATGGTGCAGAAATTTCTTCATGAGATCCACGAGGGAACATGTGGAAGTCATGCTGGAGGCAGGTCCATTGCCCACCGAGCAATTACTCAAGGCTACTGGTGGCCACATATGCAGGAGGATGCAAAACTGTATGTGAAAATTTGCGAGAAATGTCAAAAATTCTCACCAATGATTCGAACACCGGCCGAAGACCTGGTACCTTTGACGAGCCCCTGGCCATTTGCCCAATGGGGAATGGACATCGTGGGTCCTCTCCACAAAGCAACTGGGAACCGAAAATTCTTGTTAGTTGCAACAGATTATTTTACTAAATGGATTGAGGCAGAACCGTTGGCCAAAATCACCGAGTCTATGGTAGAAAAGTTCGTGTGGAAGAATATCATTACTCGGTTTGGGGTTCCCTATTCCTTGATTACAGATAATGGGTCCCAATTTCAGAAGAAATTTAAGGCTTTTTGTGCCCAGTATGGGATTCGGAATTACTATTCGACTCCAGCTTACCCACAGAGCAATGGGCAGGCAGAAGCATCTAACAAAACCATTCTTGACGGGATCAAGAAGAGGTTGGATAAGGCCAAGGGGAAATGGCCTGATGAATTGCCCCTTGTGCTATGGGCACATAGGACAACTCCTAGGAGGTCTACGGGAGAGACCCCCTACTCGTTGGCATACGGCACAGAGGCAGTCATACCTTTGGAGGTGGGACTTCCAACCAACAGGACAGTGTTGGTCGAAAGTGGGGGCAACGACAGAGCCCTTGAAATTGAGCTTGATCTCGCCGAGGAGAGGAGAGAAAAGGCCCTAGTCCATTTGGCCTCTTATCAAGAACAATTAATGAAGAACTATAATAGGCATGTTCACCCTCGAGAATTTGGTGTTGGGGACCTTGTACTACGAAAGGTGCTCGGCAACACCAAAGTGGCCAACGAAGGCAAGCTAGGAGCCAACTGGGAAGGCCCGTATCGGGTTACAGAGATTGTGGGCATTGGGGCCTACAGATTGGTTGATCTGGACGGCATCCCAATCCCAAGGCCATGGAATGTTCATAATTGTCGGACCGCTTTTCCACCATCTCTCCTAAAACCAATTGGTGGTAGGAAGGGTTTCAATTAAGTCTTTTATGGCATTCGACATCGCACCCGCAAGTCTGTTTTTAGAGCGGTCGCAGGGAGTGGCATTGTGTAACCAAATCCATGGGGGCACTCCGGGCCCAACAATCCCTCCCTCACGATGACGCTCCCGCGACTCGAACCCATGACTTCCTGGCTCTGATACCACTTGTCGGACCGCTTTTCCACCATCTCTCCTAAAACCAATTGGTGGTAGGAAGGGTTTCAATTAAGTCTTTTATGGCATTCGACATCGCACCCGCAAGTCTGTTTTTAGAGCGGTCGCAGGGAGTGGCATTGTGTAACCAAATCCATGGGGGCACTCCGGGCCCAACAATAATTTGAGAAAATTCTTTGTTTAAAAAGAATTTAATTTTATTTTAGATTGCACTACGTGATTGTGTGGGAATTACGAATAATAATTCCCTTGTTTTCTCTTATTCTACTTATGGATTACTCCGTTTTAGTTTCAAGGGGTACGAATAACGCCTCCTTGAGTTTGGTCTATGAATAAAGACATTCTTTTCCTCACATTATATTCGGTTTTTTGCAATATGGAATATGAAACTAGGAGATTTGCTTTATCTTCCTTTTTTTTCATATTGGGGAGCACGGGATTGGCACGAATGCCAAACATGAGATATTTGAAAGTACGAGATACTTAAAAGAATGAAACAGCTTACAACAGGGTACGAGATACCCAAAAGAACGAAATTCTTACCACATTCTAAGTACGAAATACTTGGGCAATAAACATAACGAGATATGAACGATTTTATCTAAGAACGAGAGTACGAGATACTCAAAGTACGAAATACTTGAAAAATTCTGAGTACGAAATACTTGGGTAATAGACATAACGAAGTATGTCTAGAAACCAAACTAAGTAGGAAGAAACTTGGGATGCATACAAATATATGCAATTTGTTCCGGTAACATTCATTTGAAAAGCAAATAGTAACTTCAAGCACGAAATACTTGGGGCTCTACACTTATGAGTACGAGTAAACTCACAAAAGCAGGTGAACATGTGTAAACAAAAAAGTACGAAACACTTATAAGCCAATATGAAACATTTGGCTTAAAAATCAATGTGCGAAATAGCCGAGCAAACCAGATGATATGAGGAAAATATCTGTGTTATCAAAAGAAAACCAAAAGTATTGTACTGATGCCTCGCAGGGCTCAAAATAACTACGGTCACGCAGGACCAGTAATACGTTTGGAGGAGTTGAGTAGGAATGAGATTACCTGCTAGCCTGTTCAATCCAAGTTCTGGATCTCTGGGAGAGTGTCATTTACAGCTTCTATGCTAGTACTGGCAGCGGCATCCTCCTCCGTAACAATGGCTTCATTGGTCACCTCTTGAACTGCTGCAGGTTGAACAACGTTATCTTGGGATTCCATCTGAATCTCCTCTTCAACGTCAGCAAAATCATCTATCTCTTGATCTACGTCATCGGCAGGAGGCCCACCAGCTTCCTGAGCAGCCATCACTTGACGACTCGGTAATTCATTATCTTCCCAGAAAGGAGAGTCTTCAGCGACGCCAATCTTCGTTAAGCACGTCTCCCAGCACGTGACCCAGATCTGGTCTTGAATGGCCGGCATCTGTCCCACGTAACTGGCCGTTGTAGTGTCAAACCCCTTCTTGTAACCTTCATCATATGCGGCCTTTTTGGCATTATCTATCTCTGCCAAAGCTTGACGGAGGTTATCCTCAGCAGTTTCCAGTTTGCCTTTTGTGTCTGTGACCTCTGTTTTAGCTTTGTCTCTCTCTCTCTCCAGCCTCGAGACTGTTCGGAGGAGTCTCGTGTTATCATTCAGCAGCCTGATTCTCTCTGCGTCAGCCTCTTGGAATTTTTGGCCTAGTGCCATCAGTTTTTGGATAAACTGCACAATTGCCAAGTACGAGTTAATAAAATCATTCAAGACGACTATAGTCAAGGTAAAGGAAAAGGAACTTTGTACGTTCACCTTGATTCCACTGACGAGTCCAGTGGACACTAGCCGGTCAGCAGAGGATGAAGACTCTTTTTGCATGTCTACGGGAAGTGATAGTCCCTGTGCCAGAGCCAGTGCAGTCTCAGACGAGCTAGCACTGTCCCCAACATTTACTGGACGGTCCCCCCTCATGAGCTGAGGGGCCCAGACAGCGGGGATAGCTTGGATGTTCGGCACTGGGTTCTGTGATGGCACTGAAGAGTCTGGAGCGCCAGTGTCTCCGGCTTCTTCACTCCGAGGACGCTTGTCCCGATGAGCATCAGTAACTTCGGTGGAACTGTCTTGTTGCCGAGGAGATGACGATCTCGTAGATCCCCCCCTGTTGCGACGAGATCGAGGGGGAGCAACACCGGTCGATGCTACCCTATTTGCAGCATTACGACCTCGAGTCGAAACGGTGAGAAGAGTGCTAAGATCAATGGGTTCTTGAGTCATCGTACCTGGGCTCACAGGAGATCGAGAGTAACCAGAGGAAGAGGACTGGCTCGTCTCACAAAGAACAAGGGGTTGTTCGGGTTGAATTTCAGGAACAACTTGTCTTCGTGTGGATCTCCTAGACACCACACGTGTCTGGGGCACGCCTTCTGGGATCGAAACTTCACCTGATTGTCCGGCGAGGGTGACGCCGGCTTGCAGTCTTGAGCTTTGTGGATGGGGAGCTGTGGATGTTGAGGCACCGCTCGTGCTCGGATTCGCTAACCTCCTGTCAATAAACCCCCTGTAGGCAGGCTCGTATCCTAGCAAGACGTGTGCGTCTCGACCACATCCAGCGGTGCGAGTGCCCGGCTCTCCTGTGTACTTAAGAATTCTGTTGATATCAGCTGTTCTGATGTAGTTTGGCTCTCGTCTCGGGCGTCTGTTAGCGTTGTCCGCTGTACGAATATAAAGACGAGTTAGAAACATACGAATCAGCTAAGAGGAAGCAATACACGAAATCAAAAAGCAAATTAGAAGCATACGTGGGTAACCCCATATGTGGGGGCAATGCAAACCCACCACTTGGCCATCCTCTCCTATCGGCTCGAAAGCTCCCGTTACGTAGAGGAAATCGACCTCGTGGTCACGAGCAGAGTCTGGCAAATTGAGCACGAGACGCCTGTCCGCTCTCCTAACCTTGAGATAGTACGTGTTGTAATCGGGGTTTAGCACGATGCTATACCACCATTGGATGTCCCAAATCCCCAGTTGGGTCCCTAAGATTCTGTTTAAGGCCACCACTCCCATTACTAACCTAAAAAAGTTAGTCGAGACCTGCATCGGAGTAAGTCGATACCAGCTCAGGATTTGACGAAGTAGAGGGTGAAGGGGGAATCGAACCCCTCCTTCGACAATGGCGACTATTGGGATACACATTCTATCCCATGAACCTCCGTCTCTATCTGCGCCTAGGGGGGCAAGTTCAAGACCAACATTGTCAGGGATGCCGTATTCCGTTCTAAAAGCCGTCATGGCAGCAGAGGTTTCGCATAGCTTCCTAAATTTACTGGGTTTCAGAGGGTTTTCCCCATTGTCCGCCATCACTATACCCAATATGTACGAAGAAAACCAGAAGGGCCTACGAATCAAACCCTAAGGGGATGGGTCACTCAAAAATGAAATCCTAGTACGAGATACAGAAAGAGATTTCAGGAGTCTTACGATGGATGTAGCGGCGATGGAGGGAAGTACGGACGAAAGCTTCGAAGCGGCGGCTATGGCGGAGACGGTGGAGGAACCCTTTGAGAAAGACTGAGGTTGGTGTGTTTTGTTTAAAAAACCCAAATGAAACCCTGTCAGAGGTTTAAGGGCTGGGAACGGAGGCGAAACGTCTCTCTCCACGCCGTTACGAGTTAAAGTAACGGAAAGCGGACATTACGCTAACGACGTTTGAGGGAAACGTCAGTTCAAATTTAATGCGGGGGGTACGAAACACGCCACGTAAAATTATCACCCCGAGACGGTATAATGACTAAGCCGCCAAGAATCTTAAAGAGTATTAACGAAATGACTGTTCGGTTCTGGGTAAGGATGGTCCAGACACGTTTAAGCTAAAAGCTTTACCCGTTGCCCCCGAGTAGTGGCAAACGGATAAAGCTGGGGAGCAATTGTGGGAAGGTATTCCCAAACCGATAAAATTAGTTGCCGAACACGTGATGTATTGGGGACACGTGGTAAGCTTCATAAAGTCTATCGCCGGGCAGTATGATGAGCAGCAGTGTGGACCAGTGACCCGTGAAGTCATTGGTCCAGACAAACTGTTCGGCTGATAAGGTCAAACAACATGTGAAGTCATTGGACCAGGTATAACAATGTGGGCCAGTTGCATGTGATGTCATTGGTCCAGGAGTACTGTTCGGAAAAGAGTAAGCCGAACAGTGGAAAAGGTTGCCCTAGGTCGTGACGTGGCAGGAATATTCCAGAATGGTAATATTCCGTAAGAGGGTAAGATCCCGAATATGTAGGATCGTGGCTAGAAACCCAACGTGAGTGGGGTGTTCGGATAATCATGGAGAGAGTCCCAACAGGACTGAGAGTCCTATAAAGACTGAGACATTATTCAGATAAGGGAAAGAGATTCCATAAGATGTTAGGTTTCCTATACGAGGGAAGGATCCTAGGGCAACTGGGATGCTTGGGCAGCAAGCATCCGTGAGTCTATAAATACGAGGTAAACCTGGAGGTAAAAGGTATGCGAGATCGAACATTTGCATTATTTTCCTATTGATAATTAGGGTTTATTGGCCAGTACGTGATACTAACTGAAGCATCGGAGGGCCTTTGCCACGAGAGGCAAAGGTGCACTCACCCCTTGTCTGTTTCGCAGATTAAGGTTCCGACGAAGAACTAGGATCTCGGTGAAGAAGCACGTGAGGCCGTTTGCAACTTGGGACGTTCAGAGTACCAATTGTTTTCATCCCCCTACATATGTACCAGGCACACACCAAGATACCGACACGGAAATTTTCAGAAAATGGGGGGACGACATGTTGGAGGACACGTCATATATATATATATATATATATATATATATGGGGCCAGTTCCATAGACATCATTTTTTATACAACTTTTGCCACTTTATCTCAACCCTTGAAATGGGGGGCTGAGATTAAAACTCTTAAAATGGCACACACACCCAACCTCACCTAATCTCTCTTTCTCTCTCTGTTACGACTCATCCACTCCTGGGCCTCCCTTGCCCCTCCATATTCGCCGAGAGTCCTCATCGGCAAACCCATCTCCGGCAATCAACCCAGTACTCTCTCTCTCTCTCTCTCTCTCTCTGAATAGCTCCCCGTCTTTCCATATCACGGTTATATGTCGTCTGTAGCCTCACGTACTCTCTCCTCACCGACACGCCACCACCTGCGACTTCCGTACCTGGCGAACGCAGCTCCAGCATTCTCTCTGTCTCTCTTGCCCACCCTCGTCTCTCTCTCTCTCTCTCTTACACCCCTCTCTCGAATCCCCAATGAAGCCCTAATCTTCTTACCAATTGATCAAAATCAAAACAATTACCTCAAAACCAGAGAGGAGGATGCTACTAACTGCAATGGTAATGTGATTTTGCTTTGCACTTGAACTTTTTGGATGTTATTTCCATCCAAAAATTGAAATGGGGTTATGGGTTCTGAAAATTGAATGTTATGGGTTTCCATGGCTTTTTCTTTTTATGCCCATTAAAAAATCTTGAAAGGGTTACAGTGGAAATTGGTAAACTCTTGTTGATGCTAACATCGGGAGAGAGAGATGATGGTGTTCGTCGGAGATGGAGGCGCCGGAGTGGGGAGGGGAGTCGCCAGTGTTGTGATTTGTGAAGGTACAGAGAGAGAGAGAGAGAGAGAGAGAGAGAGAGAACGTCAGAGTGGTGAGAGGGGAAGAATTATTGAGTACAATATCCTCTTTTAAGGTTTAATCTCAGCCCTCCATTTCAAGGGTTGAGATGAAGTGGCAAAAGTTGTGTCAAAGTTGATGTCCACGGAACCAGCCCCTATATATATATATAGTCCTGATTAGGTCCGGACTGTTGGGACCTCCCTTTTCCCGATTGAATTTCGATAATCTGAGCCGCTCAATGTGATCAAAACATGATTTTAATTAAGGATACCCGCGAGAAACCAGCAAAAAAAAGACCGGGAAGGATTTCATCCGAACAATTTTTATTGAACGGTTCAGTAAAAAACTACACAAATCAAGCACTTCCCGGTCATATTTTTTGCCGATTTCTCATGGGTACCTTTAATTCTGCACATATTAAATGGTTCGGATCATCAAAATTTGATCGGGAAATAAGACGTGCGGACCGTAAGAGGTGTGGACTTGAACATTTATGTGTGTGTGTGCATATGTTTTTATCAAAAACTGATCCTATCGAGCCCTTCCCGGTCATTTTTTTTGCCGATTTCTTGCTGTTATTCTTAAAATCATGTTCCGAGAATATTGAGCGGCTCGAATCATAAAAATTCAATCGAAAAATGGGACGTCGTTAACTTAAAAAGTTAAGGGCCCCCTTATAGGAAGTTTTGTGTGTGTGTTTGTGTGTGTAATATATACATACATATATATAGAAGGTGGTTCAAGGGACGTCCAAAAAAACACCTCATAGTTCCAGATCAAATTTTGGATGATCCGAGCCGCTCAATGTGATCAGAACGTAATTTTAAGGGTACCCACGAGAAATCAGCAAAAAAAATGACCGGAAATGGCTTGATCTGAGCAGTTTTTAGCTTAGATTTGATGAACGGTTCAATTAAAAACTGCTCAAAACAAGCACTTTGCGGTAATGTTTTTTGCCGACTTCTCGCGGGCTCTATTAAAATCATGTTTTGTACACATTCAATGATTCAGATCATAAAAATTTGATCTGAAACTATGAGATTAAGATTTGGAGTGTTTTTTAGATATTTTTTTGGGTGTCTCTTGAACCGCCCCGATATATATATATATATATATATATATATATATATATATATATATATATATATATCGGGGCGGTTTCGGGTACACCTAAAAAAAACCTCTAAAAAAACACCCCAAAGTTTCCGATCGAATTTCGATGATCGGAGTCGCTCAATGTAATCAGATAGCCCTAAATCTGATCAGAGAGAGAAAGAAAGAGAGAACACATTCAAACAAAGAGAGTGTCTCTAAAGTGTACACTTTGATCCATTTTAAAAGTCCTTGTAATTGCATTTTGAACCCAAAGTGTCCCTAAAATGTCCTGAAAGTGTCTGACCCCAAATATTGGGAAAAAAAACAGGACACTCCGGAGGAAGTGTCGGACACGTGTCCAGAGAGTGTCAGTATCCGAGAAGTGTCCGACACCGATATGTATGCTCCGACAAAGTGTCCGTGATACATAGAGCCTCGTGCATGAAGCTACTTCATCTTTTTACTCATGGATTTTGTTCATATTCAATTCTTATCTTCTTGCCGCAGAAGTTCTATGTTGATGAGGAGTCAAACAAGAATTGCTTAGTGTTGTTTGCCAGAGAACTCATAATCACTCACGGGGAAAATCATGAATATTGGCAATGGCTGAAAGATAAGGACACAAGGTAATTAAGAAAAGCATAGTCTAGCAACTTTATCTTAACCATTAATTAGTGCAAGCCCTATTTAACACTTATAATCAGTACTCAAACCAATGACATTAAAAGCAATGGGGCCAAATCAAATAAATCGAAGTTGGGAAATCAGATTTTTGAGGAAGTCCGAGGCCACTTATGCTCATGGAGAAATGTTAAGCATAGCAATACTAATCAGTTTCTTGTTACATCCTGAAACCTTAGTTCTAGGATTTTTTGTCATTTGTAATTGCTCTATTTTTCTGGATTTACTTTTCCTAGTTGGATAGGTAGGCTCTGATTGTACTGAGGTTTTGACCTCTTGTTGGTCTTGGTTGGTTGCTTCATAAAAGTTTTAACTTACCCAAAAAAAAAAAACTTCGTAATCTATTTTTGCTATGTGAGGCGGAATTCATCTACCCTACGTTAATGAGAAGACAAATTCCCCTGTGCATGTAGAAATAGAAGAGCGAACCGGTGA
Organism: Rhododendron mucronatum var. ripense; assembly: GCA_019656295.1. Taxonomy (NCBI): domain Eukaryota; kingdom Viridiplantae; phylum Streptophyta; class Magnoliopsida; order Ericales; family Ericaceae; genus Rhododendron; species Rhododendron mucronatum. The sequence continues at coordinate 825,073 of BPLT01000140.1, read as the reverse complement.
TCAGGATGGCATGTTGCAGCTCTTCACTCAAAGAATCACTTGGCCTAAGGTACCAGAGGACACTAAGAGAATCTAGTTAGTGAGTAATGGATGAGAAGGTACTTGAGGAGCTTCGTCGTTAGAAGTGTAGGCGTATTAGTGTTTACACCTGTGTTTGGCACCCAGTTCTGGGCAAGTGTTGGGGGGCCATTTAATTATCTTTAATTAAAATTAATGGGCCAAGATAGTTTTCATTAGGCCCAGTTAATTTTTGACCCAATCTGGTTATAATTTGAGATTATGGGCAATGGATCACATTATTTATGAGTTAAATTGAGGCCTATTCAGTTTATGTGATGAGAATAAGGCCTTTTTATTTTTAATAGGCCCATTGCTATAATGATGAAACCATTACCCGAGAGTCCCATGGAAAGTGGAAAGTGGGTAAAAACTTGTTGCCTTGCAAAAGCCATATTGATTGGGTCAAATGGCTAGTGGTTACTACAAACCCACAGAAAAAGGGATGAGGTGGCCCATTATTTGTCAATTGCCCATAGAAATAGGAAATGGAGGAAACCCATAATCCCATTTTCTGCCACATGGCTATTTTACCCGATCAAATAGCCCATGAGCTTGCAAACCCACGGAAATAGGGAGTGGAGGAGAAATACGTGGCCCACTATTCTCTTAACTGCCCATGATTTAAAGAGAACATGTGCATTATTATGGTAACTTCCCATAACCGTTGCATTACGGAGGAAGAATTGGGAGATCATAGGACACTTGTCACCACGAGGAGAAGCCAACAAGCCCCTGCAAGCAGAAAAAACCGAAGCCCCTTGCCTATAAATACTAGAAGATAAGAAGAAAAAGGGGTTCCCACACCAATCAAGCTCACGCTTAAAAAATCAAAGCCTTCCCAGTGAAGCAATTATCTCGCTTCTCTCTCATTTACTCAATTACTTATCTAAGTAATTCGGGTTTTTCTATCTCTCTTGTACCCCAACTTTATTATTACGACATAATAAAGTTATTCATATCTCTCTTATATCCCCAACTTTGTTATTATGATATATCAAAGTTATTCTACGTTGTTACTTCTTTTCCTACACGGTTAAGAAGTTATTAAGTCCTTGGTCGTAGAGGCAAAACCACGAACCAACACTGCAATCCAGCCCTTAGGTTTGCAGCACTTTCGCCTTCACGGTTAAGAAGCCAAAAAATGGGCACTCAGTCCTTTACGTTGGATGCAACAAGTCCTGGCACGCCCGCTCAGTCCTTGAGCCATTTCGGAGTCGAACATCTTTTTGGCACGCCCGGTGGGACCCTAATCATTTAAGGGTTTTATCATGGTCAAGAAGCCGCAACAACAGCAACAACCGGATCCACCCATCCCGGATCCACCACAGAGTCCTGAGGGAGTGGTAGTCGACGTGCCATTACTCGAGGAAGCTGGTCCTCAGATTAGCGCCCAAGATCTTAGCGACGCTACCGACAGCGTCAAAAATTATATGTTTATGGCAGGACGTGAGATCTCCCACAATGTTACGCAGTCAATCTCGCAATCGTTCACTCAGTCCTTGGAACCTCTGACCATAGCAGTCAACAAAATGGTTGCTACGCTTACAGAGAGGCTACCACTCGCTCCTCAGCAGCAGGGCTTTCCACAGTTTGGTGTCTTTGGCAACTGTCAAGACCAAGCTGGGTTACTGGGGGTACCTCCCCCTCCTCAAACATTTTACCATGCCACTTTGTCTAATAGCCCTGCACTCGGGGGCAAAAAGAGAAAGGAGTCGTAATTGGAGGAGCTTTGACGCCTCCGAATAACGATCAAGGATTTGTTTTGGTTGAAGATTCAAGCAAACCTGACAAGTCTGACAAGACAGATAAAAGGCTTTTGCAAGGAGGCCAGAGCTCTGGAAAGGACAAAGGAGTTGCACATACTCTTCAAAGCTCTGATACTCGGGGGGCAAGTCCAGCCCAGAACCAACAAACACAAAAGGCACACCCACAGCCGCCTCCTGAGCCAGACCTAGTTATGGGAAGAGATCAAGTCTTGAACCTACTCCAGGAGCAGTTAGGACCTGGTTTCAGACCTTTGGGAAGGCCTATGTATAGAAAGCCTCATACCGAGGAGGTGGACAATACACCTTTCCCAAAGGGCTATAGAGTCCCAGAATTTCAGACCTTCAATGGTGAGAGCATGTAGTCAACAGTGGAGCACATTGCCAGGTTTCAAGTTCAATGTGGAGAGGCTGGAACCATTAATGCTGTAAAGTTGTGGCTCTTTCCCAATTCTTTTACTGAGACAGCCTTCCTTGGTACATCAATCTACCACTTAATTCAGTGTAGACCTGGGCACAGTTAGAGGAGATGTTCCACCAACAGTTCTACAGGGTAGAACCAGAAGTGACATTGGTAGACCTGTCATGCTATCGTCAAACCCATCTAGAGTCTATGGAGTCCTATCTCTTACGTTTCAAGACTGCTCAATTCAAATGCAAGATAGTCCTTCTAGAGGCCGAATATGTGCGTATAGCATTAAACAGCCTGGGCTTTGAAATGAAGAAGAAGTTTTATGGAATGGAGTTCAGAGACTTGTTCAAATTATCCTCTAAGGCCTCTCATTATGAAAAGTTCTTGGCGGAAGAGCAGGACAGGAAGACAGCATTCAAGGGGACGTATTACCACGACCCTAATTATGAAGTTGCTGCAATGGAAGCAGAGACAGACCCAGACGTGGTAGTGGCTGAAATCATCAACAAAAAGCCATATGTTTGCAAGGCCTTTGTCAAGATGGAGCCCACATTGCAGCCAGTACAGAGCACCTTTAATAAGTCAACCAGGACCTATACTTTTGACATGGGTAGGGCTGAAGTTATCTTCGATCAACTCCTGGCCGACAAGCTGCTCAAACTGCCCTTTGGCCACAAGATTCCAACTTTGGAAGAACTAAAGGGCAAATAGTATTATAAGTATCACAATTCTTGGAGTCATACATCTAATAACTGCATAGTATTTAGAAATGATATCCAGGATAAATTGAGTGGGGAGAGTTCAAATTTCCCGAGAAAGACAAGCAGCCCATGGGGGTGGATGGCAATCCCTTTCCTTTAGGGCTGAGTACAAATATGGTCTCTGTCAACATGAAAAACATGCCTAGGACTGTTCCTAGGCAGAAGATAAGTTTGGGAGCCCCTTCTAGAGCAGTTTACAAGTCCAGCCCAGGCAGGTACTGGGATCCTTATTATGATGAGGGTGATGTCAGGACTGAGCAGGTTAGAAGGTTCGAAAAGCAGAGCTCTTGGTGGTCCAGACCTTCAGGAGTGAAGAAACCAGAGAAACCAACTTGCTCTATGGTGTGTACAGAGTGTGGACATCATGCCAGTCCTAGCAAGCCAGTCCTGAAGAGCATTGACGTGGGAAGGGTTGAATCAAGTCCTAAGGAGCCTCACCGGTCTAAAAGAAGAAGGGTTGTATGTGAATCCGTGTTCAACCGAATTCAGCCAGGGTTGGTTGAAATTGAAGATGAGCTCGTCAACCTGAGGATATCTACTCCTTCTAAGGACAAGCCAAGGGCTGTGAGACCTCCAGCCACTCTCCCAAATGAGTGGCACAGGGTTGAACATCCCAAGTTTCCATCCAAACCTCCACCCCTGTCCAGATCTCAAAAGAGGCGCCGCCAACGATTCAAGCAGGCAGCTCGAAGGGCTGAGGAAGAAATAGATCTACTGGACGACCCAATGATTGAAGATGACCCTAAAGGAGAAACGAAGGTGGAAGTCCTAATTGAAGAGCCTATAGTTGAAAAACATAAGGCTAAAAGAGTATACAAGCCCTTGGAAAGGACAGTGGAAGAGGCCATCATTGAGCCTCCTCTTAGGGCTTTACCGAAGAAGCAACTCCCTACGGAGAAAACATACAAAGAGGCTGTTACCCAACTGCCTACAAAGCAAGCTGCTGTATCCAGGAAACCACCTCTCTAGGAAAGAACTCTTAAAGAAGCTAGGATTCAGCCTTCACCGAGGCAAGTCGCTTTGCTCCAAAAGACAACCCTTGAACCAAGGAAGCCAAACTCGGGGGGCAAGTCGAAGTTGAATCCACAGGCTAAAGTGTTTGTCCTTGAACAAGGTCCTAATATGCAATGCAACATGGTTGTGTTCTTACCAGCAGATCTGGAAGCCAAAGACAATACTCTAACAGCCATGGAGGGAGATGTTGTAGAGATAAGGCAGACAGCTGAAATCCTTAACGAATCCTTCTCTGTCGGATTGAATGGGCCTTCAATGATTGTACTAAAGGACGAGACTAAAGGAAAAACTGAGGATCGGGCAGCTAGCATGATCTTTGAAAGGCCAAGTCTCACAATGACCAAACACATCAAGCCCTTGTACATTGCTAGTTGTCTCGATGGGATGCCAGTTAACCGTATTTTGGTGGATAATGGATCAACAGCCAATCTCATTCCTAGGTCTATGATGCAGAAGCTTGGGAAGACTGATCAAGACCTAGTTTCATGCACTTCAACCCTGACTGATTTCACTGGGAAGGAGACAGTGTGTCAAGGTATTATGATCATGAATTTAACGGTAGGGTCCAAAACCTTGACAACACCTTTCTTTGTTGTTAATTCACGCTCTTCCTTCAATGTTATACTGGGGAGAGATTGGATTCACTCCTGTTTAGCGGTTCCCTCAACCCTTCATCAATGTCTTATCTTTTGGAATCAAGACGACGTGAGGTGATATGGGCTGACCGTAGACCATTCCAGGCCTCTACTAACCATGTCGAGGCCCATTTATATGATGAAGGGGTTGGTCCAATGAAGGTGGTAGGACTTGATAAGTATGGCTGCCACAAGATAGCCCCTATTCATAACAACAAGTCAGCTGAAGAAGTGAAGGCACTTTTTCAAGAGTTAATCGGTCCAATGATCACGAAGTCAAGCAGGCCGATTACAGCTTCAATCAAACGCCCTTCTCAATGTCAGTAAGCCCTTCAGAAATAGAGAAGAATGTGGCCCTTCACACCACATTATCAAAGTTTGAAGCTTATTTATTAGAGAGGACGCTGATGGGAAGTCAAGAGTCAAAGGAAGATTTTTCGGCCTATGCGGCCGAAGTAATCAACGAGTACGAAAACCTGGTTGAGGATCTGGACGAAATCCGCTTGGAAGATCTTGAAGCAGCCCCTGCCAAGTTGGATGACCCAAAGGCTGACATGCAAGATCCTGCGGAAGAAGTTAATTTGAGAGACTCAGAGAATCCCAAACCTGTATATACTAGCCAACTTCTGCCAGAGGGCGAGAAAGAGAAGTTCATCCAGCTCTTAAAGGAGTTTAAGTCCTATTTTGCTTGGACTTACGAAGAACTCCCAGGTCTGTCCAGAGACCTAGTGGAGCACAAGCTACATATTCAACCAGAATTCAGACCTTTCAAGCAACCGCCAAGAAGGATGTCCAATGAGGTCTATTTGCAGGTCAAAGAGGAGATCGAACGCCTCTTCAATGCTGGCTTCATACGCACCGCCAAGTATGTTACTTGGCTCTCTAATATTGTGCCAGTCCTTAAGAAGAACGGTAAGGTCAGAGTATGCGTAGACTACAGATGTAACGCCCCGAATTTTGGGAACGTTAAATAAAACATTTTATTATAAAAACGAAGCGAGTCCAGCTCGTTATTACATTATAAACCTTACAAAAGTACTCTTATTTACAAAACAGAGGGATCTAGGGTTCCTAACTACAGTTCTTCTTGCTTCTCCAGATCCTCGGCTTCGAACGCCTCCAAGGTGAATAGTTCGTCCTGTTCGTCTATCAAATCTGACATATTATACCGGCGTCGCCACCCATATAATATGTCAGGGTCACCACAAGGCAACACCATGAGCTACGAAGGCTCAGTAGTATAATCCTAATACTAGCATCGATTTCCACATGATAAGTACATAAACAGTGATAAAAGACAATAACGCTAACAATCGCTTTACGATTACCGTTGGTGTCGACTCATCGTAACCCATGTTGTTATTACCCTTTTCAAAAACACCTTTTTAACTCACCCAACCTCGGTTCCGCCGCGCCGGGTTCCCGAGTATCCTCACAATGGTTCCGCCGCGCCGGGTTCCCATTGGCACACATTGCATTGGCTCCTCTCCGCGGATAACCATGCTATACCTCACCATGGTTCCGCCGGTCCGGTTTCTCATGGGAACACACACAAACTCACGTAATACCCTCGAGATGGTTCTTACGTAGTTTCGAAAATATTTTCCAACCGGAAAAACACAACTTCCTTGTTAAACACACCCTAGGTGCCATGTTTCTACTTTTCTCGGTTTTCGTGTCACGTTCTCATGCAAGACTCCGCGTTGTGAGACTTTTCATACCAACATGCATTCAATCAAGCCTTGAAATTAACACAACAAGATCTTCTAACTCTAGGTACATAGCATGCTTGAAACATCTTGTAAGTAAAACATGCATTTTCAATTCCAAGAGATAACCTTATCTTACTTTAGTAGAACGATCAAAGTTACTTCCAAAACGTCATACAACTTATACAAAACATAAAGTTGAAATGTAAAATTACTTTATACTTGAAAAATAGGTAAGGATATCTACCTTAATCCGAAACTAGTCGGGGCCGAATAAGCTAGGTGGAATTTCTCCCGAATCTGGACCGAACTTCGGACGGCAGTAACTCGGTCAATCTTTGGCCGAATAGAGTCGTTCTTGGGTCCAAATCGAAGATCAAGAAACCCTCTACAACTTCCGTGAAGAAAGTTGATCCTAGAAACGATCTTAGGTTGGAGAAAAACGGGGGTAAAGCAAAAGACAGTAAGCTGTCTGGAATTTGGAAATCCGAATTTTACTGAACTTCGGATGCCAATAACTTGGTCATTTCTGAACCGATTGGGGTGGTTCTTGTATCTAACTTGAAGGTTTCGAAGTTTTCTACAACTTTCCAGAAGGAAGTTGGCCCTAAAAACCAATCTAAGCAAGAGAAAACTGGGGATTTTTGAAGGGCCAGTAGGCTGCCTGGAAAATCAGAAATGGTTTCTAGAGAGAAGGAAGAGCAAATGCTTCAAGGTGTGAGTTGAAATGCTTGGTAATGGCCTCTATTTATAGGCAAACTTTGGCCCTCTCCTCTCTCTGAAGGCCGGCCCCCCTCTCTCTCTTTCTCTCTCAAATTTTGACACATGTAAAGCCAACTTTTGAAAGATCAAAGGAGAATCCTAGGGTTGCATGGCTATGGTGTACCAAAGATCTATGCTTTGAACAAATAGATGGTGGAGATGAGATGAGTACAAGATCCAATGGTTGCACAATTGGTAAAATATCCAAGAAGTACGTGGGAGTTGAGATTTTGCTTGGAAGCACAAAGATCTCAAGTACATGGGAGTTCAATGGACAAGTACAAGCAATCTTCCTCCTCCTTTCTCTTCCCAACCGGCCCCCCCCTCTCTCCTTTCTCCTTGGCCGGCTGCCCTCTTCTCTCTCTCCCTCTCATTCTCTCGCCAAGGTACAAAAAAATGAAAGAAAACCAATAAAAAAGTAGTACTTTAGTACTTAAGATCAAAAGTAGTCTTTTTGGCTAGGATTCTCTTCCAACCAACAATTGTGCACATGGTACTTTGAGGTAATATTCTAGTCTTCAATGTACTAGAATATAATATACTTATGGTACCCTTGTACAATTGGAAGAATCAAATCCCTACTAAAAAAAATAACTAAAGGGTACTACAAGAATCTAGTACTTGGTACCTTTCTTAATAAAAAAAAGTTGTGCTTTCACACATGGTTTAAAGAAAAGGATTAAATTAATAACCCAAGGTACTTTGGCGAAAGACTAATCTTTTACCCAATGGGTAATAAAATCCCTAACTTCTATTATCCAATGGATAATAGTTATTAGGTCAAATAAATAACAAAATAAATCTCAAAAGTACCTTAAAGTAATTAAATAATATTTTTCTTAGCACTTTGACCAAGTATACATTTAAAATAAACAATTGGGGTTCTATTATCCAATGGATAATAGTTTTCCTAACAATCTTTGTCCAATGGACAAAGAGTAAAACCAAAATAATTAAAAGAATATCAATACTTGACTAGGGTCAAAAAGGTTCACATGGTCCAAGAGGGGCAAAACGGTCATTTTGCGGTTAGGGAAAAGTAACTAGATAGCTTCCTAGCTTAGTTACTCCAACTAGCCGGTTAGAAGCTAACTAGGCTTGCTAGATAGGGCCTAAGATGCAAGAAATCAAATTTCAAGGGCTAAAAATGTAATTATGACAATTTACAAGGAAAATAAGGAAATTCAAATAAAATTCAAATATTTAACGAAATTTTTAACGGCTGAAAATCAGGGTCGTTACAACAGAAACTTGAATTTGGCATCCCCAAAGGATAAGTATCCAATGCCGGTGGTAGATCAGTTAGTGGACGGAGCTTCTGGTCACAAGGTTTTGTCCTTCATGGATGGACATTCTGGCTACAACCAAATCTTTATTGACGAGGCCGATACGGCTAAGACTGCTTTTAGGTGTCCTAGAGCCCTAGGAACCTTTGAGTGGGTTGTAATGCCCTTCAGCCTAAAAAATGCAGGTGCTTCGTTCCAGCGAGCAATGAACGCCATATTTCATGATTTCATTGGCCATTTCATGGAGATCTACATTGATGATATCGTGGTCATGTCTCAGTCCTCTGTTGAACATTTGGAACACTTGAGGAAGTCTTTTTTGAGAATGCAACAGTTTGATTTGAAGGTGAACCCTTAAAAGTGTGCCTTCGGAGTCTCCGCATGCAAATTTCTTGAATTTCTGGTCCACAATAGAGGGATAGAGGTTAACAAGAACAAGGCCAGAGCAATCATGGAGGCAAAGCCTCGTACCACCAAGGAGTTACAGAAGCTCTTGGGTTCATTCAATTTCTTGAGAAGGTTCATCTCAAACCTAGCTGGAAGGGTTCAGGTCTTTTCTCCACTCTAGAAGCTGAAGGACCATGACACTTTTGTTTGGGAGGCAAATCATCAAAAGGCCTTTGATAAGATCAAAGGCTATTTAGCAATGGCTCCAGTCCTTATGCCTCCCATTAAGAACAAGCTGTTGAAGCTCTACATCTCAGCAGCTGAAGGCTCTATTGGAAGCCTTTTAGCTCAAGAAAACGCTCATGGAAAGGAACAAGCAGTTTATTATTTAAGTAGGCTGTTGACTCCATGTGAAAGGAGATACACTCCTATTGAAAAGATTTGTCTTGCCTTGTATTTTTCAGCAATAAATTTGAGGCACTACATGCTTCCTGTTTTGGTTTACATTATGAGTAAAACAGACCTAGTTAAATACTTGCTTTCTCGGCCAATCATGAGAGGCCGAATTGGCAAATGGTCTTTGGCTCTAATGGAATTCAGTTTTCAATACGTTCCTCAAAAAGCTGTGAAGGGCCAGGCCTTAGCAGACTTTCTTGCTGATCATCCATGCATGGATATCGGCGATGAATCTGAGATAGGACTGAATGCTCTTGAAATATCACTCCCTCCTTGGACACTGCTCTTTGATGGATTAAGGACTCAGGAGGTCTCAGGCTGTGGAATAATTATTATTTCTCCCCAAGGTCTGAGGACTGAATTGTCTTTTCAATTTGATTTCCCATGTACAAATAATCAAGCCGAATAGGAAGCAGTCATTATAGGCCTCGAGATCCTTGGAGATCTAGAGGCCAGATAAGTAAAGGTTATTGGGGATTCAAACCTTGTAATCAATCACTTGGCAGGAACATTCAAATGCTATAGTGAGAACTTAGCTCCTTATTATATGGCAGCAGTGCAATTAATTCAAGATTTTGATAACGTAACTGTCAAGCACATTTCAAGGAGTATGAACATTGAAGCCAACAGCTTGGCTCAGGCCTCAACAGGTTTGAAATTGGCTCCAAAGACAATCCACAAGATCATCACAGTCCAAAAGAGATTGTTACCTTCCATTAGGAGAAGGGGTCTAGGACTGGAGGTATTTATTTCTGACTTCACCAAAGAAGAGTCAGATGATGAACCCGAGAACGATTGGCGTACACCTATTATTTCTTTCCTAAAAAGGCCTCATCATAGGGCCTCTAAAAAGGTAAGGACGAGAGCCATGAGTTATGTGGGCACGCCCCCCCCCCCCCCCCGGAAATTTTATGAAAAATTTGGGTGCGGCCCTTTTGTTTTGGAAAAGCGAGGCGAAACGCTTCGATTCAGAGTCGCCACTTAGGTTTTAGCGGTGAAACACCCAAGGAACCGAACTCGAAAACGCTTGCTACGTTTGTTTGATTTTGAAAAGGCATAGACAGGTCCGTCGTCACCTTCGATATCTGAGGTTCGGGAGCCAGGTTACGAGAGGGGAAGGGTTTTATGGCACCCTTCTCACCCAATCCGGAGATCGGTCTCTACTTAGGCATTTTGTAAAACATTTGCATTTTTCTCTCATTAATCATTTTTCAGCCAATTCGGGCGGGGGAACAGTTAATGGGGATTAAGACTGTAACAAGTTGCATTTTATATGACAAAATGATAGGGATGATTGATTGAAGCAATGAATATAGATTGAAAACAAGCATCTGTGAGCATTTTAAACAAACTGGAACACACTGATCCAGATTGATGCACGCAGGAGAAAATCTATATGCACTGACCAGGCCACTGCATACAGAGATGACCTGCGTACTCCACTACAAGACTGGCGTGCGCCGGTAGATCTAAGCTCACAGCTTTTATTTTCAACCCTCTGGGCTCTGGAAAGGACCAATGCACACTCAGGACAAACCACGCAGTTTATAGAGCAATCATATATTCAGATACAGAAAGCAGGAATGGATCTAAGGAAATAAAATAAACAGAACACCCCATAAACAGTGTGGGGAAATAAACAAAGACCAAGGCTTGATTGCCATGCAAGGGCCAGTCACTAGATGAGATCAAACTGTCGTACGCCAGTCATTGGAGATCGTACGCCAGTTATACCTTTTTGTCCAGTGTTTGGTTTTGCATCTTCTGGGTTCTTGAACATGATCAGAAGGACCCCAGAGGCATTCTAAAGCAGTGGAAATAAATATTGAAAGCTACAACTAAACAGTTCTAAATACAGAAAGCAGTAAACTAATTTTTAGCATGCAATAAGGTGATGAATAGACAAGAAATAAAGCATAAAACAAAGATCTGGACCCCCTTTCACAACTGGAGTACGCCAGTTCTGGAGGGCTCGGAACTGGAGTACGCCAGTTATTTAGTGGCGTACGCCAGTTCCAGACAGATTCCAGATAGATCAAATTTAAAAACTGTACGCACTGCCATGGACCGGCGTGCGCGGGCTCGTGACTGGCGCACGCCGAATCTAGTCAGAAACGTCTTTTTTATTTTGAAACCTTGCCAGCTTTAGGGCCAGGACTAGTATTGATTACCAGCCTTGACCCTGCCAGCCCCCCTCAGGGATCAGAACAGAAAAACAATACCAAAGTGTATACCTTTGGCTTTTGAGGTTTGAGAGATGTATGAGCTTTGAACTTGAGGGTTGGATGATGGAGGGTGATGGATGTTTGACTGCAAGAGGTGTATGGAGGGGTCTCTTGTTTACTCTTTCAATGGATGAAGGAAGAGCAAACAAGGGAACCAAGAAAAGAGAAAGAAATAGACTTGAAACTTGGAGAGCCAACCCTTTGAAAGACTAATGGAGGGGGTTATATATAGGGGGAGAGGGAGAGGGAAAGAGAGGGTTAAGGCCAGTCAAAGTGACTGGAGCCTTAGCCCTTAAGTCTCTACTCTCATTGGATGAGAGGGAATATGATGATGGGATATGTGTAATAAATGTCCCCCCGGCCGAGATTGCTTTTTCGATGGATTGGAAGGTTCCCAAGTGCTGTAGACCCCTACCCATGGCTTCTGCATGCTTAAAAACACAAGTTTGACCGGAGGTTTGACTGGCGTACGCCACTAGATAACTGGCGTACGCCAGTTCAAGCCTGGTCAACGGTCAAAGTTGACCGATGACTGACACGTGGCAAAGAACCAGTGCACGCTAGTTGAGTACCAGCGTATGCAAGTTGGGCTTTGTTGAGGCCTTTTGGTTCTGGTTTAGAGAGTTTGAAAGGGATCTGAAAGGGTTTTTGGAATGCTCAAAACTCAAACACACTAACATTTTCGGGGTGTTCTTGACCTTAATCATCATTGGGGAGTCAAACACCGTAAGTAAACTAATCTGGAAAGTCCAAAAATAGAGTGTCTACAAGTTATATTCTCGTGGGAGATGAATTATACAAGAAAAGCCCTGAAGATGACTTACTTTTAAGGTGTTTAGGGCGCCCTGAAGCCATGAGGGTCATGAGTGAAGTCCATGAAGGAATCTGTGGAGCCCATCAATCAGGGATAAAGATGAGATGGCTAATCAGAAGGTATGGATACTATTGGCCAACTATTTTAGAGGATTGTATTCGTTTTTCCAAAGGAAGTCAGCCTTGTCAAACCCATGGCCCAATTCAGCGTGTCCTTGCAGCTGATTATCATGCTGCGGTCAAACCTTGGCCATTTAAGGGTTGGACCCTTGATGTGATTGGAAAAATTTATCCTCCTTCGTCTGGAAATCATGCTTACATCTTGGTAGCCACGGATTACTTCACTAAATGGGCAGAAGCCATGCCATTAAAATCTATGGATCAACAAGAGGTAATCAAGGTGATCAAAGAGAGAATCATCCATAGGTTTGGACTGCCTGAACACTTGGTTGCAGATAGGGGTACAATATTCATGGGGGAACAAGTGATCAATTTTGCTGCATAGCAAAATATCATTGTTTCCAATTCCACTCCTTATTATGCACAAGGGAATGGTCAAGCTGAGTCCACCAATAGGACTATGGTCAACATTATAGAGAAAATGGTGGAAGATAACCCAAGGGCCTGGCACGAGTTACTTTCTGAGGCCTTGTGGGCCTATAGAACCTCGAAGAAGGAAGCCACCAATATAACTCCCTATATACTGGTATATGGGCATGATCCAGTCCTACCCATGGAAGTAGCAGTAAAGTCAGCAAGGATAGCATATCAAAATGGCCTCACTCCTGCAGATTACACTCAGGCCATGCTGATAGAACTTGAGGACTTGGATGAGGTTAGGCTTGCAATCCTTGATCATATGTTGGTTCAAAAGAGAAGAGTTGCTAGATCTTATGACAAATGCGTAAGAAAGAAGAGCTTTACTGAAGGTGATTTAGTTTGGAAGGCAGTCTTTCCCTTAGGGGAAAAGAATCCAAGATATGGCAAGTGATCTCCAACTTGGGAAGGACCTTACCAGATTGCTCAAATCCTTAGAGGTAATGTCTACCTTCTTATGGACTTAAATGGTGGTTTGTTTAAGAATTTAACAAATGGAAAGTAATTAAAGCATCATTATCCTACTATGTGGGAGATGAGAGATTTTGGGGGAATTCAATCTAACAAACCAAGGGAAAAATCCGCCAGCAAGGCCTGAACGGAGGCCATGATACCTACTATGCAAAATTCATAAAGGCCTTAAGTTCAGGCCACATATCATCAAACCTAGCCAGTGCCTTCGGCCATTTAAAGGAAAGTTCCAGGCCAGGCATAAAAAGAACAAATTTAAAGTTATTACAGGTCAAAATCAAAAGAAAGAAGTAAGTTCTAAGAAGTCAAGACCTACATAAGGCCTTCAAGACTGTTTTTGAGATTCTCCCAAGAGGTGTCAAGGCTAGTAAGTTGAGCTTCATGAGATTCCCGCTGCCCACAGAGACTTGGCACTTCCTCAACCAGTAGGTTCAGTTTCATCTTCTGGCTCTTAGATCCAGCCTTCTGTTCATCATGGTGTTGCGCCAAGGTTTTGGACTCCTTCCGAAGACAATCCAGATGATCTTTAGCTTGTGCCAATTTGCCCTTGAGGTCCTGGATTTCTGTGGAAGTAGCAGTGATGTTCGCTTCATTGGTCTTGATGTCCTCCTTTAGCTGGTTCCATTCAATGCTGAATCTGGTAAGCTCTATGTCAACAGCCTCCAGCTCTGACAGCTTGGAATTTATTTAGCTAAGCTCATGGGTACAGGAGTCGTAGGACTTGACCATGTTAGGGAATTCTTTTTGCAAATGCTGGAGTGGAGTCTCTTCTATCCCTAGGGCTTGGGATTTTACCAACACGTCCATGGCCTTTTTGATGTTTGAAGCCCTGGCAGGATGAGCCACCGCCTTGAAGTTCTGAAGTAAGGCCATTCTGAGGGTTGTTTTGGCCTCAGAAACTTCTTCTGAAGAGAACTGGGATTGAGAGGTTAAACCAAGCCCACTGCCTGAGGTGCCAGAGGCAGCTACCTTCAACAAATCCTGGGCAGATTTGAAAAAGGAATCCAGATCTTCATCTTTCTCCTCTTCTACCACATTAACAAACTCAGCTTCAGTAGGGAGATCAAGTGATGGAACGGACTGGGTAACTGGAGACCTAGGTTTCTCTGGAATCCTTGAGGATGCCTCATGTTCAGGTTCTTGCTCAGGCATGTCCAGTCCTTTCTCTTCTGCCTCTACTTCTTCTTCAAAGTAGTCATCAAGTTCCTGGGGATCGAAAACAAGAGGGAGTTGATGATAATACGGGGCCATAAACGCTGGGGATTTTATGTTACAGTACATCTTTACAATTGGGTTGTGTTCAGTGGCGGACACGGTGTTTTCAGACTCAGCTGGTGTTGAAATTTTCTTTCTCAACCTCTTCTTCTTGGATGGAGCGGATTCTGCTTGCCGTTCCTCGCCCTTGGAGGTGGCCTGTGAGAAAGAAAGTTAGTGGAACATTCAATTAGAGCATAAGAGGAAGAACCAAGGAGAGCACAGACCTTGCCTGAAGGATCAGTTTTAGGAGAGCTGGTCTTGGCACTACTTCTTGTCCTACCAGCAATCACTGTCTCAGAGGCCTACAGAATAGATAAATGCATAACTACCTTATTCTGAAGGACTAGGCAAGGGGCTAAAGAGTTTATACCTTTGGCCATTGTCTCTTGGTTGTGGTCTTCAACCTCTTGGACCTTTGAGCAGGAGGGTTCATAGAGACTTCCTTTGGCACATCTTCTGAATCTGCCAGCAAGAGAAGAAATTAATCCAGATTTTGGGAGGCTTAAAGAAATCAAAGCATAAGCATGGGTCTCTTAAATTACCTTTTCTCTTAAAACTCGAAACCAGGGACGGACGGATTTGTTGTAGAGGAACGGTTATGCCAGGTTCAGGAACTCTAGTAGGGTGGGGCAGAACATCCAGATATGGAGTTGAAAAGTGCATCTTTATATAACTCCCCCACCAACTATCAAATTTGGCTCCTTTGTCAGTACGCTCAACATAGGGATGGAGGGCGAAAGTTTCTTGGACTCAGAGAAAAGATTCCTAACTTTTTCTAGATCCCTGGGTTGGATCACAGGCTTGTCAGTAAAGTCCTCATTCAAGGACTGATATGGAGGGACAGGAGTGAGCTGACACAGGCCAAATTGCCTGGCGAACTGGGCTGTGTTGTAATACTCTACTCCACACTTATAGTTCGTTGGGGTAAAGGCCATTCCATACATGAGGTCTCTAGAGATCAAGAAACTTGTCCAGATCTCCATGTGGTTATCGTAATCGTTGCCTGGGTCTGATGCACCTCTTTTTAACCACCAAGGTACGGTATCTCTCACAAAGGGCATCCAATTTTTTCCCATACTCACGAGTTCATGGTAGAAAAACTTGAAGTAGACACCAAATGCATATCTAGGGCCACAGGTGTCAACGTAGTGAAGTCCATAACTAGTGTTTTCTGAAATCTTGTTCATGGGTGGGGCGAGTTTGGGGAAATAAGACCATAGCCACAAAGTGATGATCCACAGAGGACTGGGGGCGAAAATGAACTTGTTGCTGATTAGTTCTTTCATTCCACGATAGAGGTGCGCCAAAACTAAAGGGCCTAATGCAAGCTTCTGCCCCGAAGCTTGGGCACAGGCCAGATCTATGAAATCTTTGGTGACCCTATTGGCAGAAACGCAAAATATGAATTTGTTTAACCAGTAAAGGAGAAAAGCGACGTGCTCACCATCCTCAACAGGGCCCTTTTTAGCATAATGATTGATGAAGGGGGAGAAAGACAAGGGCTCCTTGTACTCAAAGTAG
Organism: Rhododendron mucronatum var. ripense; assembly: GCA_019656295.1. Taxonomy (NCBI): domain Eukaryota; kingdom Viridiplantae; phylum Streptophyta; class Magnoliopsida; order Ericales; family Ericaceae; genus Rhododendron; species Rhododendron mucronatum. Next base: position 808,944 of record BPLT01000140.1, on the reverse strand, counting down.
GGGATTTTTTGGGACAAGAAATAGTTGGCCTCGATCCCGTGAGGACGGAGGCCTGTTAAGAAAGCAATGTCTTGAAGAATCGGACTCGTAAGGCCTACCTTGAAGTGAAAGGAGTTGGTTGTAACGGACTAGAACTGAGAAGTAGCAGAAATAGATTCTTGTCCATGTCGATCAAGGATCTACTGAGTAGGATGGCATCTCGGATCCCTATCTGTCTCCAAAAATCGCCTTTTGCTTCCAACATTCGATCAAGCCACTCCACATACTTAGCGTCAGGTCTGTGCCAAAGCCGGTTGGGAATGTCTGTGGAGAATTGAGTCTAGTCAAGGCAAGGAGACTCGAATGGAAGAACCTCTTCCACCAGTGGGTACATCGGGGCGAGTTGAGAAGGAAATCCCAACTGGAAGGCTGGGCCAAGGCCAACCCGATCAGCGTTAGCAATTACCAGAACGTCATTGGTAATCACTATGTGTTCATCGGCCAAGATCTTTCGAATTTGTACAGCGAGGCTGTTAGGGTTTGGAGGTGGTGTGTGGGCTTTATGGATGGCCATTTCTGTTAAGAACAGAGATGTAGACGGAAGCTATGGAGGTTTAGGGTTTCTTTTGGGTTTTTCTCGAATAAGAGGAGAAGAGGCAGAGAAGATGTAGATAGAGGATAAAGCCGCAAGAATGGGGTTTTTAGGAGAAACGGTGCAAGATTCAAGAAATGTCGTTCCACTTATCACTCCTCATGTTCAAAATTTAATTGGCAATTGAAGAGATTGGACTCTTAATTGACACAAGGAAGAGTCCTGACGGCTTCAAAAGCTGCATGGAGGCAATGCAAGGCCTGGGGTAATGGCACCTGTCCCCTAGGCCTAAAAGGCTGTTAATTGCTGCGATGATAGGACTCCACAGTGGGGTTTCTATCTTGGAAGTTGTTGGGATTTGGTTCAATTCAAAGTGGGAGTCCAAACTCAATTAAAAGACATGCTTTGGAACTCGAAAAGTTGTTAGGCCTAATTATGGCCTTATTATCTTTATGAGTTTAAACATTTGAATTTTTGAAAAGAATTCTTAGGCTAAATAAGTCTGATTATTATTTTCAAACCTAATGATAAGGACTCGTTTGGTTTGCCAAAAACTGTATTCTGTCTTGATTTACAAGCCAAGATCTTGCACAAGATCAAGGCATGGGGGGACATTGTTTACACCCGTTTTTGGCACCCAGTCCTGGGCAAGCGTTGGAGGGCCATTTAATTATCTTTTAATTAAATTGGGCCAAAAGTAGTGATGTATTGGACTAAAATTAATGGGCCAAGATAGTTTTGATTGGGCCCGGTTAATTTTATTTTGTTCCAATTGAAATTCTAAAGTTGTGGGCTTCGGGTTGCGTTATTTTACATGGGAGCCGGCCAGAAGGTATTAAGTTTGGCCTTAAGAGGTGGAGGCCCATGAGGGAATTGTATGAACAAAAATAGGAAGCTGTTAGTAGGGGATTCTGCCGCATGGCTATTTGACCCGGTCAAATAGCCCTTGTTCTTTCAGTTCCACGAAAACAAGAAATGAGGATGACCCACTAAGTGTTCAACTGCCCATGATCAGGAGTAGTCTGTGGGTAATTATTTTTTCACTCCCAGTAACCTCCCACAATGGAAAAAGCACATGGGCAATATACTTATAACTCATTTCAACTGCCCATGATCTCAAGGAGGGAAAGTTACATGGGACACATGGCATGAGAAGAAGCAAGCCAGCGAATCCTCTTGCATGCAAAAACCGTGAAGCCCGTTACCTATAAATAGAGGAACTCAACAAGAAAAAAGGGTCCACACACCAATTAAGCTAAACGCTTAAAAACCAAAGTCTTCCCAGCGAAGCAATTATCTCACTTCTCTCCCATTTCTATCTCTCTTGTACCCCAACTTTATTACTACGACATAATAAAGTTATTCATATCGCTTTTGTATCCCCAACTTTATTATTACGATATAATAAAGTTATTCTACGTTGTTCACTACTTTTTCTCACACGGTTGGGAAATTATAAGTCCACGCTCGTTGTGGCAAAACCATGAACCTCATTGTGGCGCACTCACGCCTTCCATACGTTGGACGTCGACAAGTCCTAGCACGCCCGCGCTCACACCGCACACGCGCCATTGGATTTTCCGCTCACGCCTTCCCGGCGGAAAAGTGGGAAACAATTAGTTTAATGGGACCGTATCCCCTTCTTTTCTCTCCTTCAAGAATACAAAAGTGGTTACGAGCACGCTAATGCCATATATTCTCTCTGTTTCGCGTAGGACATCACAAGCTCTAGAGAGAGCTACATATGCATGATGTCCTATTTGTAAACCCCTTGCATATCCGTTTGAGTTAGGTGGTTAACGTATAAAGGTCATGACATATCACCACCTAATGCTAGATGGGATCAAGTCGGCACCAATTGTGGCAAAATTGGTGAGCTGTTGATTGTATATTCAACCTCAATGGACGCAGAGATCGATGAACCCTCTCCACCTGACGCATGAGGTCAAGGTAAGGTTTTTTTGACCTTGCTGTACTTTGAGCTGGATGTAATGGACTCCAAGTGGTCTAGATTAAATTTGACCTCCTATAGTTGCGAATCTGCGATGGTCATCGCAACTAACTTCATTCTTGTTGGCCCAACTACAAGAAAGCACTCAGTCTAGGACAAAGCCAATTTTGGTGGCCAAACAGCAGCCAAGGGCATGAGATGCATTTGGTTGTGACTTTAATCTCAAAAACCGGGTAAGAGCTAGATAGGAGACAAAGAACACATCGTTTTGGGAAAAATACCGGAGGATTGGAAGTTAATGACTCCCAATTTGAAGGCTATTTGTCTTCATTACAGGCATTCGTTAACTTTAATGGCTAAGGTAGGCAAAAAATTGATTAGACTTGAGTATGAAAGTCGACGATTGAAGACATACATACTCACTGCTTGTGGTGTTGCTGTAAGGGATTGAGTTTCAGATTGTTAGATGATTCCGTAGGGTGGTAGAAGAAAGTAAACTTGCTTGTATTTGGTTTTTATTGCCATCGTACATAGTAAATAATTTTGTTCAGCAAAACAATTGATAGTTTTAGCATTGTATATTCTCCATGTGAAAGACTAATTAAAGTGTGAAAGATTTATAGGGAGTATTTTAAGCACCCTCCATAACTAAAAATTTACAAATTTTTTCAACGAATAAAAGGCGGTGAGTCTTAAGAATACTTCTGGCTGCGTGCTTTGTGGAAAACCCCTGCCAAACTGTAATGTTCTTGGCGAGCCATTGGGATGAAATCTTTAGCGCTTCATTCAACTGCTTTTTATCTCCCTCGTGCCAAATATCGATCGAAATAATATAGTGGCTTTTTCCTATAGGTGTGTTCCCTCTCTTGAGGAAAAAGGCGAGGGCAATAAAAATTGTGAAGGCCCTGATTTTTTGTCAATAAAAATTTTGTTAAATATTTAAATTTTATTTTTAATTACTTGGTTTCTTTTAAAAATTCCTTTTTAATCTTAATAATCCGTCATAATTAGATTTGAGACTTATAAAATTTTATCTTTTCACACCAGACAATCTAGTCATTTTTTTTAAGACAAGTATGTTTGTAGAAGCACTTGTATATTTTCCTAGTGAGTGGAATAAAATCTTTAAAATTATATTTTTTAGCTAGAAATCCTACTTGGCAAGTAGAATTAGTTTTCAACCGATTAGTTGGAAGAACCAGACTATCAATTCACCTAGTTACAATTCCCTAACCCTAGATGGATCTTTTTTATCATCTTTGAGCCTTGTGAACCTTTCTAACCCCAGACTAGAAAATCATTATATATTTTCTTTTATTATTTTACTTCTTTTCTTTACCCTTTGGACAATAAAAGTTAGGAGAACTTTTATCCATTGGCCAATAGAAACCCTAGATTTCTATTTAAGATATTTTATGCTAGAATATCAAAGTACTCATATATATGGCTATATATAGACTTGTATATTTGCTTAAAAGGACATGTAGTCTTATTCAAAGAGTTATTTTATTTTATTTTATTTTAGTTCAATTGTTTTTACTCATTGGTCAATAACCGCTAGGGAGATTATTACCCATTGGTTAATGAAGTTAGTCATCCCAACAAGTACTAGGGTTTAATAAATAAACCATTTTCTTAGATTTCCCATGTGCTTATTTGCATAACAAAAAATGGGTGTATCTAAATCCTAGATTTCTAAGTACTATAATGAATAAATTAGTACTAGTCCTTTGTGAATTTTATTAGTAAGAGAATCCTAGCCTTATATTTTATTGGATACTTGGTACCTACCTATATATTTAACTATGTGAACATGAGTACATATATATCATATTATAAAGCCCTAGATTTCCTTATGTACTTGATCCAATAGTTTAATAAGAACATGTGCATAATTGGATTACTTTAATGAGATATTTGATTTGAAAATCTAGTACCTTGTACCTTTTATACTTAGTTACTCTATAAATACATAATGGTGTGTATATATATATATATGTATGTATGTATGTACTAGTGCAAGAGAGAGAGAGAGAGAGAGAAAGAGAGAGGAGGGAGAGAGAAAGATGTCCGAGAGAGAGGGAGGGAGAGAGAGAGAGAGAAAGAGATAAGAGAGAGGGAGATTTGGTTGTACTTGTCTTGATCTTCCATGATCTTCTTACACCCTTTCAATCTTTGGTTGTATACTTCTCCAAGCAAAATCCTTGTACGATAGTCCTTGTATATGTATTTAACCACTAAATCTTTGTACAATCCCTCCAATCTTTCCAAAATCCTTCCAAATCCAATCCAAAGTACCAAAATCTAACCCATCAAGCTTTCAATCAAGATTTAAAAGTGAGGAAAGGATGAGATATATATATATATATAGAGAGAGAGAGAGAGAGGGACATGTCTTGCGTATAAATACAAGGCCATTCCAAGCCATTCTCACACCTTCACTCCTTTGCTCTCACTTCTCTCTAGAAACCATTCCATTTTCCAGACAGCCTACTGCCCTTCACAAATCTCCATTGCTCTCCTGCTTAGAGTAGTTCTTAGAACCAACTCCCTTCGGGAAAGTTGTAGAGCACTTCGAGACCTTCAAATTAGACCCAAGAACCACCCCAATCGGTAAAGAAATGACAAAGATATTGGCATCCGAAAATCTCAAATTTTCAGTTGCAGACAGCATATACTGTCTCTTCCTTTATCACCATTTTTCTCCTACCTAAAGTTGTTTCTAGGATCAACTTCCTTTACGAAAGTTGTAGAGCACTTCTAGAGCTTCGATTTCGACCCAAGAATGATCATATTCAGCCAAATATTGACCGAGTTACTGCCATCTAAAGTTTGGTCCAAATTTGCGAGTTTCACCGCCCGTAGAAATTTTCCAACTAGCTTATTCGGCCCCGCTTAGTTTCGGATCAATGTAGATTAATCTCTACTCATTCTCCCTAGTACAACTTTAGGTATTTTTTGTTTATGATAAGGCAAGTTAAAGTATTAAAAATAATTAGCAAGCTCGTTTTACTAAAGTGTTGAAATGCATGATAGTTAATAAATTTGCTTAGATAAGAGTAATAAGAGCATGTTGATTGATTGAATTATGTTTACGTATGTGATATGTCCTACCGCGGAGTCTATGCATGAAAACGAGACACAGAAATCGAAAAAGTTAGAAACATGACACCTAAGGTGTGGTTAATGACAAGACATGTTTTGAAACCGCAATGTGGCCGGACTTGGTAGCCCATTGTGTGTATGAAAAATCGCGATGTGGCCGGACTTGGTAGCCCGTCGTGTGAATGGAAACTCACAATGTGGCCGGACTTGGTAGCCCATTGCGTGGATTGCGAAAACCGCAATGTGGCCGGACTTGGTAGCCCATTGTGAAGATTACCAATGGGGCCGGACTTGGTAGCCTCATTGGTAATATGGCTTGGTTATCCGCGGAGAGGAGCCAATGCAAATTTTGTGTGCCAATGGGAACCCGGTGCAGCGGAACCATTGTGAGAATACTCGGGAGACTAGCACGGCGGAACCGAGGTTGGGTGTGTTAAAAATGATTTTGAAAATGTTGATTTGGTATATGAAAATGATGACATGGTCTACGATGAGTCACGTAGAAGAAACACGGAAAATCATGGACCCCAAAGTTAGTTTGGATAGTGAATGTGGATGTGTCATTGTTAATTGTTTTGTTAAATATGCATATGCTATGTGGAAATCGTTAACTCTATGATCTATTGTTTATAAGTTATGAGTTAGTGGGTTTGGATTATTCTATTGAGCTCCTGTAGCTCATGGTGTTACCTTTGGTGACCCTAACATATTATATTGGTGGCGATACCGGTATAATGTGTTAGACCTTATAGATAACAGAGTGAGATGTACTTGGAGGCTTTTGGAGACGAAGAGCTGGTTAGGATGGAGGAGCAAGCGGAGCTGTAGTTAGGAACCTAGTTTTCCTCCCTTGTGTAATAAAAGTACTCTTGTGAGAATTATGATGTAATAATGAGCCAGACTCTATTTAGATTTTCAATAAAAAGGCTTATTTAACGTACCCAAAATTCGGGGCGTTACATCAATGAAGAGGGCTTCAATGGTTTCAACTATCGTTACTTAATGACTAGTGTGAATACTTGCCCGTTGGGGTGCATGCCTACACAAGATGGATGTCTTTGCAAACTTTTGACACCTATTGCGCATCTATTCGAAAGTGCGCATTGGGCGCACTTTATTTTTGCAGTCACCACTTGGTTTTAGGAACCAAGAAACCAAATATAGGGATTCCATATTTGGGAGCCAAGGATGTGAAAAGGGAAAGATTTTAGGCACCCCTCTTGTTGTTTGAGATTAGGCGTTTCAAAAGCTTCTTCGGTTTTGCAAATAATTAATTTTGAGCCATTTGGCAGTGTGAGATATAGACACAAGAAATAACAGTTCAAGGGGAGTCAGGGAAGGGAGCATGCATGTAATAGAGTAAAACAGACCGTTTCTCTAGTGACAAGATCTCGCATCCTGCATATATATATCTCGCGGCCTTGGAATCAAGTAGCAGCCGCGACAACTACTACTTAAACAATATAGAGGCCAGCACTACTAGTAGCGGCCGCTGTTCCTCTTTACACCAGCAGGACATAAAAAGAGTAAAATAGGGGTTGAAAAATCAACGAAAAATAAAAGGTTCAAATCTACTTTCATTTCCAGATATTTATAGTTTAACATGCATTCTCATGACTTGTTTGTAGCGGGGAAGACATTGAAGTGGCTAGGCTATTGAACGTATGCTGGTTAGAGGTCAAAGGCGCTATCCAAACAATCAATCTCTCACCAGGAACTTTGTACGAAATCGTATTTATCCTGAAGAAACTTTATAAGGACGCAAACTTCAAATTGGCTCTTACAATCAGACCTCAGCACTTGAAAGCTTTGACGCGCTCCGAAAGTTTGAATGAAAAGCCTCTGCAAAATTGGTTTCACGTCTTGGCAGGTGAGTTCTTGTTTTCGACGCAGTACGTTGGGAACATGGAATTCAAACTGGAGAATACTGATGGGGACTGGAAGCATGGACTTGACGTGAAATGTGCTATCGTTCGACCTAAGAAGTAACAACACATGAAATTTCGGATGTTATCGGGCTTTTATAGATGCCTTGATAGAATGTCAAATTAATGTCTGATTTGGTTTGTTTATCTGAAAGTTGAAACTATTTTTTAATTCTCTGGTGGAGTCTTTTTGTGGATTTTAGATTACGTTAAATTGTGGTACCAAGTTAAACTACATCAACATCTTAATTCTATTTGCTTTTGAATAGACCTTTCGTTTCGAAACATGAATGTCACTAGTAGAAATTAAATAGTGAGGGATCACATGTTTGGTATGTTGTTATTGAAACTTTTATGGTCGAATGAAATTTTTGTGGATTTTATGTACCACAAAAAGTGGAATATATAGAATAGGAGATGAAATGTGTGACATTATTAATCCCCACTATTTATCTGATCAATAGAAAGATCAAAGATCAGTTTGCAGGATTTGATTTTTCCATTGATCAGATAAATAGTGAGGGATTAACAATGTCACACCTTACATCATATTCTATATATTCCACTTTTTGTGGTACATAAAATCTGCAAAAATTTCATTCGACCATAAAAGTTTCAATAACAACATAGCAAACATGTGATCCGCTAAAATATATAGTCCCATCCAATGATTATTAATGTATACAATTGAACATGCTGTTAGTAATTTATTTTAATCAACGGGCATTTGTAATCTTAACGTGGGGAGATTAATAAGTATTTAATATCATGGAGCTCGTAATATAATTGAGATAAGGACGGGAGTGCAATTATAATTCTGTAGTGGGATGAATTATAATTAGTGAAATAAGAAATAGAATCCTGGTGGGATTAGGTTTTCTTATTTACACTAGGAGCCCAGACTTATTACTCTCTTAGGTTCCTATCGTAGCCCTATATATACACGTTATGCTCTCTAGGTCAGTGGTTGTTTTTCTATTATTCATGAAATAGAGGCAGACTTAGAAAGAGCAAACATATCACGAAAGAGTCCACACTCGGTTAGTGTTCTAGACGTGCAGGGAATACGATAGAAGATCGCAAGGTACGATCGAGCAGTATTTGTGGTTTATAGCAAGGTGTGCTATAACAAGTTCAACCAGCGATCGTGTCGCAGGGAGTTGAGGTAGAACCCTAATTCCGCTTTATAGGGTTTTACAATTTTTGTTGTCTAATCTGTACACGTCATTACTGAGTTTTGGGGATTCGGTTTCCCAATAGTGGTATTAAAACAGGTTGTAATCACGCGTATGGATTAAACAGGCCATGTTGTCCGTAGATTATAGAGGGTAGAACGTAGAACTGTGCTAACCCTGTTTTGCAGCGTTCTTACCCAGCTATTATGGTCACATGATTTTTGTTGATTTTATGTGATTAGATCCCACGATAATTTTTTGGTGGTTATTGTTATTTATTGGGTACCACGATTATTTTTCGTGGTTGTAATAATAATTAACGCAGCATGTGTTATTTATTGGGTGCCACGATTATTTTCGTGGTTGTAATAATTAACGTAGCATGTGAACTCCAATGGAGGCATAAGATCAATATTTGTATGTTTCTTCGATTGTAATATCATTTGACGGTTATTCGGATATCGAAGATGGTAGATACAAAAGATACAAGTTGTTTGGCTTGCAACAGTTTTTTTCAGATTCGTAGGGTCTGATTGCAGGGCTGTTTCGACCCCGTAAACGTTGGAATTAGAAAATCTGTTCTTCACAAAAGTTGTAGATAATTGAATTTGGAATCCAACCCAAGTTGAATCACTTCATTTGGAGGTTGGATAAGGAAGATATGACCAAAATACTAAAGGCTGTGCAGTTTACGCGGGAATATGTCAAATCCGAATTTTCTTGCCTAAGCACGGTTGGATTTTGATTTCCTTAATTGATTCAAAGTATCTAAACCTTCCACACAAGTATAGGTCAAGGATTTCAAGTTTGGAAAGATTGCTTAAGGATTTCAAGTTTGGAAGGACTCCTTATTGCTTAAGGATTTCAAGTTTGGAAGAATTCATTGTTGCTCAAGAATTGCATCTTTGACCATAATAGCTGAATTCTTTATCTTATGTTTCCTTATTATTTGTATTTCCAAAATGTTTGCATATGTAATAGTTTATCATATTGGGACAACATGGTGATAATTGGCTTTGACCTAGATTGCGGTTTTACAAACCCGAAAAGTTTGATAACCCTCACAAATTATTGCTTAAATAACTAAGTGGAAGAGGGAGTTTATTTTTATAAATCCCACGGTCTCCATTACTAGTATGTAAATGATATAATTAATTTTGTATGATGGTTTTAGAACCTTCCCCTCCATTGGGCAAATTATTTATGGACTCATCGGTATAAACCTCCTTAAAGGATAGGTCTATGATAATTGTTGTGTGAATTACTTCTCCATCTGAGATAATTCATAACGGAACAATGGGTTATGGGGCTACGTAATGGTATACACTTAGTTATAAATAATAATATTCTCACCATCTGAGTCACTATTATTATTTATAGGACCGAAGGAATATTGGCTATTTAATTTTGTTTGGCATGGTCTAGTGTCTAAATAGTAAAATTAAAATGTTGTGCCTATCTACACGAATGATGAAGAGTAGATGACCTTCCCATCGAGGCATGCTCTTCACGTTGTGTAGGGTTGCCAATGTTTTTCTTTTATCATGTCGTTGAGGGAACCAATATTAAAATGAAATTCAAGTTTTTATTGCCCTTCATAATTGATTGTTAGGTTATTTGATTCTCAGATTCAAAAATGGGCTCTTTCAATCCACTTGCTATTATTCTCAAAAAAAAATAAACTTACTGGACAAAACTATGTCGACTGGAAAAGAAACTTGGATATTGTGTTAACTGCTGAAGGGCACAAATTTGTTTTGTCTGATGATTGCCCTCTAAAACCTAATAAGAATGCCACAGAGCAGGAAGCAAAGCCTTATAAGGATTGGGCCAAGGCTGATGAGATGGCGCGGTGTTATATTCTGGCTTCTATGTCGAATATATTGCAACATCAGCATCAGTTTATGGAAACTGCGTACGATATGATGTTGAACCTCAAAGAAATGTTTGGGGATCAAAATCGTGCAACAACGCTAGTTGTTATGAAATAATTGGTGAGTATCACCCATGTTGAAGGGACCCCGATTAGGGATCATGTTCTTAAGATGATAGCTCTTCTTTATGAACTAGAGATCCTTGGAGCTGAAATTGATGGGGAAACCTAGATCGATTTCGTTCTTAACTCATTGTAGTCTGAGAGTTTTAAGTAGTTTCGCCTAACTTATTCTATGAACAAAATGCATTTATTTTTTGCGGAACTTCTTAAGGAACTCCAAGCAGCTGATGGTCTTTTGGTTGCGAAGAAACCACCATCAGTGTTAGTGACAGAGAAGGCTTCTACTTCTAAGCCGAAAGGCAAGAAGAAGCAGAATAAGTCTCAGAAAAAGGTTATGGAGGCGGTTCATGCGCCTCAAGGTGGAGTGAAAAAGCCTGCGGGCAAATGTTTTCACTGCAAGCAGAAAGGACACTGGAAGAAGGAATGTCCGATTTTTCTCAATAAAGTGAACAAACAAGGTAAATCTTTTTCACTAGTTGTTGAAACATGTTTAGTGGTGCTATCTACCGGTACCTGGTGTGTAGATACGGGAGCCACTAATCATGTTTGTAATTTATTGCAGGGGTTCCAGGAAACCAAAAGACTCAGTGATGGGGAGATTTATCTACATATGGGAAATGCTATGAGAGTGGCAGCAATTGCAATAGGAAATGTTTTTTTAAATTTTAGTAGTAATAGGAGTTTAATTTTGAGAGATCGTCTTTATGTTCCTACTATTAAAAGAAACTTGGTTTCAGTTTCTAAGTTAATTAAGGATGGATATTTGGTTTATTTTAGTAACTCTGTGGTTATTAAGTTAAATAAACGTTTTATCTGTTCTAGTTCATTGATGGATGATCTCTACATTATTAATCCTATATTTCCTATAGTGCAACTGCATGAATCGAATAACACTAATAATTTAGCATGTAAGACAAAAGAGCCTTCTAAATTGAACCAAACGTATCTATGGCACTTACGTCTTGGTCATATTAATCTGAATAGGATTTCTAGACTGATTAGAGATGGACCTTTAGGTTCATTATGTAACGACCCTGATTTTCAGTCGTTAAAAATTTCTTTAAATATTTGAATTTCCTTGTAAATTGTCATAATTATATTTTTAGCCCTTGAAATTTGATTTCTTGCATCTTAGGCCCTATCTAGCAAGCCTAGTTAGCTTCTAACCGGCTAGTTGGAGTAACTAAGCTAGGAAGCTATCTAGTTACTTTTCCCTAACCGCAAAATGACCGTTTTGCCCCTCTTGGACCATGTGAACCTTTTTGACCCTAGTCAAGTATTGATATTCTTTTAATTATTTTGGTTTTATTCTTTGTCCATTGGACAAAGATTGTTAGGGAAACTATTATCCATTGGATAATAGAACCCCAATTGTTTATTTTAAATGTATACTTGGTCAAAGTGCTAAGAAAAATATTATTTAATTACTTTAAGGTACTTTTGAGATTTATTTTGTTATTTATTTGGCCTAATAACTATTATCCATTGGATAATAGAAGTTAGGGATTTTATTACCCATTGGGTAAAAGATTAGTCTTTCACCAAAGTACCTTGGGTTATTAATTTAATCCTTTTCTTTAAACCATGTGTGAAAGCACAACTTTTTTTTATTAAGAAAGGTACCAAGTACTAGATTCTTGTAGTACCCTTTAGTTATTTTTTTTAGTAGGGATTTGATTCTTCCAATTGTACAAGGGTACCATAAGTATATTATATTCTAGTACATTGAAGACTAGAATATTACCTCAAAGTACCATGTGCACAATTGTTGGTTGGAAGAGAATCCTAGCCAAAAAGACTACTTTTGATCTTAAGTACTAAAGTACTACTTTTTTATTGGTTTTCTTTCATTTTTTTGTACCTTGGCAAGAGAATGAGAGGAGAGAGAGAAGAGGGCAGCCGGCCAAGGAGAAAGGAGAGAGGGGGGGGGGGCCGGTTGGGAAGAGAAAGGAGGAGGAAGATTGCTTGTACTTGTCCATTGAACTCCCATGTACTTGAGATCTTTGTGCTTCCAAGCAAAATCTCAACTCCCATGTACTTCTTGGATATTTTACCAATTGTGCAACCATTGGATCTTGTACTCATCTCATCTCCACCATCTATTTGTTCAAAGCATAGATCTTTGGTACACCATAGCCATGCAACCCTAGGATTCTCCTTTGATCTTTCAAAAGTTGGCTTTACATGTGTCAAAATTTGAGAGAGAAAGAGAGAGAGGGGGGCCGGCCTTGCGAGAGAGGAGAGGGCCAAAGTTTGCCTATAAATAGAGGCCATTACCAAGCATTTCAACTCACACCTTGAAGCATTTGCTCTTCCTTCTCTCTAGAAACCATTTCTGATTTTCCAGGCAGCCTACTGCCCCTTCAAAAATCCCCAGTTTTCTCTTGCTTAGATTGGTTTTTAGGGCCAACTTCCTTCTGGAAAGTTGTAGAAAACTTCGAAACCTTCAAGTTAGATTCAAGAACCACCCCAATTGGTTCAGAAATGACCAAGTTATTGGCATCCGAAGTTCAGTAAAATTCGGATTTCCAAATTCCAGACAGCTTACTGTCTTTTGCTTTACCCCCGTTTTTCTCCAACCTAAGATCGTTTCTAGGATCAACTTTCTTCACGGAAGTTGTAAAGGGTTTCTTGATCTTCGATTTGGACCCAAGAACGACTCTATTCGGCCAAAGATTGACCGAGTTACTGCCGTCCGAAGTTCGGTCCAGATTCGGGAGAAATTCCACCTAGCTTATTCGGCCCCGACTAGTTTCGGATTAAGGTAGATATCCTTACCTATTTTTCAAGTATAAAGTAATTTTACATTTCAACTTTATGTTTTGTATAAGTTGTATGACGTTTTGGAAGTAACTTTGATCGTTCTACTAAAGTAAGATAAGGTTATCTCTTGGAATTGAAAATGCATGTTTTACTTACAAGATGTTTCAAGCATGCTATGTACCTAGAGTTAGAAGATCTTGTTGTGTTAATTTCAAGGCTTGATTGAATGCATGTTGGTATGAAAAGTCTCACAACGCGGAGTCTTGCATGAGAACATGACACGAAAATCGAGAAAAGTAGAAACATGGCACCTAGGGTGTGTTTAACAAGAAAGTTGTGTTTTCCCGGTTGGAAAATATTTTCGAAACTACGTAAGAACCATCTCGAGGGTATTACGTGAGTTTGTGTGTGTTCCCATGGGAAACCGGACCGGCGGAACCATGGTGAGGCATAGCTTGGTTATCCGCGGAGAGGAGCCAATGCAATGTGTGCCAATGGGAACCCGGCGCGGCGGAACCATTGTGAGGATACTCGGGAACCCGGCGCGGCGGAACCGAGGTTGGGTGAGTTAAAAAGGTGTTTTTGAAAAGGGTAATAACAACATGGGTTACGATGAGTCGACACCAACGGTAATCGTAAAGCGATTGTTAGCGTTGTTGTCTTTTATCACTGTTTATGTACTTATCATGTGGAAATCGATGCTAGTATTAGGATTATACTACTAAGCCTTCGTAGCTCATGGTGTTGCCTTGTGGTGACCCTGGCATATTATATGGGTGGCGACGCCGGTATAATATGTCAGATTTGATAGACGAACAGGACGAACTATTCACCTTGGAGGAGTTCGAAGCCGAGGATCTGGAGAAGCAAGAAGAACTGTAGTTAGGAACCCTAGATCCCTCTGTTTTGTAAATAAGAGTACTTTTGTAAGGTTTATAATGTAATAACGAGCTGGACTCGCTTCGTTTTTATAATAAAATGTTTTATTTAACGTTCCCAAAATTCGGGGCGTTACACATTAGAAGTTAAGATACTTTCAGTCTATGAATCTTGTTTGGAAGGTAAGATGACCAAAAGACCTTTTGCAACAAAAGGATATAGAGCCAAAGAGCCGTTAGAATTGGTTCACTCTGATTTGTGTGGGCCTATGAATGTCCAAGCTAGAGGTGGTTTTGAGTACTTTGTCACTTTTATTAACGATTACTCAAGGTATGGATACATTTATTTGATGCGCCGTAAGTCCGAATGCTTTGAGAAATTCAGGGAGTATAGGGCGGAAATGGAAAAGCATCTGGGTAAATGTCTCAAGACACTATGATCTGATCGTAGTGGCGAATACCTCTTGGGAGAGTTTAGGGACTACTTGTCAGCTGAAGGGATTACATCCCAGTTGTCAGCTCCAGGTATGCCACAACAAAATGGTGTAACAGAAAGAAGGAATAGGACTCTTATGGATATGGTAAGATCAATGATGAGTTATTCAGATTTATCAATTTCGTTTTGGGGACATACACTAGAAACAACAGCGTATATTCTTAACTTGGTACCATCTAAGTCAGTACCATCTACACCCACAGAACTATGGACTGAGCGTAAACCTAGTCTGCAGCATGTTCGGGTTTGGGGTAGTCCAACACACATGCTGAATGGGAACGCAGATAAAAATTAAAATCGAGGACAGAAGTTTGCTTATTTGTGGGGTACCCTAGAGGAACGAAAGGTGGACTATTTTATAGTCCTACGGATAAGAAGGTCATTGTTAGCACTAATGCCCGGTTCTTAGAAGAGGATTATGTGATAGACCATAAGCCCAGAAGTAAAATTGTTCTAGAGGAATTGAGAGGAGAGATACCGGCACAAACTTCTTTACCACCACTAGTGCAGGAGGAAACGCCACAAGAGACATCTGTAGAGGCACCTATTGACACACCGGTACCTCGTCGTAGTGGGAGGGTTATTTTTCCACCCAGTCGGTATACGTTGTTGGGAGAGTCTTTTGAAATGATCCCTGATGATCAACATGCCGAACCCTGTAACTACAATGAGGCACTTCAAGATAAAGATGTGGAACTTTGGCAAAAGGCTATGAAATCAGAGATGGAGTCTATGTACTCTAATCAGGACTGGGATCTTGTAGAACCACGTGAAGGGATTAAACCCATTGGATGCAAGTGAATCTATAAGAAGAAGAGAGGGACGGACGGGAAGGTGCATACCTTTAAAGCTAGGCTTGTTGCGAAAGGGTATACTCAGAAAAAAGGGATTGACTATGAAGAAACTTTTTCGCCAGTAGCCATGCTAAAGTCCATCTGGATTCTCTTGTCCATTACGGCTCATCTCGATTACGAGATTTGGCAAATGAATGTCAAGACCGCGTTCCTTAATGGTAATCTGGATGAGTGCATCTATATGGTGCAACCAAATGGATTCATAGCAAAAGGTCAAGAGCATATGTTGTGCAAGCACAAGAAGTCTATTTGTGGGCTTAAGCAGGCATCTAGATCTTGGAACATCTGTTTTGATCAAGCAATCAAGTCTTTTGGTTTTGATCAATGTCAGGATGAGTCATGTGTGTATAAGAAGCGCAACGGAAAAGTGGTGGTGTTTCTAGTACTATATATTGATGATATCCTGCTCATCGAAAACGATGTGAGAGTGTTGTCTTCAGTGAAAGTGTGGTTATCCGGCCAATTCGAAATGAAGGACTTGGGAGAAGCCGGTCACATCCTAAGGATTAAGCTTATACAAGATCACAAGAAGAGGATGTTGGGCTTATCACAAGCTACTTATATTGATGTCATTCTTGCCCGTTTTAGCATGCAGGATTCCAAGAAAGGGTTCCTCCCTTTTAGACATGGAATCAACCTATTCAAAGATCAGTGTCCTAAACACCTGAGGAGATGGAGAAAATGAAGGCAGTTCCTTATGCCTCGGCAGTAGGAAGCCTTACGTATGCTATGTTGTGTACTAGACCTGATATTTGCTTTGCTGTTGGCATGGTTAGTAGATTTCTCAGTCTAATCCTGGGCAAGTACATTGGACTGCAGTGAAACATATACTCAAGTATCTGAAAAGAACTAGAGATCATATGTTAGTATTCCAGTCAGATAGTCTAGTACCTCATGGATACACAGACTCAGACTTTATGTCAAATAGGGATTCTAGAAAGTCGACCTTGGGATATGTGTTTTGTAGAGACCCTTATTTTTTTTAGACCATATATTTTTCTTTCCCCTTGTAAACGTATAACTTGTCGAGATAGACGGTGTGGATTTACGGTGCGGCGTGTTCGTGAAAGGATATAAGGATAAATGTGAGAGAGGTGTACGTGCGAGTGTGTGGTGTGAGAAGTAGGGTATAATTTTTCCTTGGTCTTCTAATAAATTCCAGAGGAACACTTTCCTCTTTCTCATTTTCTATCTCTCGGCTCTCTCTCTAACTCTCACATATCTCTCTTTCTCTCAACTCTCCTCCACTCTCACTCACATCAAATCAACATGAAACCTACACAAACCCATCTCCATTTTACCTTCTATATGCATTATTGAGCCTTAATTTCATGGATCAAGCTCGGGAAAGGAGGAACCGACTGATTTTGAAGTTTTAGAGGCTTGGGCTTTGTTTGATCTCGGCTTTGATACTTGAGGTAGGAAAATCTAACTGATTTTATGTGTTTATGAGTTGATATAGTGTTTGAGACTTGCTACTGATCATTGTAATGAGATTTGTTGTTGAATTCCTTTGAAATCCCCAAGATCTGCTGCTGTCCCGTTTTTCTGCTGATGTCCTGTTTTTCTGAGATTTTTCCCAATTTCGAACAGTCATAACTTCCTCGTCCGATATTGAAAATGCACAAATTATATATCAAATTCGAGATCTTGAAGTCAGCTTTCCATGGCCACCAAAATCACCTTAAAACTCTAAGTACACAGAAAGTTATGGTCATAAGAGTGAAGGAGTGCCAGCTACCAGGTTTTCTTCTGTTCATGTCATTTTCTGGGTTTTTACCCAACTTCGAATGGCCATAACTTCCTCGTCCGATGTCCAATTCGAGCGTATGATATATCGATTTCGAGGTTTTGAAGTCATCTTTTAACAGCCACCGAAATTTACATTGACAAGTTAAGTATGTAAAAAGTTAGGACTATAGAAGTGGAGGGTGGTTAGTTGTCACAACTTAGGAATGAGTTCGATAGACCTAAAATATTGCATAAAGTTTGAGTTATGAATTTAGGATGAGTGTTGATTGAAATGTGGTACGAGGACACATGAACAATAATTGTGAAATGATGACGATCATGGAAAATGCGAGGTGAAATGGTTAATCGGTAAACTAACGGTAGAAATGGTGACGTGATGACTTATTATTGATATGAGTTATGTTAATGCGAGATGGGCGTAATTGTTATCCTCATTGGTATGTGGGTGTTGTCCTCTTAATGATTGTAATACAATAGACCCTGTTATGAAGTCGTATCGATAGGTTTGCATCGTGAGTATTCGTTGAATATGGGAATAGACCCGGGTAAAGCCGTGGTGACCCAACTGCCTTGTGAATGCGGGAATAGACCCGGATAAAGCCGTGGTGGCCTAACTGCTCTGCGGATTTGAAGATAGACCTAGGTAAAGCCACGGTGACTCTCTTCCGGTTCAACTTAGGGAAAAGACCCGGGGAAAGCCGTGGTGACTCTAAGGGCGATGTTGGTTGTATTGAACTAAGAATTTGGGATATCATTGTAGTGTATGGTGACTTGTGGTAACGGGTTTCGTGTGGGATTTTAACTACGCTACTTTTATTATTATCTGTCGTGTGATTTTTCATTTGGTAGAGTGTTTGACAAGAGACATAGATAACCCACCATAGTGTGACACGTTGAGGAAGACCGGTATAGGCATTCGCACGTTAGGCTATGAACGGAATCTAATTGTAGGGATGTGTGAAACAATGAGACGTGGCACGAGAAAAAGAGGGTTAATGCAAGAAATTCCTTGAGTTCTTAGAAGTCTTGACTATGTAGTACGTTTATATTTGGCTCTAATTGCTATTGTCTATCGACGTGATCTTCTTCTTTTCGCACTTATCTTCTCGTATACACATAAAGTTAGTATAGATTTTTCTACTGGGTTAGTGTAGCTCAACCTATCATTTTTTAGGTACAAATCAAAAGCTGTGACATGGGTTGCTGTGCTTGCATGTGATCCCACATTTTGAAAGCGACTTCAGAGAGTTAATCTTGCATCTCTTATAAACTTTATCTCCGGATGAAGGAATTGTAACCTTATTATTATTATTATTTTATTAAATGAAGGATTCATGTAAACTCTTAACTTTCTTTTAACGTGATCTAGTGGTTTTAGGCCGTTGGGCCAAGGATGTAAATTTGGAAATGCTTTGAAATTTGGAGATGATTTACGAACAAGGGAAATAGAAAATGGCTTTTGGGTAATATTTGTATTATTGTGAGAATTTTTTATTTATAAAAAAACCTTTAATATTTATGTTGAAAATCGAGGGCGTGACATGTTTACCTTGGGAGGTGGAGTCATAAGTTGGAGGAGTATCAAACAATCTTGCATTGCTGATTCTACCATGGAGGCAGAGTATGTGGCTGCTTCTGAAGCAGCCAAGGAGGCTGTTTGGCTCAGAAATTTTTTGTTGGATCTAGAAGTGGTTCCTTCAGTGCAATCAGCCATTACACTCTATTGTGACAATAGCGGTACAGTTGCTAATTCGAAGGAGCCAAGGACTCACAAGAAGGGCAAACACATAGAGCGTAAGTATCAAATGATTCGAGAGATCGTATAGAGAAGTGATGTTGATGTGACCAAGATTGCATCGGCAAACAACCTGGCAGACCCTTTTACGAAGAGCTTACCGGCTAAGACTTTTGATAGTCACGTAGAGGGAATGGGAGTGAGATGCATGGCAGTATGGTTTTGAATCTTAGTGGGAGTTTTTTTTTTTTTGTTAGGAGGTTATGTAAAAGTTATAATTTTATATGAAAGATTAATATTTAATTATTAATCAGATTTATCCCTTTTTGATGAGAATCTTTTATGGGCAATATTTGCATGATATTTGTGTATGTTGTGCATGTGTGTCTTTTATTCTACATAGTAGATAATCCAGTATGTAGAGTACGGCTTACACATAGAAGATTGAATCATCGGTTCTTGTGGAATATAAGTTATGGTTCACAGTCTTAGATGGAACTGGACACACGATCGGTAGGACTGTAGTACAATGTTTAGTAGGTCTGTCTTGACTATAGGGAACGGTCTAGTTCTAACTCATTGTGCTAGTACACTTTGTGTGTATTAAACAGGACCGCATTGAAGTAATTGTCTTTATATTAACTTTATAAGACAATTAGAACCTCATAGTTATTTTGAATGCTTATACTCTTAATCCAAAAAATAATTATTAGATGTGTATATTTAATATTGTTGACTTTGATTCATTAAAGAGTGAAATCTTTATACGGTCAATAGTTTCTGTGAGTTGGGTCGCAACATTATGTATATGACAACTATTAATTATTAATGGAATCTACGTCCCGATAGGGATTGATGATACCCCTTGAGCAAGCTTATAAGTTTCGAATATGTCAAACCCTGCAGGTGGAATTTGTATCCGACATATCGAATAAGTTAAGCGGATAGTCTCAAGTTAAGATGTTAATTAAGTGGGAGATTGTTAGTAATTTATTTTAATCAACGGGCATTTGTAATCTTAACGTGGGGAGATTAATAAGTATTTAATACCATGGAGCTCGTAATATAATTGAGATAAGGACGGGAGTGCAATTATAATTCTGTAGTGGGATGAATTATAATTAGTGAAATAAGAAATAGAATCTTGGTGGGATTAGGTTTTCTTATTTACACTAGGAGCCCAGACTTATTACTCCTTAGGTCCCTATCGTAGCCCTATATATACACATTATGCTCTCTAGGTCAGTGCTTATTTTTCTATTATTTACGAAATAGAGGCAGACTTAGAGAGAGCAAACAGATCACAAAAGAGTCCACACTCGGTTCGGATTCTAGACGTGCAGGGAATACGATAGAAGATCGTAAGGTACGGTCGAGCAGTATTTGTGGTTTATAGCAAGGTGTACTATAACAAGTTCAACCAGCGATCGTGTCGCAGGGAGTTGAGAACCCTAATTCCGCTTTATAAGGTTTTACAATTTTTGTTGTCTAATCTGTACGTGTCATTACTGAGTCTTGGAGATTCGGTTTCCCAACACATGCATCCCCTGAATTTTGAAATTTGTTTACCTTAGAACAGCCTCAGCTATTGCACAACTACGAGCTAGGTATATCTGGTATATTTTAGAAGTGATCAGTGAAGCCAAAATGTGCCATGAGAAGCCAAAGATGAGTGAGGTACTCTCCTCCTCGTCTCAACTGTTGAGCAGAAATCGTCCTCTACGCTGGCTAGCAGCATGGCCCAAAATTTCCATCCAAACGTGTACAATTGTTGCCCATTTATTTCCTTCATTCTTGTCCTCTCCGATTTGCAATGCAAGCTTACACCCATGAAATATCACAAAATTACTCATGTCCCGTCCTCCAACAAGCACGTTCCCATTCTGCACCATGTCCATCAACACCTTCGAACAAGGATGGAACCAGGGGGTCTAGTGGTGGCGGCCTCCACGATAAGAATTTTAGAAAATGCAATTATTATATGAGAAAAAATAATTTTATCGCCAACTTATATAGTCTCGCCACTGCAAAGTTTTTTTCCTTTTTTTATTATTATATACTAATCACAAATCTTCTAATTTTTTTTTCAATAAAGGAGACCCAAAAAACTAGGGGTGAGCATGGTTCGGTTTTATAGTAAACCAAAAACCAAATCAATGCCTACAGATTATGAATTTGGAAAACCAAACCAACCCACAAAAGGCATAAAACCAAACCATATAATTACAGTTCGGTTTTGGTTTAAACCACGGTCTGCTTTGAACTAAATTATCATCTTCAAAAATATTTAAAGTACTTAAAATTACAAAGATAAATTAAAAGAAAGCTTATATTAAAACCAATTCCATTCAAATTATCAAAACACACTAACTTCAACCAACTAATTAAGAGTAGAATACTAATAATTGCCTCAAGTCTTAAACTAAGAAAATGAAATACTAGCAAGTCACTTAATGATCAAACTAAGCATACTAACTATTAAACATCTTAAGATGGTTTCACCAAATAAAATGCCAAAGATAATTCCTAAAAGCTATTGAATTGAAATAGGGAAAAATTCAAAAAAACCCCTGAACTTTGAACCCAATGTCAAATAGGCACCTGAACTTAAATAAACTTCAATTGAACACCTGAACTTTCACTCCGTTATTCAATTTACCCCCTGGTGTCTCAATCCGTGACTTTCCTAACGGCAACCACTGAGCTGGACACTAACAGACAGAACAAAACAGTAGAGGGAGAAATTAGAGGGAAACAACTGTGATCTGGCACCTTTTTAAGGCCCCGTTCGGCTAAATAAGCCTACTGGCATATTTTTTGTCCTTATTTAACTTTTTTTTTCCATATTTGTTAGTTTTTCGTCAATTTTTTGGAGATTATTGCATCATCATTACGACAGGAATCTAAAAAGTAAAAAATTATAATCGAAATCCATTTTTTTAATAAAGACAAAAAAAAATTGGCTTATTGGCTTATTTTTGTCTTTATTCAAAAAATTAGGTTTCGATCGTAATTTGTTACTCCCTCCGTCCCTTTTTAATAGTCCAGTATTCCATTTTGGGCTGTCCCTTAATAAGTGTCCATTTTATAAAGTTAGTGGGTAAAAGTTGGTGTATTGTCTATTTTGTCCCTGAAAGTAGATTCCTTTTTGAAAAGTTAGTGAGGAAAAGTGTAATGATGATGGGTAAGTAGGAAAAGTGGAGGAAAAAGTTGATGTGAAAGGTATAATGATGATGTCTTTTTAATAAGTTGGAATTACGAAGTAGGACAATTAAAAAGGGACGGAGGGAGTACTTTTTAGATTGCTCTTGTCATGACAATGCAATAATCTCCAAAAAAATTGATGAAAAACTGCTATGTTTGGATTGGTATTTGAAATTTTTTTTAAAAAATAGTAGGGGTAATAAGTAGAGAGAGATAGAGAGAGAAATGTTGGAAGTATGGAGAATCAATGGGGAATTTTTTGAAAAATTCTTTTTGAATTGTAAAGAGAACAAGGCAAAAATACAAAAAAAAAATTTGAATACGGACAAATAATAAGCCAGTAGGCTACTGGCTTATTTAGCAAAACGGGGCCTTAAAAAGGTGTCATATCAATGTTGTTTCCCCTCCAATTTCTCCCTCTAACGTTTTGTTTTGTCTGTTAATATCCAGCTCAGCAGTTGCCGTTAGGAAAGTCACGGATTGAGACGGAAGGGGGTAAATTGAATAACGGAGTGAAAGTTCAGGTGTTCAATTGAAGTTTATTTAAGTTCAAGTGCCTATTTGACATTATGTTCAAAGTTCAGGGGTTTTTTTGAATTTTCCCCATTGAAATAAGGCAGCACAATGGCAGCAGTAGTAATTAAATTATATATAAATATATTATACAGTTCGGATCGGTTTGGAACCATGACTGTAAATCCACAAACCAAACCATATAATGTGGTTTCTAATTTTTTTTTAAACCATTATCAAACCACACTACTAGATTCGTGTTTTAACGGATTTTTTGCTCACCCTTTCAAAAAAACTATTCTAAAACTAAATTCAATGGGCCAAAGTGAAATAATACAAATGATGATGTGTAATTAAGAAAAACAAAAAAAACTCCACACTCTAACCCTAAACAACTTAACCTAAAAAATTAAGGGAATTTAATTATAATGTTACTCCCCAAATTTATAATGTCACTCTCAAAAAGGGAGTATGGTTATTAATTTGGAAAATTCATATAGGGATTTTGGGAGTGACATTATAAATTTGGGAAGTGGCATTATCGATACCTAAAATTAAAGTTAGTCTTTTTTCACACTCCATGTGCAAAAACATCATTTACTATAGTTTTTATTATGTTATTTTAATTTTTTTGTAGCCGACAACTATTAATATTGTAATGCAACTTTTTATTTTTTTAGTATACATTTTGCCAATGCTAAAGTAAAATCCTGATTCCGTCCCTGGTGTCATCTATCTACATCTTGGAGTACCACGCCTGCAGGTTTCACAAAAATGGTGAACGAGATAATGCAATCTGTGTTGGAAAAATTTCGGCATACACAGAAAATCCAGAGAACAGTTTCATTGATAATTCAACAATTACATAATTGAAACGATATACAATTACAAGACAGAATTACAAAGAACAGATATGAACAGAATTCAAGAATCAAACCGAGTCCTGTGTGGCACCACAGTCTCCTTAAGAAATATTCGCCGCCTACCGTGGGTGTTGTAGGTTTTGTCGGCGCCTTTCTCCCAGGGTTGGCTCGGCTAAACCACACGCCGCCGGAACACCGCCGTCGACCGCCTTGGCGAACTGACTACCGCCTGTCTTTCTCTCTCAAGAACGAACTTTCAGAATATTTTTGGACTGCTCTCAGTTTGTTGTCCTGCTCCAAAACGTGAGCCTCCCTTTTATAGGGTGAAGGAGGCAGAGGAGGAGTAATGCAGCAATTATCATGGCAATGAATTTTGCCAATGAATTCTGCCATGAATAGGGAGGTTACAGAATTCATGCACCATCATGAGGAGGGTTACGGGAGTTACCGAATTCCACAATTAATACGTCTATTGATTGTGGTGCGTCCAGATTCAACGAACCCGAGACTGATTGCCTCGGAAGACCCTCCAAAATCCCGGTTTCATTCACCCGAAATTCTGTAAATTTCCAACAATCTGAATATTCTAGAGTGGACAAAGGATGGTGAAAGCTAACTGATTGAGATGACATTAGTTTTCTAATTATTCGAACTAGTGTGCAAGTGGAGTGAAATGTAGTTAGTGCCTCTCTTATACTCCCATGCTCATGGGTTCCATTCTTGTAAGCATCCATCCCCCTCTCCAACTCCTCTAGGATAGAGTAGATTAGGATTAACGAATGTAAATATATGGTGATCAAAACACACCCTCAGCAAGGCAGCAGAAACTAATGCGAAAGAGGTTTTTTTCTTCATCCACATCTGCTTCCTGGGACACCGAAAACTTCAAACTGGAACTACTTCAGCGGTAAATTGAAGAATTATCAGGCTAAAATACATCTAATATAAAGCCACCAATTAATTGCGTAACGCAAAACTTTGGTAACTGATGCCATTTCAGAATGCATTCGCCTCCAGCACATACATAATACCGCGACAAAATTTAACCTTGTTTAACTAATTCAATCACCTCCTATGAAGATCGAGACCTACCCTACCAGCGTGATTTGGACACGAAAAAACCTGCTACTCTGATGAATAAACCCGCTAGCATAATTCAACTTTAAGGCCAAAAAATAAATTCAACTTCTATAATACTTGGGGCATCACGTCTGCATTGTGTCCTCGCCTATTTGAAGAACCGCTCCTAACTATAACTGCCACAATTCCAGTTCATATTATAGCTCTTTCATGTTCCTTTTATTTTATTTTTGTTTGATCGGCAAAATAGCTCTTTCATGCTGCATTTCCCGAAATAGGAATGCTTCATTTCCTCCCTCTTTCCTTGATGAACCTCTTACGCCTGGATTCTCGACTCACCTGACTTCTTCAAGCTAGTCAATCTACCATCAATCAACTTGTCCTTGTTATTATCCCCAGCTGGATCCGTAACAAAAGAATAGCTCTTAACACTTCTTGGTTTCCGTTCGTAGTTCGCCACCGGATTTTCAACTTTGCTGCCAGCTCCAGAAGAATCAGAAGGGTCCAGCACATTTTGCGAACAATCCACCATGCCGTCCACACTATCCCTCCCCTCCTTTCTATTGGCTTCCTCCTCAGAACTATACCACGAGTCAAGAATCCGTAACAATGAGCTGTCTTCATCGTCTTCTTAGGCTTCGTTTCTGATTCTATCAATGAGGTGTCTTCGTCCGAATCTGACAGGTAATCGTCGGACAATGTTTCATAATCATGTTTTGGCCCACTACTTTTTGAGCCCAAGTCTTTTACATTTCGTGTGGGTCCCATTGTGGCAACAGGCCCAAGTTCTGCCCACGGAGACTCACTTGATGCATCGGATATTTCCCCATCTGAATTTGATATTGGACCGCTAACATGATTTGCCAAAGCACTTTGAAGTTCATGGGGGGTATTTTAGTCATTTAAATTTATACGGGTAATATGGTCATTTTAGTGTACATAGATATTTTAGTCATTTTAAGATTTTATTAATATATATTAATATATGTAATTGGGTTAATGGGTGAGTTGGGTTTGATTTAAAATAAATAGGTCGGGTTGGATATGGGTGATTAGACTCATAATTAATGGGTCTAAATGGGTCAATGACCCATTAAAGATCCAACTCACTTGCAACTTACTCTTTTTGACCCAAACCCGCCCGTTTGACACCACAACTGGAGTTTCTAGCCGAGAGCTCTTGCAACATTACAAGGCACGATATAAAGAAGATTCTATCTTCACCCCGGGCATTATTGTCAGAGTGGCCAGTTTTTGGTACCCAAGCTTTTGTATATCCAGAGGATAGCCATATCGGTCAAGAAACTGTTTCCTAAAGGGACCCATGTTAAACCCTTCAGGGTTTTCCACCACAAGTTCATCCACAAGCTTATGACAATCCGCTAATATATCATTTCTGGATTTCTTGTTAAAAAACGGTGGAGAAACTTCCACTTGAGGAGGATTTTGGTGCCTTATCGCTCTCTCATGCTCCGGAATTCTTCGTTGAGGAGATTCTGATGTCCTTAAAAAGATGGACCGCAACCCATTGGAATTGGGGGGATGGGTTGAAGTCGCACTGTTTCCGCAAGGTCGATTGAGTTTGATAGAGGATAAGTTTGGGAGGGGTATTCTTCCACCCCCATCTCTTTTCCGAGATCAACAAGTCAACTAGGTGAAGAAGATCACATTGAGTAAGAGATTTGAGAGCCGAAGGACCATGCTTTTGCAGATTCTGAGCCATGTGTTCCCCTGTTACCAAAGAGGGAACAAAACAGTTCCCTTATCATTCCAAATGAACCTTCGGAAATCAAAGGAATAGAGTTACAAATTCTAAACGAAACAAGTTCATCATAGCACAAGTATTTGGAGCCATTTCGAACATCTTCATTAAACCGACGAAATGAAACAACAATTAAGAATTTTGATGATAACATGAAAGAAAAATGAAAAGCCTTTCACAATGGTAATATCTCTCTTTGGTCATGGTAAATAGACAAGGAAACCAACCCTCACTCAGTTTTTCACCATATACATCATCTCACAAGATTGACGTGAGAGTAAAATTCAGTTTGTCGGTGCTGTTGGAACTGCTGGCAGGAAGTCTTACCCCCTCTGCTAGTGCTAAGTACCCTTCCTTTTAGTTATTTTGCAACATTATCAAAATAATGAATTAGGAAGCAGAGTAACAGCACGACACAGCAATGACGATACAGTAATTTTCTCCCAAACAAATCCTATCCTAATATGGACCGTCGGACACTACAGCAAATAAACAAACACACATGAAATTAAAAAAAATATCTTCCTTTATTGCGTCACTTAAACATGTAATTTTTCTTTAAGATAGGGAATAGGAACAATAGGAAAGAAAAGTCACATTCTATATCGAAAAAGTCGAATTAGAATTCACATAATATAATTCGGGAAGCTTATTAGTGCACAACTCCATCAAAAGTTCTGCTGTTGCGCTCCCTCCAAACAATCCACACACTAAGGAATAAAGTCCATAGCTCTCTTGTCGTGGAGCGATGCAGGAGGTGGCCCACCCTGGCCGTTGTCCGTGCATAAAAAGCTGTGAACGTGTGTGGTTCTTAAATATAAAAAATATTGATCCCGCACCTTTGGATGTGATTCCAATTCATATTTTTCCTTGGTATCTTTTACTTTGGTTTCTTTTGGGATTTATATACCTAAGAGGTTCTATCATAGTTGGGAGCAGGTTTCTTTCTTGATGGGAGTGAGATTTTGAGGTGGATTCGCCGCCTTGATAGGAGGTTCCTGCAACTAAGCTCTTGTTTAGTGTCGTGAATCCATTTTGAGTTCGGACGCTTGGGGAGCGGGGCGGAGGGGGCCGGGGCCCGGCCCCAACATATCTCCGCCACTGTTCAAAACGCCACCTCCGGTGCTGCTCCCGTTGCCGCCCAAATGCCTTCTCTGCTGTGGCCCAAATGCCTCCTCTACTGCCATCTCCTCCACCGCATATCGAACCCCAGCCACTTCAATCGCCGCCTCCTCCACCAACCCTACACCCTCATCCGTCCACCACCATAGCAAAGCAATCCTCGCTGGAGCCCCCCTTCTGCCACCATGCCTCTAAATCAGCCCCGGCCCCCTTCTGCCACCATGCCTCTAAATCAGCCCCGGCCAAACCATACGTTGATGCTGCCACACCATGTTGGCGATGCCCATAGCCGCCCCAAACTCCTCTTGCTGCCGTATGCAACCTCCTCAAGCTAGATTGGAATGTGTACTCGAAGGGATTTCATTTTATTCAAGAAAGCAAAAGGAGCTAAAAGAGAGAGAGAGAGAGAGAGAGAGAGAGAGAGAGAGAGAGAGAGAAGGGGGCAGGGAGGAACCGCCCGTCCCCCAAGGGAAATACTAACCAGAGCTCTAGAGAGAGAAAGACGTTTACTTATTATTTGTTTCCTTAACGAAGTGTATATCCTGTGACTTGACTATCATTTCAGGTTTGGATCTCTTCACTCAAAGAATCACTCGATCTAAGGTGACCAGAGGACAATAAGAGAATCTAGTCAGTGAGTACTAATGGATGTGAAGGTACTTGAGGAGAGTCGTAACAAGAAGTGTAGGTGTATTAGTTTATTGGGACCATATCCCTT
The DNA here is from genome assembly GCA_019656295.1 of Rhododendron mucronatum var. ripense. Classification (NCBI taxonomy): domain Eukaryota; kingdom Viridiplantae; phylum Streptophyta; class Magnoliopsida; order Ericales; family Ericaceae; genus Rhododendron; species Rhododendron mucronatum. The sequence continues at coordinate 780,481 of BPLT01000140.1, read as the reverse complement.
CTTTTCTATCCTCCTTCAAGAATACAAATTATAAGTGGTTACGAGCATGCTTATGGTCTGTTTACACCCATTTTTGGCCAAAAACTCAGAAGGCCGATTGGTCGGTTCAAAGACGGCCTTCGCTGGAAATTTCAGGCTTGGGAAGGCCTTGAAAGTCGGCTACTGGTGATATTAGGCCAAAATGTCACTCCAATAAAAATCAGGCCTAGCCCAACTCTTAGAAATGACAAGGCCTTTCAGTAGGTCCAAATCAGTTAAAGGCCCGAGGCCTGAATCAGTCCACTTGGTCTGAGTATTTCTTCCAGGCCTAACCCAAATTCCTAGAAGTAACAAGGCCTACGAAATAGGCCCAAATTGGTAGAAGCCTTGGTTTTCTCACCAGGCTTGGGCTCAGAAGGCTTACAATGGACAAAGGCCCATGATTTACCACAAGTTCAGGCCCAATTGATGGATGGGCCTAATTCCATAAAAAAGTCACATATGGCCTTTAGTTGGCAGGAAAAGGCCTCAAGCTGCTCACAAGCAGCTCAAAGGCCTAGAATGTTCTTGCTAGATAGGTCTGGAAAAGCTAACCACAAGTAGCTCAAAGGCCTAGAAGCTTCTCCCTAGTAAGCTGCTCAAGCAGCTCAAAGGCCAAGCTGCTCACAAGCAGCTCAACCAGGCCTGCGTTTTTGGCCTTGGTGGGCCCAAATATACCCTTTTTACAAGCATCCATGCATGCAAGTAGCTCAACTAGACCAAGGACACGTGGCAGCCATGCATGGAGACATCCCAAGCAGCTCACAAGCAGCTTAGGCCTGCACAAGCAGCTCAAAGGCTTAGAATGTTCTTGTTTGGCAGACCTGGGTAAGCTGCTTAAAAGCAGCTCAAGGTCTGGTGGGACCCCATTTTTCAGCATGAAGCAAGGCCAAGGACAGGTGGTGTACATGCAGCCCCTTGGAGCTGTTGGTTAGTGATTCATGCAGATCTAAGCAAGCTGCTCACAAGCAGCTCAAAGGCCTGGATGCAGAAGTTCCTTTTACTCTTTTACAAAGTTTTATGCAGAAAAGAAGGGCTTTTCAGGCCTTTACCATTTTCTTGGAGTAAAGGGCACGTTTTGACCAAAAGAAAGGCCTCTCATTGGAGGATTTTGAAGCAGCTCAAGAGGGCCACGTGGCAGCCATGCATTGAAGCATTTGAAGCAGCTCAAGGTCTGAAGCTCCTGCCTATAAATTGCAGTTTTGAAGGCCTTAGACGAGGTCCCCGACCAATCAAGCCCCCGGCTTATGCATATTTTTCATTTATCTTCTGTCTTTAGGTCCACGACCATCAAGCCCTCGGCTTACGCAATTTATCTTTTAATTGTCTTTACTTTCCCATTCAATCTAGCCCGGACTAGATTTTATTTCCTTTCATTTCCTGTACCCAAGCTTCATTAAACCGTTAATGGAGTTCGTTTGATCCTTATTTACTGCATTATCTTTCTTTCCATTGTTCTAGCAACGAGTAGAAAATATTTTAAGTCCTTAGCCCGACAAGGCAACCAACGAACCATCACGAGGCCTTACCCTGTAGGCCAAGCACAATCACTCGATAGAAGTCAGGTTTTGAGGCACGAAGGCCTTAAAAGCAATTCGGACAGACTTGTCCTGGCACGCCCTCGCATTCCAAGCCAATTCGGTTTCGGCACTTTTTGTGGAGAAACATTTGGCACGCCCAGTGGGACCCTAGTCGTTAAAGGGTGATCATGGCAAAGAAAGAAACTCAGAAAGGAGTTTCAAGCTCCAATTCTCAGGAGGATCTAAGCGTTCAACAAGCAACTCATGAAGATCTAGGCAGAGGCCTTGAACAGCCTCTCCTCAGCGTCCAAGACCTGAACAAGTCTATGGGCGATGTACGAAATTATATGCTGGAGACCAACTGTGAGATGTCACAAGAAATTTCTCAATACATTGGTTCAGCAATGATAGAAATTCGAGATTCGAACATGCACCTTGCAGCTTCCATGGGGTCACTCATGACCAACGTGAACGCGATGTCCGCGACCATGAGTGACTTGGTGGAAATGATGAAGGAGGAAAGGAAGCAGAAAGGCCTTCCCGACCTTCCCCCACGAACACCGGTGATGCCTCATTTTGGGGTGTTTAATGGTTTCTCTAGACGCCAGCCCCCTGTGGGCTACCCATCACCAACACCATTTGGATTCCAGGCCTCTAGTTCTGGTGGAGGCCCGGCTCATGGTGGAATGCACCATCCGGCTCAAGACCTAACAAGCCAAAACCAGCCAAGGCCTGTTGAAAATTTGGAGAGACGTTTCATGCTAGGGGGAAACTCCACTCCTCGACCTCACATTGAAAACCAAGACTGGGGTCCTCCTCCAATGGGAGGCCATAATCCCCATGTGGCACCAAATGCGGATGCTCGGGGGGCATGGCAAGGCCAGCAGCAACTAGCCCACGTCGAGCAGGAAAGGCCGCCTCCCCTGGAGAAAGTTCCCGACAGAGACCAGATCATAGCGCTGCTTCAAGAGGAGTTGGGACCAAAATTTAGGCCTATGGGAAGGCCTATGTATACTAAGCCCCACGCAGATGAGGTCGATCAATTGCAATTCCCATTAGGCCTGAGTACCAATATGGTGTCATTCAATATGAGGGGCATGATGAGGAGTTCTCCAAGGCCTAAGATCAGCCTAGGAGAACCATCTAGACAAAGTCGAAGGCCTGTCTATGAAGACCCATCTTCTGAAGAGGAGAGCAAGAGGCCTCTTCACGTGAGCAAGTCTGAACAACGGCCATCGCGATGGAGTAGGCCTACATCAGAAATTAAGAAAGTCTTCCAACCAAGGTGCTCCCTGGTCTGTAACGAATGTGGACAGACAGTCAAGCCAACTAGACCTCAGTTGAAGAGCATCGTGGTAAGGCCTCATGAGGATAGGCCTGACCAATGGCAGGAAACTCACCAGCGTCCATCCATTTTTTCTCACCTCCAGTCACGCCAGGCCAGTGGTACGAGACGCAACTGTGAATTTGAGGCCTCTTCCCCGGCAGAGAGGAGGCATAGGACTGTAAAGCCTAAAAACACTCCCCCAAACGAGTAGTTCAGGGTAGAGCATCCTAAGTTCCCTGCTGTGAGGCCGCCTTTATCCTGGTCACAGAAGCAACGTTACCAAAGATTTAGGCAGGCTACCAGGAGAGCTCAAGAGGAAACAGGCCTAGAAGAGAAAGCAAGCCCAAAGAGACAATGGTGGAAGAGGCTCCAACTGAGCCTCCATGCCAGGTAAGAAGCCTCAAAGGTCTGATCGCATGGCCACTACTTCTGGCCCAAGCTTAGGCAGTGAGTCGGTCTCGGGGGGCAAGTAAGGCCTGAATCCCTTGGCTAAGGAATTTAGGCCCACGCAAGGCTTTTCGAAGACTTGCAACATGGTTTTTATTCTGTCAAAAGAGGCCATGGCCAAGGAGCACCAACTTTCCATCATGGAAGGCGATGTAAAGGAGGAAAGCCTTGCAGGAGGTTCAGATGTGATACAGCTATAGAGAGGCCAAAATGGAACTTGTACACGCCTCAAATTTATGAACAAAATTGAGGCGTGGGGGGGCAATGTTTACACCCATTTTTGGCCAAAAACTCAGAAGGCCGATTGGTCGGTTCAAAGACGGCCTTCGCTGGAAATTTCAGGCTTGGGAAGGCCTTGAAAGTCGGCTACTGGTGATATTAGGCCAAAATGTCACTCCAATAAAAATCAGGCCTAGCCCAACTCTTAGAAATGACAAGGCCTTTCAGTAGGTCCAAATCAGTTAAAGGCCCGAGGCCTGAATCAGTCCACTTGGTCTGAGTATTTCTTCCAGGCCTAACCCAAATTCCTAGAAGTAACAAGGCCTACGAAATAGGCCCAAATTGGTAGAAGCCTTGGTTTTCTCACCAGGCTTGGGCTCAGAAGGCTTACAATGGACAAAGGCCCATGATTTACCACAAGTTCAGGCCCAATTGATGGATGGGCCTAATTCCATAAAAAAGTCACATATGGCCTTTAGTTGGCAGGAAAAGGCCTCAAGCTGCTCACAAGCAGCTCAAAGGCCTAGAATGTTCTTGCTAGATAGGTCTGGAAAAGCTGACCACAAGTAGCTCAAAGGCCTAGAAGCTTCTCCCTAGTAAGCTGCTCAAGCAGCTCAAAGGCCAAGCTGCTCACAAGCAGCTCAACCAGGCCTGCGTTTTTGGCCTTGGTGGGCCCAAATATACCCTTTTTACAAGCATCCATGCATGCAAGTAGCTCAACTAGACCAAGGACACGTGGCAGCCATGCATGGAGACATCCCAAGCAGCTCACAAGCAGCTTAGGCCTGCACAAGCAGCTCAAAGGCCTAGAATGTTCTTGTTTGGCAGACCTGGGTAAGCTGCTTACAAGCAGCTCAAGGTCTGGTGGGACCCCATTTTTCAGCATGAAGCAAGGCCAATGACAGGTGGTGTACATGCAGCCCCTTGGAGCTGTTGGTTAGTGATTCATGCAGATCTAAGCAAGCTGCTCACAAGCAGCTCAAAGGCCTGGATGCAGAAGTTCCTTTTACTCTTTTACAAAGTTTTATGCAGAAAAGAAGGGCTTTTCAGGCCTTTACCATTTTCTTGGAGTAAAGGGCACGTTTTGACCAAAAGAAAGGCCTCTCATTGGAGGATTTTGAAGCAGCTCAAGAGGGCCACGTGGCAGCCATGCATTGAAGCATTTGAAGCAGCTCAAGGTCTGAAGCTCCTGCCTATAAATTGCAGTTTTGAAGGCCTTAGACGAGGTCCCCGACCAATCAAGCCCCCGGCTTATGCATATTTTTCATTTATCTTCTGTCTTTAGGTCCACGACCATCAAGCCCTCGGCTTACGCAATTTATCTTTTAATTGTCTTTACTTTCCCATTCAATCTAGCCCGGACTAGATTTTATTTCCTTTCATTTCCTGTACCCAAGCTTCATTAAACCGTTAATGGAGTTCGTTTGATCCTTATTTACTGCATTATCTTTCTTTCCATTGTTCTAGCAACGAGTAGAAAATATTTTAAGTCCTTAGCCCGACAAGGCAACCAACGAACCATCACGAGGCCTTACCCTTTAGGCCAAGCACAATCACTCGATAGAAGTCAGGTTTTGAGGCACGAAGGCCTTAAAAGCAATTCGGACAGACTTGTCCTGGCACGCCCTCGCATTCCAAGCCAATTCGGTTTCGGCACTTTTTGTGGAGAAACATGGTCATATATTCTCTCTATTTTGTAATCCCCTTGCACATCCGTTTCAGTGAGGTGGTTACCGTATAAAGGTCCATGTGACATATCACCACCTAATGCTAGCTAGGTGGGATCATGTCGGCACCAATTGTGGCAAATTGGCGAACTGGTATCAGGTCAAACAATTGTATATTTAACCTCGATGGACACACCCCTCTCCATCTGATGCATGAGGTCAAGGTGAGGTTTTTTCGACCGTGTTGTGTACTTAGAGCTGGATGTAATGGACTCCAAGTGGCATGGTCTAGGTTAAATTTGACCACCTATAGTTGCGATGGTTGTGGCTGCTAACTTCTTATTTGTTGGTCCAACTACATTAAAGCACTCGGTTTATGACAAAACCAATTTTAGAGGGTAAACAGTAGCCAAGGGCCTGAGATGCATTTGGAAGCTACCTCTTCCCTTAGATTTAGTAAGGCCAAGTCCTTCTGTATTACGGTATTCAAATTTAGTTTAGGTCTTCCTTGTTCTCTAGTCCGACTAACCACTATTATCATGTCATTCTTCTTGACTGCTGCGTTTGCAAGTTTACAGTAATTACGTTCAAACCACCTTAATCTATTTTCTCTCAACTTATCCTGAATAGTACAACTCCTATCGTCTCACGAATAGTTTTGTTTCTAATTCTATCACTCTTGGTCTTACCACACATCCACCTCAACATCTTCATTTCACCTACACTCACCTTACTCACTTGTTGCTTCTTGATAGACCAACACTTCGTCTCGTATAAGTTTTGTAAAAAAATTTCTTTCAATTTTTTAGGTATCCTTCAATCACACAATACACCAGAAACATCTCTCTACTTGAGCCATCCAACTTGGATCATATGGGAATATCGTCCTTAATTTATCCATCGTTGCTAAAAATTGAACCTAAATACTTAAAATTCTCAATTTTTGGTATCTCTTGATCCTAAATCTTCACTTCTTCTATCTCGTCACTTCTATTATCGTTAAACTTATAGTATATATACTCAATTGTACTTCTAGTTGTCCTAAATCCTTTGGGCTTCAATGCTTCTCTCCAAATTTCTAATTTAGCATTAACCCCTTATAGTTTCATTCACTAAGACAATATCATCTGCAAACAACATAAACCACAGAATATCATTCTGAATATTTCTAGTCACCTCATCCATAACTAAGGCAAAAAGGTAAGGGCTCAAACCTGACCCTTGGTGTAGCCCTACTTTAATTAAGAAATTCACTTGTTTCTCCTACTGGTGATCTAATAGTTGTGACGATACCTTCATATATACATCTCTCTAACTGCATCGATATATTCTTTTCGTCCCTATTTTTATAGCAGTGTAACTATTTGGTCCCTTGTGGATATTTCTCGGCTTTTGGTGAAATTATGGGCGAGTATTTATCTCGTTGTTTGGTAGTTAAATCCCCATTTGTTGTGCCACTAGCACCTTGTCTTGTTGTGATCCTTGTTGGATCTGTTGATGTGATCCTTGTTGGATTCTTTGTTTATCTCTTCCCGTGCAATTTGGGGTTCACACATGAGGGAGAGTGTTGGAACTTGTCTCATATTTCTCCATTAGAAATTTTGATCATTGTTCCACTGCATTTGTTCGGGTACCAAAGTATTACTGATTCATCATTTTGGATTGGATGGAAGTTGTATATCGTGTAGATTTGGCTTCATTTTTTGGATAGTTTCAGTCGAAGACATCCGTCAGAGCATCTCATTTTTATCATGGCAAACTCACGATACATTCCGTGTTCCAATCATGTGTTTGAGGGGGAGTGTTTGAATATTAATATTTATGATGTTATTAATGTTTAGTTATAAGGGTAGTATTGTCCTTTTACGTAATAGGGTTTACTTAGGGTGTCTACGTTTTCCTTATATAATGTTGTACTGGGCTCTTGTAACAAAATACTCTGAATAATAGAATTTCTCTATTTTTAGTTTTACTACAATATTAGAAATACCATCTATTTCAAAGCATTGACCACTTTTTTACATCCGACGATAGAACTCATGTTCCAGACTCTCACCAAGACCACCAAATCCCTCCTCACCAAAGCCGTCCAAGTGTTTCTCATTCAAAGCTTCTCGAATTACGTTTTTCATCTATCCTTGATTTCTTATCTTTCACCAACACCCTTGAATCATCCCCTTTCATTCACTTAACTTGAGAGAAGTCTCTAGTTTTCTTTTCTCTCAGCTTGGCAAGTTTATAAATATTTTTCTTTTCATCTTTACTATCTAATGTAGCATAAAAATCATCATAAGCTCCTAGCTTAGCATCCCTAATGGCTCTCTTGACTTCCTTGCAGGCTTGCTTATAGATCCTATAAGCAGTGGTGGAGCTAGGATTAAAAATGCCAGGGGCCGAGTAAAAACAGAAAAAAAATTAACGTCAAACATCTCTCAATTTCTTACTCTATAAATTAGTAAAAATAAATGATTACCACTATAGTTTGTATTCCATAGTCAAAGGAAAATATAATTTTCATAATTGATTATCCATAGAAAATAGAACAAAAGTTGTTTAACAATCTATCAAAGTGGAACCGACAAGTTATCAAAATCTTGAAAATCATTCAAGCCAATTAAATCGAGCAATATGCAGTTGATCCAACCAAAGAACAAAACGAAAAGCAACCAGAGTCACCAAGTTCGTAAATCGTCAAAAACGATGGAAGGAGAAGGAAGGGCTTTGTTTGAAAGCTTTGATTTAGTTGTTCAAGAGTAAAAGGGATGTTTTGTTGGGAGGTGCATAACACCTCCACCCCTACCTGTAACTATCATCATTCTGGTCATTTTGTCACTTTTTAATTTTCCTTTGACTCTCCAAGAACCTCTTTCGATAACCTTCTATAGTGTTAGTCATTGAATTTCACATACTATTACCATCACTATCCAAAGGCCACCTTGCTTGTTAAAGCATCGTGCTCTTGAACATCTATAGTTTTAAGTACTAGGCAGGCAGCAACAACAGGAGCTAGTACTTAAAATTCAAGAGCTTTACAATTGAGTACTAATATATCCACTCACATACCAATATATTAACCACACATGGCATGCCAAATCTAATCTCATTTTCAGACATTGATAGTTTAGGATTCTCATGACTTGTTTTGTAACGGGAAAGATATTGAAGTGGCTGAGCTATTGAAGGACTGTTGGTTAGAGATTGGAGCTAGGCGCTATTTGAACAATTAATCTCTCACCAAGAACTTTGTACGAAATTGTATTTATCCTGATGAAACTTAACAACGACTCACAATTCAATTTAGATCTTACAATCAAACCCTAGCACTCATAAGCTTTGAAGCGCTCCCAAAGTTTAGAAGAAAAGTCTCTGAACAATTGGTTTGAGGTCTTGGTAGGTGAGTTCGTGTTGTCAGCACGGTGTATTGGATACATGGAATTCAGCCTGGGGCAATACGATGGGGACTGGAAGCACAGACTTATTGTGAAATATGCTATCATTCGACTTAAGAAGTAACGACATGAAATATGGGATGCTATTGGGATTTTATGCTTGATTGAATATAAGGGATGTCAGGCGTCTACTTTGGTTTGTTTATCTGAAAGTTTGTGTGATTGAATTTAGCTATTCGTTAGGCAGATTTCTTTTGCTGTTATCTTGTTTCTTATTTCTGTTAAGTTGTTGCTTGTCCAAAGTTAGTGACCGGAGTGCCCTACTATGGAACCCAAACCTCATGGGACATCTGACTTCAACCCGAATTTGAAACCTCAAAGTGATTTGTTGAATTGCCAATCTTTACAAAAGGCAAGTCCTCCGGAGATCCTAATAATCTCTGCAACCAAAGAAGTTAATAACATTTTAGGAACGAATACAAAGGGAGAAAAATGACAAACAACTCCCTAAGCAGAAATCTCAAATGAAAAAAACTGGGACGTCCTAGCAATATTGTAAATGGAAAACTCCTCCAATTTGTGTCGCAACATCATTGAAAGGTTCATCTCACCACCACTACTGTGAATACGAAATATCTTATAAGAGGGGATTAGAAAACACTCATGGAGAGGGAGAGCTCCAGATCTGGAACCACGGAGCTGCAAATAGGTTGTAGAAACTTTATTTCCATCTCAAAACCAATTGGCAATGAGTGGTCGTTGTGACCAATTAAAGGTCATTAAGAGGCTAAAGCGTGTTAATCTTGTATTTAGTTAGTGAGCAAATCTTGTTAGTAAGGAGAAGTGTTGCGTAGTGCTTTCTGTTGTGTAACTTGTGTTTCTGTTACAACTGCCAAGGCAGTCGTTTCTCTATTCTCATCCATCTCTGTTTTGTACCCTCTAAGGTTAGGGCTTAGCTTAAATCAAGAAAAAAATGAAAAGAAGTTCTCTCTTTCTTCGTTCTTTATTTTCTCTCTCTAGTTCTTGAAATTCTGCTATTAGTTTGTAATGATGACAGAAATTCCACAAATGATGGTAACGATCATCCAAACAGGTAGATTTACAATGGTCAAAATTCGAATGAAAGTATAGCTCGCTTATGATATTAAGTACAGCTCAAATCTTTTTCCAAAGGAAAGCCCAAATGCAGACGTCGAAGAACCAAAAAGATAAAGAAGTTGCACACATATATACAGAACCATGCATCAAACAGTACTAGTTCACAAATGGAAGTACATTGTTCTCAATCCTGCGAGTAAATCTCCTCGTGACCGTGCAGCTCAAACTTATTCAACCATAGCAAGACACCGGCTGAAATTAAGTTACTTTATTCATGTAAACTAAGCCATACACTAAAACTGAACGTTGTCGTGAACAGGTGGGGACGCAGCAACCTTGATTATTATGCAGCAAATATTTCTCTTTGCACCAGATTTGGGCCTCCACGAGCATTATTCCTACATCCACAAAGTTGATACACTTAGAAATTCGAATACCACTTATCCCAGAGAATACACTAAATATACAAAGGAAAATGAACATTTGAAGTGTAAGACGACAGAGCAACTCTAGGGAGGAATAAAATCCAAAGATCATATAAATTTGAAGATACATTTGCCCTCCGAAGAAAGAAGCAAAAGTCGTTCTTTGTTTTAAGCGCTCCTCTCTCTTCATGTTTGAAAATAGAGGAAAAACTTTATAATTTACTTTCCAATAGATTGGTCGCAATAATGGTTCCTTAACGAAGGACGTCCCTAAAAGTCGAAAGATTACTCCCTCCATCATGCAAAGATAGTTCACTAAGAAACAACGAGTAATTTTCAGATGAAAAAATATACTACTCGCTTGCATATATGATTTTTAAATTTTTTTGCACACCAAGTGCATATCTAGTGTAAACAATTGCTTACTCCCGTGAAGTTACTTCGAGAGAGGGATGAGATTTTTTTCGTTTGTAGGTGTAATAGCATGCCTGGGCTGCAAAAAAAACTGCTGACTGGTCTATACCACATCGAACCTTACATTTTGGTCTAGATCCGTGGATTAATAGGGTCCAGTCACGAATTGAAAATTTGAGAACCGTAGTATATCGTTCTGTCCAGGAATATTTGGTATGAAACTATGTATTAACCGAACCAGACCGTACTTAATACATGTGAATCTGAATTTATATGTACGATTTGTTTACTAAATACTTGTGCCTCTATTTATAACTCTTGTTTATGTATTTATATTAAAATAACAGATATGACAGTTAAGTGTAATTAGACCCAAAATGAAACCAATTAATGTAGTACACCTCTTTGTTCTGTGAATCTTAATTTTTTTACGTTTAACCGGCCTACCTTTTTGTCCATAAAATTGTGTTTCTAGAAATGAACATTGTTTAACCTCAAGGTTGAAACCGAATCGTGATTTGCAAAGTGGTTCGGTTTGGTCCCTAGGACATTAGGTATTGTTGTAATTTGGGCCAGTCCGGGACCAAATCGGGTCGCCCATATGGGCATGACCCGGTGACCCAGATGCATGTTAGAGAGTCTATCTCATATTGGAGATAAGATAGGGGAAGTTGAAGTAATTCTAAGAACTTAGGATTAAAAGACTTCTAAAGCATCTAGGATGCTCTCTCTCTAATATTTATTTCTTGCAGGATGTTCATAAAGAATATATACAATAATAAGAACATACACCAGAGCTATACAAAAAGATATAGAGTTCTGGGAAACTCTCTATCTCTCCGATAGTTCTCTCTACCATTAAATTGTACCCAAATCAATCCTCACTTAGCTACTCTCAAACAAAAATAAAAACTTAGACCCATTATGCTAGTGACTAATAACAAGTTTCATCAAATTCTTGGAGCATAAAGGTCTTCATGAAAAAATAAAGTGCACCCATGTCGCATGTCTAGCTTGCAAACGCCCAGCACTAACACACTAGACTTGTTTCCTATGAAAATTCTTTGGCCTTCAACTGGAACTCAGCGATACTCCACAAACCTATTTTGTTTCCTCGCTAATTGGTTGGTTGCTTCTGAGTCTACAACCCATGAATGAGGAGATTAAGCAACTAAACCTTGACATGCTCCAAAACAGTCAACATGAGAAACAAAAAAATATGGTGTACCTTCTTAGGCTCAGTGCACTCACGAGCAAAGTGTCCCAACTTGTCACAGTAAAAGCATGCCTTTCTGGCCTTGTTTTTGTCACCACTCCTCTTCTTGCCTCTATTGCGCTTAAAAGAACCAGCGCCAATAGGGTGAAGGCCTATAGCAGCTCTTTTCTTAAGGGCGCGTTTAGCCTTCCTTCGCTGGTACCTAGACTTGCGAGGGATAGTCTCAACTATGATGCAAGAACCATCTGGCTTAGCTACCTCTTGGCACTTAGCCTTCATGATCTTGGATTTATGCTCATCATCACATTTCAAGTTTGAGACCATCTTAGTCAAGAAGTCAATATCATATTTTTGTTTGATAGCTTTCCACAGCTTATGAGCAGTCTCATAGAACTCAAACTCACATATCAAATCGTCACGCATGTTGCGTACCATAGTAAGTCGCGCACACTGATCTTTCTTGTACCATTTTTCAAAGGCCTCGAGATCGCAAAGATACTGTGGTGAGTCACTATGCTTTGGCTCAACCGTTTCATGGTCAAGGGTCTCCAAGACCTCTAGCTCATTAAGGAGAAATTGGATCTCAGAGTGCCAAACATTATAATTGTCGCTTTTCAATTTCTCAATTTGGGTCAAACCAGTTACAACTTTCTTAGCTTCCATTTCAACACTATCAAAGAAATGAGCATGGGATTATTAATAGCAACACAACACAGAATTATTTTGCGCATGAACGACATTAAATTGCAATAATAAAATACTTAGAGGCGCAGGAGATTATTATAAGCTTTGCAAGTTTTCGATCTTGCGACATGGGCGCACTTTGTTTTTTCATGAAGAACTTTATGCTCCAAGAATACAACGAGACTTGTTATTAGTCACTAGCATGATGGGTCTAAGTTTTTATTTTTGTTTGAGAGTAACTAAGTGAGGATTGATTTGGGTACAATTGATTATGGTTTTGGATGGTTTGATGATACTAGATGTTATTAATTTTAATTTTACTAATAATGCTAGTGATTTTATTTGCTTTGTTACCTCTTCTGTTGATGTTGATTCTTTTAAATGGCATTCGAGATTAGGCCACATAGGGCAAGAGGGGGATTTGTTAGTCAATATACCCATTTGTGACCATTGCCCAACAAGGAAAGCAATTAGAAAATCATTCAGAAAATCATAAAGGCATTTCTTCCATTACAGCCTATCCGTTAGACATTTGTGGTTGAAATTGAGTCACAAGATGTGGATTTCTCGAGGAGGGTTTTCCTAGCAGATAAGAGCTTAATAGAGATGTTGAACTCTATAAGATGGCGAATCCAACAAGAGGCACACCAAATTGTCCAGTTGAGAATGGGGAAGAAATTTTCCTACCTCCTGGAGATAGTGGGAGCGACTTGCTTAATCATGGATTAGATCTAATTAATGGATACCGATTCTCAAGATCATCTTAGGCATAGAATCAAATATAGAATAATCCCTCGTCGTCTGTTTCAGATTGAAGGGGAGTTTGTCATGATTGCTCCTGAAGATTAAGGAGAGCCCAAAACAGTGGGATAAACTCCTTTATCGCCTGCTAGTAAGGAATGGATAGCTGCAATGTAAGATGAAATGGAGTTTATAAAGATAAACCTTGTTTGGGACTTGGTCGATCTTTCGCTTGGGCACAAGATCATTAGGAACAAATGGGTTCTTAAGATCAAACGCAAAGCAGATGGTCCCATACTGATCAATAAGACTCGCGTAGTGGCGAAGTTACTCTAGCCTTAGAACTATTTTAGATGGACGTTAAGGCATTAGGCTAGGAGCGCAGAGTTTGCAAGCTCCAACGATCTATCTATGGCCTAAAACAATCATTCAGACAGTGGTAACTGAGATTTCATCGAGCCATATGGGTTTACGATGATCAATGAAGGCCATTGCGTGCATATGAGATGGTCCAAAAATAGTTTCTTGATATTGTCATTTTTTTGTTGATGACATTTTAGTTGGTTGGAATGACTAGGAGATGATTGTCGCCACACAGTTGTGGTTATCCTTCACTTATGAGATGAAGGAATGGGCAAAACAAGCTATGTGCTCAAAGTTGAGATCTTAAAGGATCCTTCTAGGACGGTTCTTTCTTGAAGAATGTTTTTAGAACACCGGAGACAAAGCTACAAACTCATAGACACTTCTATTGTTAAATTAAAGGCGAGACTTAGGGGCTTAACATGGATCCTAAAACTCCTAAAGAATTGGAACTGATGGCCCACGTGCCTTATTCAAATACCATTGGTAGCTTAAATGTAGTTATTGGGCCAATCTTAGTCGTGATCGTTGACAGGCAGTCAAGAGGATATTAACATATCTCTTAGGGACTACTGATTATATGCCTTGCTTCCAAAGTGTGAATCTATGCCTAGTTGGGTCAAAGATATTGTTGCGCAAAAGGAAGTGACTATAAAACACATAGCTACGAGTCGCATAGTTGTATGCCCTTTGTCTAAGCCCATTGCTAGGGGGGACTTTTGAGACTTCTGATAAGGTTTTAGGACTGCTTAGATGATGATAGATGTGTTTTATTTATTAATTTTACTAAACACTTCTTTCAGATTTATGGGATATTTATGCCATTTGTGCACTTAATATTAGTTTATTATTGTTGCAATTTGGATAATTGTTTATTGAACAATACATACAGAATTTAAAGATTGATGTGAGTAGGTTAGATTGGCTCACTCACATGAGCAATTGCCTTCGGCGCTTGAGATAGTGAGCGAAGATGAGATGGATGGGTAGTAAGATATACAAGTTGGACCCGTAATATAGTCTAATAAAAAGAATCAGATATATCCACCATGTGTCGCCTTGGTTGGAACCAAGATAAGGTCTATTAGCAAGAGACCAATTTCGGATAGTTCTCCCTATCTTGAGATTAATCTGTCTTTGTTAGCCACATGTGAGAACTCGTATAGCGCCATGATGGCAAGCTATCTGAGAACTTAGGTTGGGTGCTGGGTAGCGACTAGACTAAGGTCTGTATGGTGGTTGGGAGTATGACGTCGCTTTTTGGAAAAGTAACTCCACCGTAGCATGTATTCATACTACATATGCTTGGAGATCATTTATATTAGAGGCGAGTGAATAGATCCTTGTTTCCTCACTGTGTGAATCTAAACAGTCATTTAGATAAGCTGATTGCATATATATTAAATGTGCTCTTTGATTTTTGACTATGTCATGTAGTAGAGGCTTTGTTTTGCTACTCTAGCTTGACTACCTAAGACCACGAAATGTCAAGGTCCCATGGATCATGTTTGGGAAAGCAGTAAGGTTAAAATGAAGTGACATGAGGGCGAAAAAAGTATCATTTAGTAATACACCCTTGCACTATATTCACTGTCGACAACTCAGGTCGCTCTAATGGGACGCAGATTGGTGTGAATATAGAGTGCATGATGTTGGGGGGTCAAGCATGCTTTTTGGAAGGATTAAAGATGCTTGGTCCGGTGTAACTAAATGGATTCAGCGTACATGAGACACTCTTATGGGTTGATGCCTCTATGCTGGCTCTTAAAGAGTTTCTAGCTAAGAGCTCCCACTTGTAGGTGCTCCAGCGATCACACTGTTCATTAGCGCGTATGAGTATGCTTCTTAGTTTGGTAGATGGAAGAGAGATTGATACAACTTGTCTTGCCCATGCATGGACGAGTGGGAGATGTTGGAATTTGGGCCGGTCCGGGACCAAATCGGGTCGCTCATATGGTTATGACCCGGTGATCCAGATGTTAGAGAGTCCTATCTCATCTTGGAGATAAAATAGGAGAAGGTGAAGTAATTCTAAGAACTTAGGATTAAAAGACTTCAAATGCATCTAGGATGCTCTCTCTCTAATATTTATTTCCTGCAGGATATTCATAAAAAATATATACAATAATAAGAACATACACCAGAGATATACAAAAAGATATCGAGTTCTGAGAAACTCTCTCTCTCCGATAGTTCTCTCTCTACCATTAAAGAGCAATTCGAGTTTTTGCAACGTGGAATAGAGGGTGATACTCGATCCTCGTAGTATCATTCTATCGCAGGAATTTGTTGTTGACTCGGTATGTGATCGAGAGTTCATAATCCATCAACACCAAGGTCCGGTTCGGTTAAAGTTCGCAAGGTAACCCGAACCATCCGTTTCCGCACTATGGTTATTTTTTTTTACCTGGTATAAACACAAATTTCAATTTCTTGGAACCGTGAGTACTAACGCTTCGCCCCGTGACGTTTTATAAAACTGATAACCGATTTCGATCATGTGCACCGTTCAGAGCAGCGACTTTTTCTAGTATGTGACAATAGAAACGAGGAAAAAGAAAAGACGAGTGACCGTTATTCCACCTCAGATGCAAAGAACTAATAGAAACCGAAGAGAGCCACTTACAAACAAGTGAGGAGGAGGAAGCCGCTCGTTCTTTCACTTTCTCATCAAATCGCCACTCGTTCGTGACTAACTTTTCTTTGACGGGCTTCTTCCCAACAGCTTCTACAAAATCCTTTGGCATATTCGTCAAAACCAATTCCTTTAGGGCATGCAAATGCTCTGATCCTTCAAACTTCTTCAGTTTTTCACAATCTCTAATTTCTATTTCTTCAAGTTTGGGCAAGCCACCTTCCTTCACCGCCCACTCCTGTAGATGTTCTAGCTTCCACAATTTCAAGACATGCAATTCCGGAAAGATGCCTGGAGAGTATTCCATTTTCTTGCCCGAGTAAGAGCGAGCCAAAAGGACAAGGATGTTCAGCTTCGGCAATTGTCCTAGCAGCTGCATCTGATCTTCTCCGAGTTTCGACATTGACAATGCAAGGGTTTTGAGGTTTAGCGGAAGGTTAGCTATGCCACCTTTTATCTCCCCAAACAAGGATATGCTTATCAGAGATTGTGGGACCTTAAATTTTTCGGCTAAGTCGATCTCTAAAGGTAGGCCGAATGAATCTCTTGATCTCAACTTCAAGGTTTGAAGGTTAACAAGTCCAGATATGCAATTTACTGTCTTTTGTACGGATTCTGCATTGCACGTCAGCTGCAGTTTCCTAAGGTTTGTCAACTGGGTCAGCCCGTATTCGTCGGGGTCCTTGGAATTGATTCGTAGCCCCACTAATGTCTGAAGGTCTGTCGAAGGCTGTTTTGATGGCTTTTCAATTGACACCTCATTCATATAGAGATGACGAAGTTTCTGTGCCTTCCAAATTGAACTCGGCAAAGTGGTTATATTTGTATACTTCAAATCTAAAGTCTCCAAACATGGTAGATCCCCGATGGATGCCGGACATGAATATAGGCCTGTCCATCGCAAGCCTATGTACGTTAGGTTTTGCAACTCTCCCATTTTGTCAGGTAGCACAGGTCTGTAGATCCTCTCTATATCAAACACCTTCAACAATGCAACACTCCTCCTATTCATTATTCGTTTAAGCAACTTCTTGATTTTTTTGTTGGATGTGTTGCGCTTTTGAATTTCAAACATAAGGTATGAACAAAGGTTGTGGGTATGAGATTCTGAAGTAGACTTGACGCGGCCATAATATTGATCTGCTAGTCTGTGAATAAAGAAGTTATTGCTGGGTGAATCTTCATATGTACAGTCTGACTTGCAATGGTGAACGTGAAGAAATCCTATGTCCTCCGCTTTTGACAAAAAGATGTCGTGAAGGAAACACGGCAAACGACATGTTTTGGGGCTTCCATCCAGTTTCCTCGTCGCTATCTCAATCATGTTTCTGCGCACTAGTTCATTCAAAAAAACCTGGGCCACATCTTCAGGTTCAGAGACAACGCTCGTCTCATTGGTTGAAGTTTGAACAAACCCCTCGGCAAGCCACAAATGCAACAACCTTCGTATTGGGATCTCATACATCTTCGGAAAGAGAGCCAAATAGACGAAACAAGGCCTCAACACAAATGGTAGTTTACGGTAGCTTAAAGCTACAATACTTGGGAGAGGTACTGAATGATCATCTTCACCACGGAGATTGGAAAGATGATCAATTACACTTGACCACTCACTCACTCCCATGGTTGACAGCACTCCTCCCAACAGAATGATCGCAGGAGGCATACCGTGACATAGACTCAGGATTTTTACCTTGAAACTATTTTCTTCGGGTGTTCCTACCTTCACCTTGTTCAAGAACAATGCCCAACTGTCCTCGTCAGTTAACCTCGCCAGGTTCACTGGAGTACTCCATGGGTCAACTTGAGATGCCACATTAGCATTGCGAGTAGTGAGGATGACCCTACTTCCATTTGCCATGTCCGCGAAGGGACGAACGAGCTTGTGCCATAAATCATCCCCAGGAACGTTTTTTTTCTTTTTTTGGTAACTAACCCCGGGTACGGTATCCAAGACTATCAGAAACTTGACCCCCATGAAAATTTTGAAAAGCATCTCAGACAGTTGTTTTTCGTTCATGAGCTCCACATCCTTCACGTCGTCTATGGGAATCTGTGCAATTATGATAAGCAATAGATCCTTATATGTGAAATCTTCCGGAACAGGGACCCATACACGGCACTGGAAATGCTGCCGAATCTCGAGTCGGTTGTAAACTTTCTTAGCCAGAGCAGTCTTCCCAAGTGATTCTTCGCTGACTAGTGAAATGACTCTGAGGCTTTCCTCTTTATCTTTGATAAGTCGATGCACCAGTTCCTTTTCGTTGTTTTCACATCCAATAAGTAGATGCAGCGTCTCATCATAATGGTGCTGGGGAGAGTTGCTGGGCAATTCAAGATGTCCCAAAGCTTGAGCATTCCAATCAACGGTTTCATCATAATGGTGCAGGGGAGAGTTGCTGTGCGTTTCATCATATGTACTGGATACAGCTCTGATTCTCTTTTCGATTTCATTCATTTTCCAGCTCAACTGCAATTGGCTCCATGGCGCAAACACAAATGAGGACACTTTAATCTTATTACCGACACCCTTTTTCCTCCTGCGTTTTGTCTTTATGAGGAAGCTCTCAATTATGTATTCTGCAGAGTAAAGAATGGGAAGAAGCTGATCCATTAGTTCGCTGGTGGCATTCTCTTTTTCAGGGAAGATCAACAACTTTTCTAGCTCATTTACGATTGTGTCCACCTTCTTTCTCAGTGGGGCAAACAAAATTATGCCCTCTGCTGGCACTAGCAGCTTCTTTAATTTCTCTATAAAAATTATAATGGGGACGTCATCCACCATGATTTCTCTTGATCTCATATTCCGCAAGTTTATCACAACGCCTCAATTACCAAACTCCAGATCAATCTCCTATTCCTTCGTTTTCTCCTGCAATTTATGCTGTTAAGATTCATCAGGTAATGAAAAAAACTAGTTCAATAGTTTTTATGTCAACAAACTTGGAAAATACGCAAAACCATCTTTGGTTACCCCAATCATACACCTTCTAATTAATTTCCTGGCATGGTTAGTCAAGTATAAGTTCTAGGCAAACAAAGTTCTGCAGCACAACCGATGAAGCATATACTGATATACAGCTCGTAAGTAGGGGAAAAGTAACAGAATAGAACTTGCACACAGATAGCCAAGAATAACATGCACAAATAGCTAACGTGAACTTTACTGGTTACACGATCGTCATGTGCTTTTGTTTGAGTACTTTTTTCCAATTAGGAGGCGAGGAGGGAAAAAGAAAAAGGTGGAGGTGCAATTTCCAGCAGAAAGACTCGAATCTAACGCATCACACTTGGTAATAGAATGGCCTCAACCAAGCAAATTCTTAGTCTTTGTAGCACCAACATGGTCATAGGACACGACATGGACACATTGACCAGCACATTTCCAACAAAATAGAAGGCACGACACCCAGGGGAATACGTTTGATTTTGTATTATATTTTTTTCTTCATTATATATACATCTTTAAAACAGCACCGAAAACTACAAAATCGTTGAAACAAGATATCAGTGACATTCCACATTCCATATTTCTGTCGTTATATAGAGTGCACCCATAAATAAGAGAATGGAGACAATGGAAGAGAGAGAGGAATAGAAAGATGCACGTAAAAATTATATTTAGACTAATGCAATAATTAATTATAGTTCCATGGAACTTTAAAGTTATAGACACCTCCCAAATGGGGCATCGCCATACAGATTGATTGTCGTTTGTCCGTTTGCTTTCCACTTCATAAACCAAGATCATGGATATTCACATGGCTAGGAACATCACCACACGATAATGGTTATCATCAAAATAGAGTCGCCTCCTACTTTACAAAACTTAGGAAAAACAAATAGGGATTTCAGGTACAGGAGCCAAGAGTACAACAAAGGGAAGGTGTTAGGCACCCCTCTTTGCCCAGTCATGAGACTAGCCCATAATTATTCGACATACGACTAGTATTTGCTTTGTTTAATTCTAACACATAATCTAATTATTAGCCTTTTACAGTAAATAAGGTGAGCCAATACGGTAATTGAAAACATGTATCAAAATAAGCAGAAAACAAATAAACTGTCCCAGAGGATGGATCCCATGGCCGGTGAATGGATGTCACGGCCGAGGGATCCTTCTGAATCGATATACCAGCTAAGGGAACGGAATCCCAGCCAATGTTCTTCCTCACACCAGACTAAAAGATTAGCAGAAAATCAAAGTGCTACGATTAACATGTAAAAATTGTAAATAAAGTAAACCAAAGGCCCCTGGGCCTCACCACCTTGATCCCTTAGTTGCTTGATGGCTTTGAATTGAGGGTGAGTGACTGATTGTGCTTCTCGAAACTCTAGGGTTAAGGTTTGTTCTTCAGGGGTTAGATCATCGGATTGCGGTTGCCTTTGGAATGTTAGGGCTTTTGTAGGGGAGATATGAGAGAGTGTTTCTACAGAATTTCGTGACTAGACAGGGTGAATTGTTGTGTTATTTCAGAACCCTAAGTGCCTCTTTATATAGGCAATTGGTGACGCAGTCCGGCCATCAAATGGGGTGAATCAATAAGGAATTATAGGGTAATAGGATCTCTAATCGAATCTGCTTTCGTAGCCTGAACGCATAGGAAAAAGGCTGTTAGTGGATCTGATCAAACGTTTGATAGAACATTTCAGAATCTGAAAAATAGACGATCTGGCGGCCGAAGGATCGATTAGGCAGCCGAAGGATGGATATGGCGGCCGAAGAATGGATCTGGCTACCAAGGAATCAATCTCTCAAGGAGATTTTCAAGCAACATGTTCCATGGGTGAAACAATGATGTTGAGGCCATGAGATCAATGTTAAAGCCGAAAGATGGATTTTTCTAGGATCTTGTATTTCTATCTGAAAGGCTGTATGGCTTTGAATTGGGTCCTCTAAGGGGCTAAAAATACTCACCAAAAGTCAATGGGTTTACGAGAAGTCAATCAGTAATCACATGTATCAATTCATTATCAGAATGGACCCAAGGTGGGACTTGAAATAATCGTTAGGCCAAATTGGGGTGTCTACAAAAGTTTTGATTACAATAATTTGAACCTACTTAAAATGATTCTATGACAACATTTTTTTTCCAAAAGTGTCCGAAAGGTGTCTCGCCACAGGGTGTGTCATTGGACTGTTCTAGATTCCCGATATGTTGGGAGAGTGTCCAATTGAAAATGATGCAAAACAATTTTGGAAACTATGGAATTGAGAGCTGAACACGTGTTTGCACTTATTCTTTTACCATTGCAGGTCAATTTTTAACACAAGCACTACCTATCAACTAAGGATAAAAAATCTTGAAATAGGGAGATACACAAATTCCCAAATTAGCTACCTAAACATATTCACAGCCAACATATATATCATGTACACCAATTTGCAACAAATAGAATCGATGGTAGCTTTGGGAAGAGCTTTGGTGAAAATATTTGTGAGTTGAGACCCCGAAGGAACGAAAGGAGTAGTAATCTCCTTAGACTCCATTTTTTACCGAATGAAGCGACAATCAACTTCAATGTGCCTGGTTCGCTCATGAAATACTGGGTTGTTTGCTATATGAATAGCAGCCTGATTGTCGTAATAGAGAGGAGTAGGATCATGGACTGGAATCCCGAATTCTCGTATAAGAGTCCCTAGCCAAGTGAGTTCACATGTGGTGTGCGCCATAGCTCGATTCTGAGCCTCAGCAATAGAACGAGCAACAACAACTGACTATTTCTTACTTTTCTAAGTAACAAGATTACCACCAATAAAAGTACAATAGCCAGTGGTAGATCGACGGTCTGCAAGAGACCTTACCTAATTAGCATCAGTATATCCTTCAATGCGAAGATGACCAAATGAACGAGAAAGAAGTCCGTGTCCTAGAGCATTCTTAAGATACTTCAGGATACGAATGGCTGCCTCCATATGAGGAACAAGAGGATGAGTCATGAACTGATTGACCACATTGACTGCATAGGAGATATTAGGTCAAGTAATAGTGAGGTAGATATGTCTACCTATAAGTCTCCGATAAGCTTCAGGGTCATCAATCAACTCACCATCTTGAGCAAGTAATTTTAAATTAGTATCCACAGAAGCGGCGATAGGTTTAGAACCAAGAAAATGTGTATCTCTGTAGACATCTCCCGAAACAGGGCATCGCCATACAGATTGATCATCGCTTATTTGCTTTCTACTTCATAAACCAGGATCGTGGATATTCCCATGGCTAAGAACATCGCCACATGACAACGGTTATCATCAAAATAGAGTTGCCACCTAATTTATAAAAATTAGGAAAAACAAGTAGAGATTCTAGGTACGGGAGCCAAGGGTACAATAAAGGGAAGGTGTTAGGCACCCCTCTTTGCCCAGTCATGAGACTGGCCCATAGTTGTTCGACATATGACTAATTCATGCTTTGTTTAAGTCTAAACACATAGATTGATTAATTAACCTTTACACAGTTAAAGGTGAGCCGAGACAGTATTTGAAAGCATGCATCAGAAAAGCAGAATAAAACAAATTTGTTCCAGGGAGATGGAACCTGCGGCCGCTGAATAGATTTCACGACTGAGGAATCTTCCTAGTTCAATGTACCGGCTAAAGGATTGAAATCTTAGCCGATGTTCTTCCTCACACCAGACCAAATGCTTAAGGGAAAATCAAAATACAATGATTAGCAAGTGTAAACTGTAAATAAAACAAACCATAGGCCCCTAGGCCTCACCACCTTGATCCCTTAGCTGCTTGATTACTTTGGATTAGATGGGATTGACTGATTTGCTTCTCGAAAAACTCTAGGGTTAGGGATTGTACTTCAAGGGTTTGATCATCGAATTGTGGCTGCCTTCGGAAGGTTAGGGCTTTTGAAGAGTGGATTTGAGAGAGTATACTTGCAGAGTTTGGTGGCTAGAGAGGGTGATTGAACGTATTAATTTCGGAACCCAAAGGCTCCTTTATATAGGCAATTGATGACTCACTCCAACCAATCAAAACGCATGATTGAATTGGTAATGTAGGGCAACACAAACTCTTCATGGTAATCTCTTTACGTTGCTCAAACGCATTTGGATTTGGCTGCTAGGATTTTATGAACGAATCAAACGATTGACAAAACATTCCAGAATCTGGAAAATAGACAATCTAGCAGCCGTGGAAGGGATCAAGCAGCCGAGTAAATGATTAGGTGGTCGAGGAATGGACTTGGCGGCCGAATGTATGATCTCTCAGGGAGATTTTCAAGCAACAAGGTTCACGGGTAAAGAAATGATGTTGAGGCCGTGAGATCAATGTCACGGCTGACAGATGGATCTAGGATACTGTATTTCTGTCTTAAAGGCTATTTGACTCTAGATTGGGTCCTTTAAGTGGCTAAAAGTACTCACCATAATCCATGTGTTCACGAGAAGTCAATCAGCAATCACAGTATCCATTCATCGTCGGGATGGTCCCCAAGGTGGGACTTGAAATAATCGTTAGGCCAAATTGGGGTGGCTACAGATGCCCCTCTTTGACTGAACTTAGATGGATCGCGAGACATGTTTAAGTAAGAGTCAAAGCTATAAAAGCAACTCAATTTGGTCCAACCACTATTCCGAAGGTTTTTTAAAAAGGATTTAGTTATGGTCGGGCCGGGAGGCTGCCTACATATTCAACAAGGGAAATTCAGACCAACCGTAGTTCGAACGGGAATAAAGAAAAATAAAAGTTTGGAGGATTAGAAACAGAAGACGTACCTTCGGGCTTTATAAGCCGTCATGCAACGTACCTAGGCAATGCCAGGATTTTGGCGAATAGTAGATGAAGGAGCGCGGAGCTACCGGGGAGATTTTTATGGAGACAGTCCTTAGTATTTTTGAGTAGATCAATACACAGCGGGTGAGTCATTAGCTTTTCATGATCATCTTTACTTTGATTGAGCGTAGCTCGGTAGTGTAGCCTATCCTTGCGAATCAGCTTGATGGAATTTGATGTAATTGGGTGGAATCCAAACCATCTTCTAGAGACGAATTGGACGCTGGTTTTGAGATTTGGGGGAGGGGGGGAGGGGGGGGGGGGGGGACGGGGCCAGTAACTGGAGCGTGGAGCTTTAAAATGAGGGAACCAAGGCACGGAGCCGGTTGCAGTCATGAGGCAAGAGCCTGAGGAGTTAGAGCTTAGAGCTTGAGGTGATAGAACCGAGGTATAGAACCGGTTGCATTCTGAAGGTCTATGCACGGAGCTTTCCTCATCATAAATTTTAGCGTAGAGCCAGAGGATCGAGGCACTGGACCGATCAATAAAACTGAGGCTTAGAGCCAGTTGATTGCAAGATTAATCTGTTTCATGATTGAGAGAAATGCAGAACATAGTATGAATGTATAACAATGATGGTTAGATGTGAATAGATATGGTGATGCCGATGGTTATGCAGGCTCGATGTGATTGATGCAATATGTGCACGGGCCTGTGCGTGTGTGTTTAAGCGTAAAGCTTCTTCCAAGTTTCGGGCTTGAGCATTCAAAGCATAGAGCTTGAGCATTAGAAGGGTAGAGTTCGAGCATTCAAAGTATAGCCTTTGAGCATCCAGTACGCATTGGTTGGGCATTCAAGCATAGAGCTTGAGCATTCAAGTGTAGAACTCGAGCATCCAGTACACAGTGGTTTGGCATTCGAAGAGCTTTGAACATTCAAAATGTTGGATTTTGAGCATTCAAACGTAGAGCTTGAGAATAGATGATATGTTGTTGATTGGTATGGCGTAGAGCCTGTTGAAATAATGAGCGTAGAGTAGCTGAGATGGTGGATACGAGCGTAGAGCCACTGAGATAATGGGCATAGAGCCGCTGAGATAATGGGCACGAGCGTAGAGCCGCTAGATAGTTTGGTGAGCTTAGAGCTGCTGAATGATTGTAAATAGAGCTGCTGAATTTGCGGGTGAAGAGCCGCTGAGTGTGCTGATGATAGTGAGCACATAGTGCAGCTGAGTGATGGTAAGTACGGGCGTAGAGCCTGCTGAGTGCTCGGGCGTAGAGACGTTGGGTGATCATGATAGAGAGCATGAAGCTTGAGCTTTGCAGAGATGCTGAGATAGTGAGCGTAGAGCTAATGAGGTGGAGTTGTTGAAATGGCAAGCTTAGAGCTCTTGAGCATGGGTATAGAGCTGCAGAGATTGGTGAAGTAGCGAGACAATGTGTTGCTGTTGGGTTGTTGAGGTAGTTGAGCGTAGAACTGCCGGGGGAGCGAGCGTAGAGCTGCTGGCGATCGATAATGAAATTAAGGGCGTGGAGCTGCTGAGATGGTGAGATGGATTGAGTATAGAGCTTGGTTGATGGGTATAAGGCTGCTGAATGACTTAAGTGGGGATGGTGAGTATAGTTGAGGTGGTGGGGCCGAGTACTTCTGGAATACGGTGATTGGAGACATCGGAGATCCTTGATTAGGTAAGAGAGTTTGTGAAGAATTCCAAGTGGGCTTGATACCAGTTGCTTGAGGTTCCATATGCTCGGGGATGCTTTCAAGGCTAGTTCTGACCACATTGTATTTGCTCGGGAATGTCCCCGTGGCTGATCCAATCAATGTTCATCATTAGTTTTGTTGGTCATGGACCCAAAACTCCATATTTTGCTTGAATTGGTGCATTGAGCAAAATCTGTTGTTGCAAGAAATGCATTGGAGGGCCAGTAGATCAATCTCGTGGCCGAGCAATTAAAGTATCGACCGAGTTATCGATAACCTAGCTGAGTAATCATTTGATTTCCAGAGCTTTATAAAAGGCCGAGACTTCAACATTTCATTTCATTTCTCCTATTCTCTCTCCTTTCCTCATTCCTCTTTCTTGCCGAAGGTTTCATTAGAGACTGCGCCGCCTCCTCTCTCCTTCATTCTTGTCAGGTCTGGGCTATGGGTGACATGCGATCAGCGATCGCGGAGGGAGTCCACTATTTTTTTGGTCTTGTCTTGATGCTTGATTAGGGACCCTCGAATGGGTGGCTTGCTTCCGTGATGCGGAACTCCTGGTGTGGTGTTTATACATGGTATGGTGGTTTTTCTGTGCCATGTAATGTCTCTTCTGCACCGTAGTACTTCTCAAGTATACATCACCCCAGGGGTATCTTGTCTTTTTTTGCAGCTGGTCTCTGGTGTTTGGACCACTAAAGGATTCGGCATCCTATCCTCCTTTCTTCCCCTTCGTATCTTTCTTCCTGCATAGGTTAGTTTGACAGGAAATTGATGTGTAGTTTGTTCAGAAAATGTGGGATGATTCACCTTGTGATGTAAAATGCTTTTGATTATATTAAAAAAAATCTTTTGCTCTGATATATGATTGTATATGCTGCATTTGTGCAGTTTTGTTTAGTATGGGAATTGCATCTCGACAAATTGAGAGAACCGCGAAACTTCTCTGTAAAACAGTCGTTCTAGCAGCCGAGAGATCGATCAAGCGGCTGAGGGATCGATTCGTCTTCCTGGAGTTTACTTTGAGTCAGCCTTGATTTTCATGGACCGGGGAATCGATTCTACGGCCGTTATATCGAAATGTCGGCCAAGAGACCGACTTGGTTAATGCGAATTTTAGAATTTTGATTCCGATTCAAACTAGAACTAAACTTAATTAGCCTATAAATACGCATTCTACAAACTTGATGATTTGTCAACAGCAGTTTCTTAACGCATGGCACAACTGGTTCTTGCTCAATGGATGAATTCCTTCAATGGCCTCGACCGTCTACACTTTAAGTCCTTTGGTATGGACTTCCTTTTTTCCCTTTGCCAAATTCCAGTGAATTAGCCATTAGCTTGTGGGATCCTGTTCTTCACGTCTTTCAATTTTGAAAAGAAGAATTTTGTCCTACCATCGAGGAGTTTGCAACTATTATGGGGCATTCAGATGGAGAAGGTCTCATTGTTCCTAACCCTTTGTTCAACCGCGGCAACCTTTTGAAGGCTTTACTCCAAGTTTAGAAACACGAAGTCGAATTTTTCATGGTGAAAGGAAGGTTGGAAACCTTACAGCTTATTCAGTGTTTCGATACAGTTGAAGCTCATCATCAAGTCTCTCGACAGAAAGCGTGCTTTCAAGCGCTATGTGTCTGTCTTCTCCACTGTTACTTGCTTGGCCCTTCCTCTGGCCATGCTGATTCGATGCTACTTGATTTTGCCCATCAGATTGGTAATCGTATAGGCTTTGCTGGTTTAGTGCTAGCGGAGACATTGGTGGGTCTCAATGCAGTGAAGAGTAATCCAACAGCCTAGTTCTCATGCAGTCCCTTGTTACTACAGGTTCGCTCTTTACTTGTTTATTGCCAAGTTATCTTTCCTCTCATCTCTCTTTTATTTGGACTCACGTGTTCTCACAACTTGCAATTTTCCTTTGTTTCCTATAGGTATGGCTATTTGAAAAGTTGCAGGTATGGGATGCGCCAGAATGACTTCCCTATAGTTCAGACTACTGCATGGATCGTCGTTTGACTAGACAATTTCCAACTGAGGCTGCTTGGATAGCATGGATGGAGACTCGCAAAGGCAATCAAATTCAATGGGTTTGCCCCTAGTATGGTATTGAAAGCATGACTGTTAGCACAATGAGTCATTTTGGTGTAGCGGTGACTGATATTACTCGGTCACCTTCTACTTTCTTGCTCGTTTTGAAAGGCAGTTTGGGGCTGAACAAGCTAAGGTGTTGGGTGATCCTGAATATGCTGTTTCCAAGGCCTATGATGCCAACCTTCGTCGCAGTGTGCTCCGTTTATGGCCGAACCGAGTGATGTAAGATGTTACTGAGAACTTTGCTGACAAACTATCAGGTTCATATAAGCACTGGTTGGAGAAAAACCTTTTGGAAGACAAAAGTGTGAAGAGAAGGAAGACCTAAAGATTGACAAATTGCTTATGTTTCTTAAAAGATGTTCCTTGTTTGATTCTAGCTTTCATAGATCGAGAATTTTTTTTTTTTGAGCTTGCTTTTCCTTTTTCCTTGGAAGATAATAAAACATTGGTTGCTTTATTAAAAAGTCCTTCGCCATGGTTTGATAATGAGTATGCTTTAGGATAGACCTAGAAATTCGGAAGTGATAGTGATAGTAGTGGCCGAATCTCAATTTGGAGATTGCCTACGTATCCCATGGAGGGAATCAGGCCATTAACGAAGAACAACAAAGATTTGTTTTTTTGTTTTTTTATTTTAGCTAGGGTTCACTCAGGTATTTTCCTCTCCTTTTCTGCTCTTGATTTTGCCTAAACTGCCCTTGCAGGTTTTCAGTCTAGCGAGCTTTTTATCTATGCCTTCGTTTTTGCCTAAGCCGACATTGTGGGTTTTCGATCTAGCAGGCTTGCTCTAATTTTTGCTTGGGTCTGCCCACCCTTGTGTTTTTGGCCCAATGAGCGTCTCTCAGGGATAATACTTCCTCAGCTTGTCTATGTTGACTGGTGTTGCGAATTTGATCCCATCCAAGTCTGCAATGTATGTTGCTCCTCTAGATAGTATGCGTTTGATAAAGCAGGGTCCTCCCCAGTTTTGGTCTAAACTTGCCTCTTGGGTCTGAAATGTGGCGACGAATTGCTTTGAGCACCATGTCTCCTACTTTGATGTCTTTTGGCTTTACCTTTTTGTTGAATGCTCGTGCGATGCTGCATTGATACCCTTGCACATGGTATAATGCTCTTAGCCTTCTTTCATCTAGTGATGCCAACTCGTCGTAGCGGTTTTGAACCCAGTCTTCTTCAATCATTCCAGTCTCAGCTAAAACCCTTAGTGAAGGTAGTTCTGGTTCGATAGGCAAGACAGCTTCCATCCCATAGACTAGGGAATAGGGAGTAGTCCCAGTTGAAGTCCTTTCAGTTGTTCGATAACCCCATAGTGCTAGAGGTTGCATTTCTAGCCAGTCCGTTTAGATGTCGGTATTCTTCCGCAGAATCCTTTTGATGTTTTTGTTTGCAGCCTCAACTACTCCATTGCTTTGAGGTTGATAAGTAGATGACCGATGATTCTGTATCCTAAACTCAGCAAAAAACTTCTTTGTTGCCCCTTTGAAGTGCGATCCATTGTCACAGATGAACTCGTGAGGTACACCATACCAATAGATGATATTAGTGCGTATAAACTTGGTGACATGTGTGGCTTTGAGGGTAGCATAAGTAGCTGCTTCTACCCATTTGATGAAGTAGTCGATGGATACGAGGACAAACTGATGTTTATGTTTTCCTTACACTCCCAATGACATCTATCCCCCAGCGGGAGAATGGCCAAGGGGATGTCATGCTATATAAATCTATAGGGGGAATGTGCATGCGATTAGCGTGAGTTTGGCACTTGTAACACCGGCGGACATAATCAGCACAATCGGCCTCCATTGTAGTCCAATAGTATCCTTGGCATAAGATCTTTTTCGCCATTGCTGCCCCACTCATGTGTGGCCCACAGATTCCTTCGTGTATTTCTTCCATTATCTTGTTACTTTCTTTTGTTGTGACACAAAGTTGATTGGGGCCCAAATGAGCTCTTTGATACAATTCTCCTCCACAGGCTACAAATCGGGCCGCAAGCTTCTGCAGGGCCATCTTGCCCTTCGAGGTGGCTTCAGAGGGATATCCTTATTGTTCCAGGAATTTCCTCATGTCTTCATACCATAGTTTTCCATCGTCCTCACCTTCTTCAGTGAAAGTGCATTCGTATGCTGGTTTGACCTTCTGCTCAATCATGAGAGGCCGCATTGTGAATCCCAAGGTTATTTCGACAATAGAGGCCAATGTTGCCAATGCATCTGCAAACCTATTACTCACTCGTGGAGTGTGTGTGAAGATAACATAGTCGAATTGTGGAATTAGAGCTTCCAGCACAGAGTGGTATAGTTTCAGCGTGTCTTCTTTGACCTTCCAGTCTCCCCTTGCTTGGGACACTACTAGGTTTGAGTCTTCAATGAATTCTACCCTTCTTGCCCTTAATTCCAGGGCAGCCTCCATTCCAGCTATGCAGGCTTCGTACGCAGCTTGGTTTGTTGGTGACTTCAAACCTCAGTTTATAAGACAAAGGGATATGAGCGTCGTTTGGGGAAACTAGCAACACCCCTATGCCATATCCACATTGGTTTGACGCTCCGTCGAAGTAAAGCTGCCAGGTGTCATGTAGGAGACATAGGATGTCTTCGTTGGGGAACACGAAGTCTTCTGCTTCAGCCTTTGTCACAGGATGCTCTGCCGAGAATTCTGCTACAGCCCTTCCTTTCACTGATTTCCTTGTCACGTATTTGAGGTCGAATTCTGCTAGCAGCAATAACCATCTAGCCAGCTTTCCAATAAGAGCTGGTTTCTCGAAAAGATATTTAATTGGGTCTAAACGAGTAACTATTTCTACCGGATGTGCTAACAGGTAATGCCTTAGTTTTTTTGTGGACCATACTAGCCCCCAGCAGGTTTTCTCCAAGGGAGTGTACCTTGTTTCATAGTCCATCATCTTTTTGCTAAGGTAGTATATGACGCACTCTACTTTGGCTTCGTTTTCTTGTGCTAACATACATCCCATAGATGTGTCTGTTAATGAAAGATACAGGATCAATGGTCTTCCAGGGATGGTGGTGACAACACAGGCGGATTATGAAGGTACTCTTTGATTGCTTTGAATGCTTGTTGGCAATCTTGGCTTCACTCAAAATCTGTATCCTTCTTCAAAAGCTTGAAGAGAGGTTCGTAGGTGGGCTGTGAGTTTGGAAATGAACCTACTGATGAACTGCACCTTTCCCATAAAGCTCCTTACTTCCTTCTCCGTTTTTTGTGGTGATATTTCCATGATTGCCTGTATCTTGGAAGGGTCTACTTCGATTCCTCTCTGAGTGATAAGAAATCCTAGCATCTTTCTAGCGATTACCCCAAAAGTGCATTTTTGAGGATTAAGGCGTAGATTGTATTACCTAATCCTCTCAGAGAACTTTTGGAGTGCTTCATAGTGTCCTCCCCTTTCCTTTGATTTGACTATCATATTGTCAACATATACCTCCACTTCTTTGTGCATCATGTCATGCAACAGTGTTGTCGCCATCCTTTGGTAAGTGGCTTCAGCGTTCTTCAACCCAAATGGCATTACTTGGTAGCAGTAGGTTCCCCATGGCGAGGTGAAGGTGGTCTTTTTCCTATCTTCAGGAGACATTAGAATCTGATTATACCTAGAAAATCCACCCATGAAGGATAGCAATGCATGTCCAGCAGTGTTGTCCACTAGTTCGTCTATGTGTGGGAATGGAAAGTCATCCTTCGGACTGGCCTTGTTGAGATCGCAGAAATCTACACAGACCCTGATTCCTCCAGTCCTCTTTGGCACTGAGACGATGTTGGCTACCTATTGTGGATAATCGGTGACTATGAGAAAACCGGCGTTGATTTGCTTCGTGACTTCTTTTATCTTTAAGAACCAATCGGGCCGCATACATCATAACTTTTATTTAACAGGCTTTGCACTAGGATGGAGAGGAATTTTGTGCTGAATAATTTTGGGGTCTATTCTAGGCATGTCCTCGTAAGACCAGGCAAAAACAACTTTGTATTCTTTCAGCAAAATGATTAGTTTTTCACTTTCCTGAGAAAATAGTGTTGCACCAATTTTAACCAATTTGGGCTCATTTTCAGAGCCTATGTTTGCTGTGATTATTTCCTCAGAAAAAGATTTAGCGTGCTTCTTTTCTTCTCTATCGATGAATTCTAGAATTTCTTTCTGAATTTCTTCCTCAAAAATTGGATTGTCAGAATCCATACAATTAATCATAGGCAAAGTGACATACTCTAAATCTTCCTTCCCATTGCTAGAATCATCAAAAGACATTTCAGAGTCAAAATTCAAAATAAATGTTATGCTTTGGTGCTTTGACCAAGTTTTCTCCACTAGACTCAGTAGTTTAAAAAGATGAAAAGCTAGACTCAAACTGGGTTGACTCGGAGTCAGAACTAGAATCGAAGTCAGCATTTTTTTATTTTGTATTTTAGAGTATGTTCTACAGTCCAGTTTGAGTAAGCCCCCTTTTGCAGCATCTATAATCAGCTCAGAGCAATCTTTTTCTTCACCAAGATTGATCATCAGCTCTTCACTATCATCTTGATTCGCACTTTTATTATTGTCACCCCGCAAGTCTTGGAGGGCCATTTGATTTGCCATAGCTGTTGCTTCTTCTAGTTGAGCTTTAACTTTTCCTTCATCACTATTGTCGACTTTTCGTTTGCCAACAAATCCCCACCAGTTGCCAAACTTGTCCGTGATGGGGTGGATCACCCTTATTTCATCATTGGCAATCCCCTCATCAAAGAGTAGGTTCAGTGATACTTCATCTAGTGGATCATTATCAGCACTCTTCTTCTTCTGCTTCTTCAACTTCGAGATTGTCCACCTCGTCTATTGGCCAGTAGTCATCGATAGGTGCATAAGAGTCATAGAAATATATTGGGACCCTGCGAAGCTCTTCTTCTTCGATTATGTTTTCTACTTCTTCATCATTGACAGTTCTGGTGAACATGATGTAGTTATCTTCAAAGATAACCATTGTGGGCTATGGTTGATCCACGAGAGTGATGTACTTGGAAGGGTCAAGATCCTTGATAGCAGGATGGAATGGGCTAGACAGCTTGGTGACAATTTGAAAGTGCAAATCGAACATGAACAGTGATGTAGCCATTTTACCTGAAAAATTTTCCTTTGGTTAGATTGTTTTTAGCTTACCCTTTTTTTCTTGGTTTCAGAAACCCCTAAGGTCTTAACCTGCAAAAAAGAATTTTACAACATACATATGTACAATGGGTGTGAGGAAGAACTTTTACAAACAAATGCAAATAGGTTCCCAGCCTGTAGGTTCCTATCTTATTTTGATAAGTTCTATTTGTTTCTAACACATGTAAGGTATGGGTAGTCTCAAGGTCGCTCTGCTGTCAAAGGGTACCAGTCCTTCCGCCAGCCCATTATAGGCGGTGATCGGGTGATTTCTTTTTTGATATACCACTAGTTACAAGTGACTGTGGAGTTTGCTGGAACCCCTAACATAGCCCGTGACATGCCGGGGTATTTGGTGGACTCAACGTGGTTGTCCGCTCGATGCATGTGATAAATGAATTAAATAATGCATGTATTATTCTTATGTCAAATTTTCTGGTTATGGCTCTCAAATCCCCCGCAGAGTCGCCAAAAACTGTAGACACTTCCCGAAGCGGGGCATCGCCATACAGATATATCATCGTTTATTTGCTTTCTACTTCATAAACCAAGATCGTGGACACTCCCATGGCTAGGAACATCGCCACACGATAACGGCTATCATCAAAACGGATTCGCCACCCAGTTTATAAAAACTAGGAAAAACAAGTAGAGATTCTGGGTACGGGAGCCAAGAGTACAATAAGGGGAAGGTGTTAGCACCCCTCTTTGCCCAGTCGTGAGACTGGCCCATAGTTGTTCGACATATGACTAATTCATTCTTTGTTAATTCTAAACACATATATTGATTAATTAATCTGTACATAGTTAAAGGTGAGCTGAGACAGTAATTGAAAGCATGCATTTAAAAGGCAGAATAAAACAAATTTGTTCCAGGGAGATGGATCCCGCGGCCGGCGAATGGATTTCACCGCCGAGGAATCCTCCTGGTTCAATGTACCGGCCGAAGAATCAAAACCCTATCCGATGTTCTTCCTCAAACCAGACCAGATGATTAACGAAAAATCAAAATACAATGATTGGCATGCGTAAACTGTAAGAAAAACAAACCAAAGGCCCATAGGCCTCACCACATTGATCCCTCAGTTGCTTGATTGCTTTGATTTAGATGGGATTGACTGCTTTGCTTTTCAAAAAACCCTAGGGTTAGGGTTTGTACTTCAGGAGTTTGATCGTCGGATTGTGGCTGCCTTCGGAAGGTTATGGCTTTTGGAGAGGATTTGAGAGAGTACATTTGTAGAGTTTTGTGGCTAGAGAGGGTGATTGAACATATTAATTTCGAAATCTAAAGGCTCCTTTATATAGGCAATTGATGACTCACTCCAACCAATCAAAACGCACGATTGAACTGGTAATGTAGGGTAACACAAACTTTTCATGGCAATCTCTTTACGTAGCCCAAAAGCATTGGGATACGGCTGCTAGGGTTTTATGAACCGATCAAATGATTCACAGAACATTCCAGAATCTAGAAAATAGACGATCTGGCGACCGTGGAATGGATCAAGTGGTTGAGTAAATGATTAGGCGGCCGAGTGGTCGATCTCTCAAGGAGATTTTCAACCAACACGCTTCACGGGTGAAGAAATGATGTTGAGGCCGTGAAATCAATGTCACGACCGACAGATGGATTCTCCTAGGATACTGTATTTCTTTCTGAAAGGCTATTTGGCTCTGGATTGGGTCCTCTAAGTGGCTAAAAGTGCTCACCATAAGTCCATGGGTTCTCGAGAAGTCAATCAGCAATCACTGTATCCATTCATCATGGGGATGGTCCCCAAGGTGGGACTTGAAATAATCCTTAGGCCAAATTGGGGTGTCTACAATCTCTCAAAAGATCAAGAGTGTACTTCCTTTGAGACAGGTTGATGCTTGCTTTGGATCGAGCAAGCTCAAAGCCAAGAAAGTACTGAAGCTTGCCCAAATCTTTAGGAAGAAAACTAGAGCAAAGGTGACGAATCAAGCTTTGAATTCAAATACTATCGCTGCCAGTGATGACAATATCATCCACATAAACAACGAGAATCACAATCCCACTATCGATCCTTTTGAAGAACACAGAATGATCAGCTTTACTCTGAATCATGCCATGAGAAACAACAGGATTGCTGAACTTATCAAACCAATCATGGGAGAGACTATATTAGGCCATATATAGGTTAACGAAGTTGATAGACATTCTCCCCCTTGGACTCAAACTTGGGCGGTTGAGCCATGTAAACAATCTTGATCAGACAAGTCCCCATGCAAAAATGCATTCTTGACATCAAGTTGATGGAGCAGCCAATCAAGATTAACAGCGAGAGCCATGTAAACAATCTTGATCAGACAAGTCCCCATGCAAAAACGCATTCTTGACATCAAGTTGATGGAGCGGCCACTCAAGATTAACAGCAAGAGGTACAATAACACGAATAGAGTATAGTTTGGCCATCGGAGAGAATGCCCCGGTATAATCAATGCCATAGGTCTGAGTAAAACCTTTGGCCACTAGGATGAGCCTCAAAAGGCTTGGGAACCAAATCCCAAGTATGATTCAAATCCAGAGCACACATCTCTTCTTGCATTGCCGAATGCCAACCAAGATGAAAACAATCTTCCTGGTAAGACTTGGGAATAGTAACAAATGAGAGTGATACAGAAAAAGCTTGAAACAA